>LR738714.1:156515974-156565836 GCA_902687465.1 Secale cereale | reverse complement strand
GGGGGGGAAGGAGGGCGCTGGGGCTGGGCCTCGGGCGCAACTGCTGGCGGGCTTTGGGGAACTGGGCCGGCGGAAGGAGCTGCAGGCCGATGCAGCGGATCGGGTCAACGCGGGCGAGTGGGCGAGCAGGCTTAACGGGCGCGGTCGACGGGGCGACTGGTCCACACGGGATGAGCGGGCGAGCGGGCGCCTTGTCCCCTGCTCGTTAAGGCAGAGCAGCGGCGGCGCAGCGTCGATCCGACGACGGCGGGGAGGTCCGACCTTGGTCGTGGTCGCCGGCGGAACGACAGGGATGGAGCGGACGTGCGGATCCAGCCGCGGGATGGCGGATCCAGGCGGCGGTGACTCCACGCGACGGCAGGGCTCGGGCTGGAGCATCCATGGTGGCGGTGGCGGAGCTTGAAGATGAACGGGACGGCAGGGATCTCGTTCCTGAAGGCGTTCGGTGCAGAGGAGGTAGGAGGAGCTACGGGCGCGCTGGAGTAGGCAGCTCGAGGCGGGGCTCCTGGCGCCATGCTCGAGGATCGAGCGCTTGCTCTCCTCAGGTGCGTGGACGCCGGGCATCTTGAATCGGCTGGATGGCTATGGGAAGATGGATCTCGGTGGGGATTGGTCGGCACTGAAAAAGATATGAGGGAGGTGGTTGGTTGGCTCGATGAAGCAATTGGGGAACGGGTGGATTGGTTGCGGGATCGGGAGGGGATCCCGAGAGGATTTGGTGGAGTGGCGGCGGGGACGAGACTGATGGGACACGCGCCCTAGGTTTTTAGGGTTGCACTGTTTATATAGTAAGTGGGTTAGTTTTAGGGGTATCTTGTCCCTCCGATCATAATCAGACGGTTGAGAAAAAATAGGTAGAGAGTCCAAATAAGAAAACGGTGATGTTTTAGGGTTGTTTGGGGATGATCCGGACACATCGGTAACGAAAACCCGGGTCGGGTTCTGGGCAGCTTCGGACGTGCAGTCGAGGGATAAAAGTGGGCTGTGTAGAATGTGAGGCTAAGAAGAAAGAGAGAGATGGCAGTCCGGCAATAGGTCTCAGAGCACTGAAACGTCCGACGTTTATCCGGCTATAGTGTCGCTATATGTTTATCGGTTGGGCTATCAAACGAACTCCGAATGCGACGAAATTTGACAGGCGGTCTACCTATGCTATAATAAGACCGCACACCAAGTTTCAACCCATTCCAAGAACATTTTCTGACCACTTATAAAATAAATATTCGAATGTGCCGCGGGCGCGTGCGAGTGTGTCTGGACTCAGAACGGACAACGGAGAGAACTGGGGAGCCCGAACGAATGCAAGTTTTGAAAACATGCTGATGAAATGCACATGATGTCATGATGACATGGCAAAGAGCAACACACAAGCAAAAGACATGTCAACGATGACGAATAACTGGCTGACACCTGGCGCATCGGTCTCGGGGCATCACAGAATTTGACTTCGGAGCGCCACGATAATTGTGCGCCGTGTCCGGGTCTAATACTTCCTATATGTGGGTAACGCCACCACCAAATCTTTGCTTGAAGCATTTCTCCTGGCGTTACATTTGCAAAGTCTTCGCATTTGGTTTATCTTCATATAGGACATAGATAGACTTGTGTTCTGTCCTCTACAGCATTCACTTATAGCTATGTCTTCTTATTTGAATCTTTTGAACTAAGTGAATGTGATCGGACCCTAACCTCTCTATGCTTTCTCACCTCAAACTCTATCTATCCAAATCATATGCATTCTGTTGGAACCGTCGAATATCTTTTCTGCGTCCTTGTCAGCAGAAGATACAGAGACAAACTTTAAATCTGTTTTTAATGCTCAATCCTTTATGCCTGAAACCCAAAGAAGCCGGAACGACCACCCCGACAGTCCAGGCGTGCGTGGGATCGTGGGACAACTCCCAATGTGTTACATGTCCGCCACGTGTCCCTCAGATGTGAACCGCCAGGGGCACCTGCGTAATTGCGCCGTGCTGTCTCCCATCCTTATAAATGCACGTCCCATCACGGTAAAAAACTCTTCTACCACCTCTCCACCTCGACCAACCCTAGCGCCTCCGCTAGCTCTTGACGACACCGACGATGAAGCGCTTCGCTGCCGCGACCTCGTCGACGCGGTCTTCACGCCGGCCGCGGACATCGTCCTCTCCGCCGCCGCCGTAGGTGTCCTCCGTCGCCAAGTTAGGGCACGAAAGATCAAACTGCTTGGCATCCACTTCTTCTCCGTCTAGCAGTTCATCGTGTGGTAAATTAAAACTCTCTTTTTACCATCTTCTTGATCCAATAGATTCATCTTTTTCACCATAAGAAGTTTCGGCCTCCACATATTTGGACCTATCCTGTCTGCATCTCATACTTTGCCTAGTATATTCACTTATGCTTCATACATAGTTAGATTCCTCACTTGCACCTATTCTTGTATTCGTAAAAATTTGGAACTAACTCTCTACATATAAGTGAATGTCTTCGCGCTATGAGGTCAATGTCTTCTAAACTGATTTATCTTCATAATTTTCCGAGAATGCATATGACCTCTTCCCCTTCCCTGGCATCTCTAATGTTGTCACAGGTACATGTCCGTGGGAGAATCCCTTGGTTCTCATAGTCTGCATTCATTTGCAGAGTTCTTGCAGCATCATATTCACTCTCCCGAAGCCAGTTCTTGTTTGACCAGCAGACGGAAGCCTTTGACTGCATTGAAGCCTTTCAGTTTGAAGCCTTTCAGTTTGAACCCAATGGCAACTGAAAAATCTGTGAGGAAGGGTGGCAGACAGCGCCGTGGAAACACCTCCAAGGATTTGCCTCCTAACCTCATTGAAATGTACAAGACTGATCCAGAGGAGGACTACAATCAGAGGAAGACTCGAATCCAATGGATTCGAAGATATTGGGCAGAACACTGGTTCAAGTACAAGTTTGTGACCCAAGAGTATGCTGAGAAGAATGCCATCAAGCGACCGTGGGAAGACATTCTGTACAAGAATCTTCTACCCAGGACTCAAGCTGAAGCCATTGCTCAAGGCTTCTATCCTTGCATGGTCCGTGGGCCACAACCAGCAGATGCCGACCCATCTTCACTGCTATGGTGTCGCGACGACAATCTGTTCAAGCGCAATCTTCAGTATGCCAAGAACTCGGCTAAAGAAAACAAGAAGAATTGGGGATTATACTTCAATCCTGGCCCCTCTGTGCCTCGTGCCGATGGCACGCGCGAAGCTGAACCAAATCTGGTTGGGCCCTTCTACAACTTAGAAGGTCTCATCAGTCACATAAGGGTTCAAGGGGCGGATGTGGATCAACCTGCAGACGACGCTGATTCTGATGAAGCGCGTGCATCTCCGAAGCCAAAGAAGAAGAAGAAATCAAAGGCTTCGAAGACCACTCGACCAACTGATTCAACAGTGAAGCCTTTGGCCACTGCTCCACCTGCGCCAAGTGTGCAATTTGAAGAGTGCTCTCGCATATCCAAGAGCAAGCAGCTAAGGAAGAAGCCTATGCACAACCCCAGTCCAGCTCTGAGTCCTGATGCTGTACTGAAGAACACAAATGAAGCTATTGATCTGTCAAGTGATGAAGATCTAGCTGATGACGCTCTTGAGCAATCGATCAAGAGCAAGCAAGATGCAGAAATCTTCAATGATCTGCCCCTCTTTGATGTGGAAGTGTTGAACAACTTCATTGATGAGTGGTTTGACACCCCCAATCTCAGCTTTGACGACCTGCAACTTCCAGTTGGCCTAAGCGTCTCCTTCAATAGCGCCATTGCTTCTGAGCTAGCTCTAGCTCAGAGAATTGTTGAGTTGAAGCAAAAGATTGACTATGAAAAGGCTCAGTTCAAGAAGCATGTGGCCAAGCTCAACGTCCAAGAAGTCCAAAATTTCAAAGTCATGATGCATGAGCTCAAGGAAGCCTTTCACAAGAGGCGCGAAGAAGCCAAAGGTTCTCGTGAGCGCATCAAGGCCTTGGCTGCCAAGTGCATCCAAGCTTACAATGAAGCTGAGAAGCGCAAGGCCCTAGGGCGTCCTGGCATCGACCCCAGAATGGCTGCCAAAAAGAAGAAGCCAACTGTGGCCCCCACTGAAGAATCAAGGCAGGAAGAACCTCACATTGTCTTCCCTGCCAGCATGACAGGCACGAAGCCTAAGGTCTCCATAGTTGCTTCAGATCGCAAGAAGACGAAAGTGGCTGAAGCTGAAGCTCGCAAGCGCAAGAACACCACTGATGACGCTCCACCCACAAAGAAGCGCAAAATCAAGAAGGTCCGGGCTGCTCCAACAGAGCCCCTCGTCGTCGAGCCCATTTCTGTTGCTTGTCCTGCATCTACACACAAAAAACATCATCTGACTGTTCATGAGCCTGCTCCCACAGAGGCTACTAAAGACATTCCAGCTGCTGACCCCACCGCAACTGAAGAATTGGTCCTCAAGACAATGTTGAAGATGATGAAGTCCTTCCTCAGACCGAGTATAATGTGGTATCATCGCCTGTTCTCACGAACAACGAACGCATCAGCATTGGTCATCCATTGATGCCAATTGCTCAGGATGACTCATGGGCTGATCACCCACAAGAATCCCCACGTGTTGAAGACACACCAGTAACTCCCCCTACTCAAGTCACCAGTTCGGTGCTTGAATATGAAGACTTTGAGGCCCAACCAACTCCATCTCCAAAAGCGTCGCCAACATTTCGCAAAGGACCAATGCCTCAAGTCGATCAACCCAGTGTTCCAGAAGGAGATGTGCACCAAACTGCTTCACAACAAATGTTACCTGAAGCCTCTCCAACTGCGAACCTCTCTGAGTCTGAAGCCAAAGCGGCTCAAGATATTCCGGCTGCATCAGCCGATGAAGAACAAACAAGAGAAGAAGAAGCACGTGCTGCCACACCCCCTGTTCTCGAGGAGAACGTGTCCGACCCTCCAGCTCCTGAAGTGGAGGTTACAAATTCTGAGGCTGCCACCAACACCAACACTGAAGCCTATGACGTTGTCATGGCTGAAGCTAATGTGGCGCCTGAATCCAATGTGGTGCCTGATGTGATGGCACCTGAAGCAAATGCTGCACCTGACGCCACTCAGCAGCCCGAAGCCAATGCCAATGCCACTGCTCCTGTTCCGCCTCCAAGGAGCCACACTATCGAGCAAGCATACGACAAAGATGACCAGCTCATCTCTGTCAAATGGCCTATTTTGGTTCCTCCACCTGCTGCTGGACCACCTTCGGGTGGTCCTCAATTTGACTACCATGTCGAGCACAGGCCTCAAGTTCAGAAGCCTAAGCCAAGACTGCCAAGGTTCCCAGGTACTGCCACTTCACCAGGGTCCTTCAATGCCAATTGCTTCACTGCGCACAACACTTTCTTTGACAGCGCCAAGAACCCCTATTCCAAGCCAAGGATATCATCAGATAGGTTCTGGAGCCATCAACAGCGCAGTTATTACTCACGAGTTCTCTATGATCAAGGGTGCATATTCCCACATATGTGTCTTGATACTTAAGCCATTACTGGATTGCCCTGTCTTGAAGAGGCTCTTGAGTGCTTCCGAGATGCTGGACTGCTAAGCTTTGTGACTGATAAAGAGCATTGGAATGAAGAGCTGCTTCTGCAATTCTATGCAACCCTCCACAATCGCGGCTACAGCAGGGATCCGAAGACATGGGTCCTTGAGTGGATGACATGCAATGTCCATCATGAAGCCAAAGCTTTTGATCTCATTGAGCTAACTGGCCTGCCCACTCTAGGAGACCTCTATGAACCTGGCTGTCAGCTACACAGCGAAGCTTTGGAGAGCATCTTTCAGAAGCCAAAGCCCAACATGAGCCAAATGCTGAGCATGATGAAGCCTGTGCCGCTCGATGCTGAATACCCAAAGGAGTTCTTTGTTGAAGACCTTGAGTATCTGCCACGCACCATATATCATATCATCAGGCGAACTCTATGGCCTGTCAAAGGACACTCTTCATCAGCCAAGCTTGAAGGCACAATGAAGACATTGGTCTTCTATATCTTCAATGGCATCAGCTTCAACGCTCAAGACTTGTTTATCAGACAGTTGGCTGTTTCCGGCTCTGATCTATTTGGACTCGAGTTCTATGCTCCATGGATTATGAGCCTCATCAAGCTTCTTTCTGCTATCAACTATCAGCCTTCTGCTTGCAACCATCACATATTCTTGCCAGAGGTTGATATGTCAGCTGAAGCCATATACCAAGAGCCTGCCAAAGAGCATGTTAGTCTTCACAATGCTGATCACCAAACTTCACTCAGCCCATTGATGGAGTCCCAGCAGTCACATGTGTTTATCCTCTGGCTGGCCATACTCGCTTACCTCGCCATGCGGAGACTGAAGTTACTGAGAGCACCATTGCCCAAAGGCCTCGGAAGCGTTCTCGTGATCTGAATGACCGAGAGCTTCTCGTTGCCTTACATCAGAAATAGGATAAGCATCACTACTGGCTGAACCGTCAGATGCAAAGCCTCTTGGTGGACATCAATCGCATTCGCAACCTTGCCACCAAGAATGCCTTTGTTGCTCATGAAACCTGTTGGAGGTCATGGAAGAGTTTGACTTTGCTGAGTGCTGAAGCAGATCTTCAAGACGATGGCTTCACAGAAAGATTCAAGTTTGACCACACTCCCCCAAGGAATGATGTCTTGCGTCGAACTCCGTCTCTTGAAGACTCTGACTATTCCTCCTCCGCTGCAACTGTGGACGCCAGGGTGATAGATGATCAAGATGATGCTACCGCACCACCTCCTCCTTCAGCGCGTGTCGACACTGCACCAACTACTTCTGCACCGCCAAACACCAACGCCGACCCTGCATCTTCTCCTGCTACAACTGGGAACGAGTAGAGGCTCTATGTCTTCAAACTTTTTTGGTCCTTACTGACAAAAGAGGGAGAAGCATATGAGTTGATAGTCTTCAAGCGGGTCCATATGGGCGGGTGCTTTATATTTTGCCTAGTGTTTACAACTCTCGCTTTTGCTACATTTGGTTCTTTGAGTTGTAACACTGAAACTTGATGGTCGTCTGCTATGTTTTCTGATACTCTGTAATGCGATGATAAATTCCGCATGTGCTACGATACTTTCCGCACTTAGTCATTTTGCAGACGTCCATTTCTCATTATGCATGTCATTATATTAGACATATCAATTGTGCATGATGAATTGTCTTCATAAGTTGAAGAGGATCTCCACAGTACAACCTGCCATGTGCATTTGCATTCAAAAGCAAATTAATTATATGCACATCTTCAGGGGGAGCCTTATGCTACTTATGACGACAATACCTTTATCCTTTACAATTTCACATACTTTTATCCCCGTTGAAAACTTCAACCAGTTTGTCATCAATCACCAAAAACGGGAAATTGTAAGTGCATCTAGTGCCACCCCTAGTTGGTTTTGGAGTATTGACGACAAACCTGGTTGAGGTACTAATGTGTTTGTGAGGATTTTAGGATAACACAGGTAGTAGTCCCTCATTGATTCGGTTTACCTACCGGAGATGACCCCTAAAAATGTATGAAGACATTGGCGACAATGGTGGTATATGAAGATAATCATATTGAAGACTATGACAAGAGAAGACATTGTGTGAAGACTGTGGAGCGCGAAGACTTAGATGTTTCGTTGCTTCCTTTTCTTCTTTGTTGAGTCATAGGAACCACCATACTGTCAAGTGGGGTCCAAGTGAACTAAGTCAGAGTGACTGAAGTGATGCTCAACCAAATCCTATGTCTTCGAGCGAAGACAATGAGAGCAAATCTTATCCAGAGCTGGATGAGTCAGCTTTACTTCCAACCCAAGTAAAGTTGCCGTGTGTGTTTGAAATCTGACCGTTGGAACACGTGTCAGTTCCTTAGTGACCCAGGGTCACTTCAGACAAATCAGGTCGGGTTGCCCAGTGGCTATAAATAGCCCACCCCCTACACCATAAATTGGTGGCAGCTCAGAGTTATTACACGGCTTTTGTCGTTTGAGAGCAACCCACCTCCAAAGCATTTGAGAGAGAGATCCTTGCGAGGACAAAGCCCAAACACCCAGAGCCAAAGAGTGTTAGGCATCACTGAAGTCTTTCTGTCTGTGTGACCTGAAGACTTGTTACACTTGAGGACTGTGTTTCCTCCAGCTGGTTAGGCGTCGCGTTCTGAGCATCCAAGAGTCATTGTGGATTGCCGGTGAACGAAGTCTGTGAAGGTTTGGAAGTCTACCTTGAAGACTTACCAGAGTGATTGGGCGAGGACTAGGTGTCCTTAGCTCAAGGGGAATAAGGTGAAGCCGTGGTCTTCTGAGTTAAATCTCAGCCTCCCTAACCAGACGTACAATTGTCACAGCAACTGGAACTGGTCTAACAAATCACTGTCTTCCCCGAGCTACTGGTTCTATCTTTTCCTTCTCTTTACTTTCTGTCTTTCGTTGTGAAGTCATTGCCTGCTTGCCTTATCTATTTGACTTCACTGTGTGACTACTTGTTCTGACTGGCTTCATACAATCTTCCATCCAGATCCATACTACCTAGCTGCTATTAGTCTTCGTGCTTTCACTTCATTGAATACTTGACTATGGCTTGTCTAGTGTAGTCTACCTTTCGCTGCATATAAATAGGATCGGTTCTATCGTTTGTGTTCGAAACCTCCATGTTTTGAAGACTTTCATAAAAATCGCCTATTTACCCCCCTCTAGTCGATATACTGCACTTTCACTAGCGTATCCTCAACATCCTTCTGCATGTGTTGGGCAGTGTCAGGATCTTTTGCCAACTGCTCACATGGGCCTCGTTGGATTCTACCGAGCTTTCCAAAGTGCCAACTCTGGTCTTCAAACCTTCAATGGCGTCGTGGGCGACCTCGAGTTCTTGACCCTTGGAGAGGAGCTGCGATCACACATCCTCCAGAAGGATCTCTGCTTTCCGTGCCTCCTCTTTGAGGGACTCAACCTCTTTGACGCTCTAGGAAAGCTCTTCCGTCAGCTTAGCCACTTGTCGTCGAGGGCGGAGTTGGCTGTCACGCCCAAGATGCGATTCTATCCCAATCACGTGGTGAGCTCGTGATTAGGGCACAACCGCATTTCGGGCGCTTAGCAAGATGGATATCATTACATCGTACCATTACATACATAGATGGGGATACAACAAGTCATATAACTCCACATGAATACAACACATCATATACAAGACATCCGACTACGGATGAAAACATGAAAAGCACAACGACATCCATCTGCTATCCCAGGCTGCCGACCAGGAACCTATCCCAAGACTGACGAAGAAGAAGAAGAAGAAGAAAGAACTCCAACACAAGTAAACATCGCTCTCACGTCAAGTCATCGGAAACCTGCAGCTGCAACTGTTGTTGTAGTATCTGTGAGCCACGAGGACTCAACAATCCCATAACCATGGGTATCAATACTAGCAAAGCTTAATGGGTATGGAGGGGTTAAGTGGTGAGGTTGCAGCAGCGGCTAAGCATAAGTATGGTGGCTAACTTATGAGTACCAGAAATAGATGAGCATCTACGCAAACAGTCGCAAACTAGTAATGATCGCTAAGTGATCCTAAACTACCTACGTCCAAACATAACCCCACCATGTTCTCTTCTCAAAGTGAAAAGAGACGGTCACGGTTACTCACACGGTTGTGTATTTTATTTCGGATCCTCTGTCAAGTTTTCTACAACCGGACATTAACAAATTCCAATCTGCCACATAACCATGGGCACGACTTTCGAAAGATCATAACCCTGCAGGGGTGTCCCAACTTAGCCCATCACAAGCTCTCAAGATCAGCAGAGGTAAAAACCCCTTATCTTAGGGACAACCCGATCAGACTCGGAATCCCAGTGCACAAGACATTTCGACAATGGTAAAACAAGTCCAGCAAGACCTCCCGGCGTGCCGACACCCTGATAGTAGCGGCGCGTATCTCGTCTCAGGCCACGTCTGGATGAGCACAACGTACAACGACCAAATACCCCAAGTTGCCAAGGGGCGGCGCCGCAAATGACTCTAGTTTGGACCAACACTCATGAGGAGCACTGGCCCGGGGGTTGAATTAAGAATCCACGGGTAGAACTAACTCCCTATGCAAGTTTTAGTTATTAGGCAAATGGTAAAACCAATGTTGGGCCTTGCTGGAGGAGTTTTATTCAAAGCGAGCTGTCAAGGGGTCCCCATATACCCAACCGCGTTAGGAAAGCAAAATCAAGGAACATAACACCGGTTTATCGGTTCTTAAGGCGGCATGAGTGGAACAAAACACCTAGCAAAAGGCCAAACCTTCCACCTATTGCCAAGTATATAGGTGTGTTAATTAAGTATAAATAGATATTATGATATTCCCAGAAACCAAGTTCCGACATGGAGCAATCTTCATCTTCACCTGCAACTAACAACGCTATAAGAGGGGCTGAGCGAGCAGTAACATAGCCAAACAACGATTTGCTAGGATGGTGTCAAAGGTTAGAGGTTTCATGGCAATAAGGAGAGGCTAACAACAAATAGATAGGTAGCGCGACATATAGCGATAGCATCGAGACAACTAGCATAGCAATGATAGTAATGAGATCCAAGGTGATGGTCATCTTGCCTGAAATCCTGCTAGGAAGAAGAACGCGTACATGAAGAAGAAGAAGCCACGTAGACAAACCAAGCGCAGTCGAACAAATCCTCACGATCGCAACGAAACAGGAAGTAACGAGAAGAAACAAACAACATGGTAAACACACAACACATAACAAGACATGATGCTCAACCAAGTATGATGCATGACAAGGCTACACGATACTAAACATTGCAAGAGATGAAACAAACAAGACATAACATCAAAGCAAGTTTAAATGAGGCCGGAAACAACATATAACAATTCCGGTAACTCCTCGTATGCACATTTCGAAATTGGTCCAGATCTGAACAAACATTAATTTAAAGTTGTTAAACAGCAAGTTAACATGCACCATGATGATCTACATGAAATTCTAGTCAAGTTACACATAAAGTACATTTAATTCGGAGCTACGACCTAGAAGATATGAGCAAAACAAGATGAACATGGCGTTGATGCGAAATGCATTCAAACATCAAGCACAACACTCCAAAACATGTATACAACAGGTCATGATGCATTTACATAAAAAACACACAAGTTTCATATAGAGCACACTCAAAACGGAGCAACGGTTCATCACATACACAGGAAGCAAGATATAACAATAATCTGTCCCAAAACAGTAACTAGGCACTTTGCAATCATCAAAACAACATGCTACAGGAACATTTCATGGCATCAAAGGGTATGGCAAGCATGTACATGTCAAGCACTACAAGCATGACCACTGAGCTACTAACAAACACCACTAGAACATGCTCAAAACATCATGGCAAGATTGCAAAAGATAACAGTTTCACAGATTTAGTGAAATAAACTGAACATGGCAGCAACAACGACAAGTAGGCATGTTTGCAAGCTTGTGCAACCCATCTCAAAGCATATCATGGCATGTGGTGTCGGTGTACAAGAGTAGGGGCGCTCTTTTTTACACCTTACTTGTGCACGGGCAGTTAGAGCCACGCCTGTGGCCGAACATAACAGGGCAGAAGGAGGAAGCCAGGAACACGGAGTTACTAGAACAACGCCAAGACAGGCAGCACAAGAAGACAAAACAAGGAGACATGCTCCCCTCGGCAAGGAATCTTGCCGGGTCTGCCTGCGCACCACCTGGCAAGGGCTCTTGCCGGGGCGATCCACTCAGACGCCTCCGTCGCAGCCACCCTTGAAGCCTATGGGCTCCACGGTACCAACATTGGGGCCAAGGCTCGGGAAGCGCCCATGTGGTGGCATGCAGATCTTTGTGAAGACAAAGATCTATGACTCCCAAGGTAAGAACCAGAAGACATGGCAACCACAGGGCTCCTTGCCGAGGATGCCCACGAGTCCCCGGCAAGGCTCCTTACCAAAGACACCCCAGAGCCCCAGCAAGCCTCTTGCTGGGGGGTACTCATGGAGGCCCCAGCAAGACCCTTGCCCAGAACAGAAGCAAGTCTGTGACAAGACCTTGCCGCCCCGTCTCCGCCCCAGCTCAGCGGCCGACCCGTTGGCCCAGGCAGGCACCCACGTGGCGGTACGTGGTTCCTGGGCCAGCTAGCCAAGCACCTGCATGGTGGCATGCAGATCTTCGTGAAGACCCTACCGCAACGCCACCTCAGCTGCCTGCCTCGCTGGCCTGGACGCATGTCGCGACCAGACGGAGCGGCCACGGACGGGACGGTCTTCTTTTCCGTCCCTGATAAAGTAAATAGACACCTAAGCAGCACATTGAATGCGCCTTGTCCCGTAGTGGCGTGGGATATGCCCATACACTGTACACCTTTCCACCTCCTGTGCGCCACTGTGGCAGCCCCTTTCAACTATAAAAGGAGGCCCATGGCATACTGGGGAAGGATTCAGATCCTGAAAAGCTGGATAGGCACCGTAGCTAGCTCAAGAACACAAGAACACTCAAATATACATCAAAGCAGGACTAGGGTATTACGCATCCTCGCAGCCAGAACCTGGGTAAACGATCGCTGTGCTGGCTCTTAGACCTGTTCTTTGCGCAACTTCGCACCCGCCAACCGTAGAAGGGATTCCAGTGATCCCATATCTGTCGTTTCGTACCACATCGTTGGCGCGCCAGGTAGGGGGCGCAGTTGTGAAAATCTGGTCTAGTAGTTAGGGAAGCGATTCCTCATCGCCATGGCTCCTAAGAAGAAGACGATTGCGTCGGTCGGTTAATCTGCAGCCGAACGGCCCATACCGGCGCAGGCTGGCGACTGGGTGGTCGCGGATGGGAGCCGAGGCGCGACCCGCGAACACCCGCACGGTTCCAGCAGCCGGAGCCTCGCAAGCGGCATCGTTCGTGTCGGTGTACAAAAAGAGGGGTACACTTTTTGTACCCCTATGACTGTGCACAGGCAGTCTGAGCCACGGCGCCACCACGCTAAGCATGGCGAGGGAGGCGAGCCGGGGCAAGACTAAAGCTCGATGGAGACTGGGGTGACGCCAAGAACAAGACCACAAAGAGCAAAGGGACGAAGCGGCTTCCCCCGGCAAGATCCTTGCCGGGGCCGGCTCTGGCAGCCCCGGCAAGACCCTTGCCGCGGCAGCTCGCCCCGCGCCTACAGAGCGAATCACCCTTGAATCCACCGCCTCCGTGGGGCGAGGATTCGGGAGATATCCCCGTGGTGGCATGCAGATCTTTGTGAAGACATTCAAGACCAGATGCCGATGACCCTTGGCGGGATCCCAGCCAAGGAAGACCACAAGGCCCCCGGCAAGCACCTTTCCGGGGATGACAGCAGGCGTCGCGGCAAGACCCTTGCCGGGGACCTGGCAAGGCCCTTGCCGAGGACACCCACGTGGCCACCACTAGGCCCGCACCAACTGGGTTTCCACCGACCCACGCAGCTGCCGACCTGACCAGCTGGACAGGCTCCTGCGTGGCAACCCACAGATCCTCGTGGAGACCCGCCGTTACACCACCTCAGCTGCCTGTCTACCTACATGGCACCTCAGGCACCGCTGGCCAGGGCGCGTGTCAACGCGATGAGGGGCGGCGACGGACAAGACGGGCGTCTCCCCTCGTCCCCGATAAAGCAAGGACACCTCAGCTGGGTGCATTAAATGCACCTTGTCCTGTAATACGAGGGATAACCTCGCATCACTGTACCGTTTCCACCTCCTGTGTGCCACTGTGGCAACCCCTTTTCCCTATAAAAGGAGGCCCGAGGCGACCAAGAGGGGGATTCGGCTTTTTAGAACTCCTCACGACTCTCTTGGAGCTCCTGGCTAGCTGAAGAACATCAACATATAATCCACCAAAGCAGGAGTAGGGTTTTACGCATCTTTGCGGCCCGAACCTGGGTAAAGTACCTGTGTCCTGATCGTTAGATCCGCTCTTCTCCCAACCCCGTGCCCCGCAACCGTAGTAGGGATTCTTGTGATCCCATAGGTGTCGGTCCAAATACACCGACATCTTTGGCATGCCAGGTAGGGGGGCGCAGTTGTGAGAATCGGCTTTAGCGGTTAGTTCGACGCTCCTACATCGTCATGGCACCCAAGAAGAAGACGACTGTGGCGGTTGGCCAGTCGGAAGCCGGACATCCCGTCCCGATGCGGGCGAGCAGTGGACCAGTCGCGGAAAGGACTCGGGGCACTGCTCGCGAACACCAACGCCATCCCGACAGCCGGAGTATGGGAGGTGGCGACGCTTGTGCGCCTGGTAACAGGCCGCGCATCGCCAGTTCCAGAGATGGAACCCGGCCCTCCGCGGGTGGCGCGGGGCCCTCCAAGGTCGCGGCCGCACTACCCGAGGGCGACGCGAGGCCCTCCAGAACTCCCGCGCCGGCGCCAACCGCGCGCTCTTCTCAAGCAGCGCGCGACAAACGGCGTCGTCGTCCCAAAGACCCTGGGCGTCGCCATGGGAAGAGCCCCGAGCACCGCTCCTGGGATGTAGAAGACCTGCCCGCCCGCCGAAGCACTGGTGGAGACGATAAGCGACCGCGCGATTGTGATGGAGCTCCCCCTGACACGGTCAGGGGTCGAAGCGCGTCACGATCCATGCAGGTTTCGCTACCGTTGACACCAGCCGAAGCTTTGGCGCGCGCATAGTTGCTCCTCGACTTTCCTCCCGTTACGGGGAAACTCGACGAATGGAGAGCCACCATCCGAAGCCTTGTCGCAGTCGCCAACAGGGATGACCTAAATCCAGCGGAGTTCCCAGGCCGACGCTCCGATGAGGCCCCGCGCACTGGCGGCGGGAGGGCTGGCAGCACCGTGGCTACGGTGCATTCGCCTCCCCCTCGCCCGGTGCCGCGTGCGTCGACCCGTCGAGATGTCGCAGGCGACGCCATTTCCATAGCGTCGTCCGACCCACGGACCCGCGGCGACCAGCGTCGAGTTCTTCAGGAGCGAGCTCATGAAGACGCTCGAACCACCATCGAGCGCCGGCGCGAAATGCGCCACCAGTCAGACAGGCGAACGGGGCCTGCTACGGACCGCCCAGCACCGGAAAGCCCTAGAGGTCTACCCTACGAGGTAGGCTGTCCGGCTTTCACCCGTGAGCTGCGGCAGTTCCAGTGGCCCTCTCACCGCACCTTCAAACCTGACGTTGGCGAGAAATACAACGGCAAGACCCACCCGTCGGAGTTCCTCAGCATCTTCACCATCGCGATGTAAGCTGCCGGGGCTCGCGACGATAAGGTGCTTGCGAATTACTTTCCGTTGGCTCTTAAACCTAACGCCATGTCATGGTTGATGCACTTGCCAGTAGACTCTATTTCCTCCTGGTCCGACTTGTGTCATGAGTTTGTTGGCGCCTTTACCGGAGGCCACCAAGCCCATGGCCAGGCGAGTGACCTACATGTCATACCCCACAAGGAAGGCGAGACTCTGCGCAAGTACATACAGAGATTCAGCCGGGTACAGTACAATATCCCTGATGTTCACCCTGCCGCCATCATCAGCGCGTTCCACCAGAACGTGCGCAACCGCAAGATGCGCGAAGAACTGGCGATGACCAAGGTGAAGGACGTGGTGGAACTCTACGTTCTTGCCGACAGATGTGCCCGGGCTGAAGAGGGATGGAAGTACCCCGGCGAAGGCGCCGGTGCAGAAACCGACTCTTCAGACAAAGATACTGCTGCCCCGGCGAGGAAGGGCCGGAACCGTAATAGGAAGCGCAAGGGGCAGGCCGTGCTTGCCGTCTAGGGATCTGATGACGCCGGCTCCGCCAAGAAAACCAAGGCGGGTGACCCTGGCAAGGAAATTGCCGGGTGTGTTGCCTGCCGGGCCTTGGCGGCTGCCGAGAAGCCAGGAAACTCCGGCAAACGGTACTGCAAGATCCATCGCACCAAGGGCCATGATCTCCAGGACTGCCACCAGGTTGAGCTCCTTGCTGAGAAGCAAAGGGCTGAATACGAGAGGCGGGACAAGGGGAAGGGCCAGGACGGCGCTGAAGGGTCCAACAAGAAACGTCACGGCCAAGCGGGCCGTCGCGGCAAGGAGAAACAGCAGGAAAGGCCCGCCCGGGGCCGCGACAGAAGATCTGAGGACGATGATCACGAAGAGGACGACGAGTCCGGCGGCCAAGAGTTTCAGAAGGCTACGGACGCCATGTGCGTCGATGGTGGCGCCTCGCTGCACGCTTCTCACCGCCAGCTTAAACAGTGGGCGCATGAAGTTACTGCAACGGAGCCATCGTCCGGTGCCCAAAAGCCGCTGAAATGGTCTAGCACACCTATCATCTTTGACGCCGAGGATCACCCTGATCGCACTACTACGGTCGGGTGCTTGCCATTGTTGGTTTCACCAACAATACGCAACCTCAAGGTGACGAAGATGCTAGTCGATGGCGGGGCCGGCCTAAACCTACTCTCGCCCACCGTGATCGAGAAGCTGCAAGTTCCTGATAGAGATCTCGAGTAGACGAGCACGTTTCAAGGGGTCAACCCAGGAAGGAGTCAACCGAAGGGGAAAGTCACACTGCCCGTGACTTTTGGAAGCAATCTGAACTACAGGACAAAGAGGATCGTGTTCGATGTCGCCAAGACCCCCCTGCCTTACAACGTGATCCTTGGCCGCCCAGTGCTGGCCAAGTTCATGGCAGCATCGCACTATGCCTACAATACCCTGAAGATGCAGGGCCCGTGACGATCATCACCATCCCCTCCGACAAGAAAGATGCGCTGATTTGCGCCGACCAATTGTACCAGCAAGCAGTTGCAGCAACTGCCGCTACGAGGGCACTTGCTCCTGCCACTCGAGCCCCGGGAGGGAAGAAGAAGAAGACCGGCGAGACCTCGGGCGCCCACTCCGGCAAGCGCACCTCGTCGGAGTGCTGTGCTCCCGTCGAGGACGCGCCTGAGAGCTCCACCGGAAAGAAGAAGACCGGCGAGACCTCAGGCGCCCACTCTGGCAAGCGCACCTCTTTGGAGTGTCGCGCTCCCGTCGAGGACATGCTAGAGAGCTCCACCGACAAAAACAAGAGATCTAGGGCTACGCCGCCAGGAACCAAGAAGGTTTCTATCAAGGAGGACGGCACGGGAGGAGCTTTTACCATAAGCTCCGCCCTTGACAAAAAATAGGAAGACGCGCTCGTCACCTTCCTGCGGGCGAATGTCGACGTGTTTGCCTGGCAAGCATCCGACATCCCCGGCGTTCCCAGGGAAGTGATTGAGCACCACCTTGCTGTCTGCCCTCATGCGGGGCCCATCAAGTAGAAGGTCAAGAAGCACGCTTTGGAACGGCAAGAGTTCATCACCGAGGAGATCCGCAAACTGGAAGCTGCGGGTTTGGTGAGAGGAGTGCTCCACCCAACGTGGTTGGCCAATCCAGTGGTAGTGCGCAAGGCAAATGGGAAGTGGAGGCTGTGTATTGATTACACAGATATCAATAAAGCTTGTCCCAAGGACCCCTTCCCGTTGCCGCGCATAGACCAGATTGTCGACTCCACGACAGGGGTGTGACCTGCTGTCGTTCCTCGATGCCTACTCCGGCTACCACCAGATCTTCATGGCGAGAGAAGACGAAGAGAAGACGGCATTCATCACCCCATGTGGTACGTACTGTTTCGTACGAATGCCTTTCGGGTTGAAGAGTGCTGGCTCGACATTTTCAAGGGCAGTCCAGATTGGTTTTGAACCCTAGCTCCATAGAAATATGGAGGCTTATATGGATGATATAGTGGTCAAAACCAAGAACAGGGCAACCCTTGTACTGGATTTACAAGAAACATTTGTGAACCTACGCAAGATCAACCTCAAGCTGAACCCTGAGAAGTGCATCTTCGGCGTTCTGTCTGGCAAGCTTCTCGGGTTCTTCGTGTCGTAGCGTGGGATAGAAGCCAATCCGGACAAGATCAAAGCTATAGAGCATATTGAAGCACCCAAGCGGGTCAAGGACGTGCGTCGGCTTGCTGGCTGCGTTGCCGCCATGAGCAGATTTATTTCCAAGTCTGCCGAGCGCGTCCTCCCCTTTTTCAAGATCTTTAAAAAGGCGGGCCCAATGGAGTGGACGCCGGAAGCCGAAGCGGCGTTACAAGACCTGAAGAAGTATCTTTCCTCCACGCCAATACTGGTTGCGCCCCGACCACAGGAACCGTTGCTGATGTACTTAGCGGCAACAAACCAGGTGGTCAGCGCCGTACTAGTGGAGCAGAGAGAAATCAACGATGAGGAGATAGCAGCAACATGGCCTGGTGCCACTGGCGTAGGGGCGACACAGCCGATTGGAGCGCAGCCAAAGAAGAAGATGATGCAGCACCCGGTCTACTTTGTTAGCTCCCTCTTGCAGGGGGCTAGGTCAAGGGACTCCGGTGTGCAGAAATTGCTCTTCGGCCTTCTTATGGCCTCGAGGAAGCTGCATCACTACTTCCAGGCGCACGAGATCACTGTCGTCACTCGCCTCCCTCTGCAACGGATATTGCACAATCCAGATGCAACGGGAAGGATTGTAGAGTGGGCACTGGAGCTGTCCAGCTTTGGCCTCAAGTTTGAAAGCACTTCGACAATTTAGAGCCGAGTCCTAGCAGAGTTCATCGCAGAATGGACCGCAACACCTGATGAAGAAGTCCAAGAAACCGCTCTCCCCGGCAAAGAGGCAAGTTGCAACTGGATCATGTACTTTGATGGGGCTTTCTCTTTGCAAGGCACCGGGGCTGGCGTACTGCTGGTCGCACCCACCGGAGAGCACCTCAAATACGTGGTCCAGATGCACTTCCCTAGGGAGGTATCAACGAACAACACTGCCGAGTAGGAGGGGCTGCTTGCTGGTCTTAGGATCGCGGCGGACCTCAGACTCAAGAAGCTCATTGTGAGAGGCGACTCACAGCTTGTCGTCAAACAAATCAACAAGGATTACCAGAGCCCGTTGATGAAGGCCTACGTCGATGAAGTGAGAAAGTTGGAAGAGCGCTTTGACAATATACAGGCGGAGCACGTTCCCCGAGCGGAGAACGACATCGTCGATTACCTGTCAAAGCGCGCTGCTCTCAAGCTACCTGTGGAACCAGGTACCTTTGTGCTTCAGCTTTCTCAGCCATCCGTTGATCCATCAACAGAGCAGAACAAGAGGAGGAAGTCAGGGCCCGACAAGTACTTTCCCGCTGAGCTCCCCGGAGCCGCCGGCAAGGATGTTGCCGGGAACACTGAGCCCGCCACCGGAGGGCTGACTCCGGCGAAGCGTCTAGCTTTTGTCGTCGAGATAGCCACTCCCTTGGCAGAGGAAATGCCTTTAGTCCTCGCCGTCGAGCCCCAGGCTCCAGCGTGGGCGCAACATACCGTCCGATTCCTTCAGACTGGGGAACTTCCTGAGGAGCAAGAAGAAGCGGAGAAAGTAGCTCGTCGGTCTGCCATGTATCAGTTCATCGATGACGTCCTGTACAGAAGGAGACCAAACGGTGTGAAATTGAAGTGCGTCCCACGGGAGGAAGGACTGGAGCTATTGGCAGAGATACATGGAGGCATATGTGGGTCCCACATAGGGTCGAGAGCTCTTGCCGGCAAGGTATTCCGGCAAGGCTTCTTCTGGCCCACTACCCTCCAGGATGCGGCGGCGCTGGTCACCAGGTGTGAAGCGTGCCAATTCCATTCGAAGAAACTTCATCAACTAGCTCAAGCCCTTCAAACCATTCCTCTCTCCCGGCCCTTCTCGGTCTGGGGGCTCGACATACTGGGCCCTTTCCCTCGCGCCGTCGGGGGCTTTGAGTACTTGTATGTTGCAATCGACAAGTTCACAAAGTGGCCAGAAGTGGAGGCAGTGAGGAAGGTCACGGCTCAGTCAGCCGTCAAGTTCTTCAAGGGACTAGTGTGCCGTTTTGGTGTACCCAACAGGATTATCACCGACAACGGCACGCAGTTTACAAGCCGCACCTTCATGTAATATACCTAAGACCTCGGCAGCAAGGTCTGTTTCGCTTCCGTTGCTCACCCCAGGAGCAATGGTCAAGCTGAGAGGGCAAATGCTGAAGTATTGCGAGGATTAAGGACAAAGACCTTTGACAGGCTGCACAAGAGCGGGAGGCGCTGGATTGATGAATTGTCGGCGGTTCTTTGGTCGACCAGGACGACGCCAAATCGAGCCACCGGCCAGACGCCCTTTGCCCTGGTATACGGGGCAGAAGCACTTCTCCCCACGGAACTCATATACGGGTCGCCTCGAGTGCTCGCTTATGATGAGCTTGAGCAAGAGCAATTGCGACAAGATGACGCAATGCTCCTTGAGGAAGATCGTCTTCGGGCGGCTGTGAGAGCAGTGCGCTACCAGCAAGCCTTGTGCCGCTACCATAGCCGCAAGGTTCATGCCTGAAGCTTTGAGGAAGGCGACCTTGTTCTCCGGCGCGTTCAATCGGCCAGGAATACGAACAAGTTGACGCCGAAATGGGAAGGCCCTTATCGGGTAATACGAGTCACCAGGCCTGGCGCTGTCCGCCTGGAGACCGAGGATGTTGTTCCGGTGAGTAATTCCTGGAACATCAAGCATCTTGGCAAGTTTTACCCATAAGGCGCGGCTTGCCGGGCCTCCCGGCAAGCCACCCTTTTGTACGAGCCTTGCCGACAAGGCATGTAACCCTTTGTACAAAGCCAGGCGCAGACCCTGAACATAAATAAATGAAGCGCTGGCGCCCTAAGTTTTAGCATGCATGCTGAGTCGAGTCTCGTCCTTGGTTAGGGTTGATAGTGCTGAGCAGCGGCTAACCCCTAGCTTGGAGGTCGAGTATTTGTCTTTCCTCTATCTTCCTTGGTTTACAGGACGCACAGGCACCCTTGCCGAAGCCACTTGGAGGAAGGAAAGAAGAACAGACCAGTGCCTAGGCCCCGGCAAGCCAGTGTTGCTGGGGGCTGCAAAGACAAGAATTCGACCACGGCAGACCAGGGTTGCCGGGGGCTGCAACTTCAGATAAGTCCTTTTTCCCTTATCATGCATTCCGTTATGGACTGAGGTATGTGAAACCTCGTTCTTTTCCTTAAGCTACTGTGCTCCCATAACTCTATGCCCTAAGGCTCGTCCCTGGGACTAGGTTTGGTCGTAGTCGCGGTAGCAAAAGGATAAAACGAGGAGCCTAAGCCCGCTTCATCCCTGCCTCCGCCAAGGGCGTGAGAAAGGTCGAGTGAAGTAGGGAAACGGCAGGGACCGGGCGAGAAAATGTTTATCTTAAGGATACCAGGGATTTATTCCCTGTTGTGGGTTTTTACCTACGAACAAATGACCCGGCAAACATTCCTTTTTCATTAAAAACATTCCATTCAGGTACAGTCCATAGGGGATGAGAAACATGAATAAGGGGATTACAAGTTTTAAACTTAACAGATGCCCTAAGGCTTACAGACTAAAAAGAGATAAGATGCCCGTAATGCCTTTCTTGTCCCTCTCCTCAGGAGGTAGGTCAAGGAGGCGAGAAGGGCAAAAGGGGCGCCTAGGCGAGCTACGGGTGGCAGAAGACACCGAGAAGGCATCTCGGCGGCCTCCCCAGGGCTGGACGGTGATGACGGCATCGGAGGCTGAGCTCGAAGATGACGCGACAGGACGTCAGTAGGAGACGAAGGCGTCGGTGCCCGCGTACTCCGACATGACGACCTTGCTGCCTGCCTTCTTACTCTTCCTCTTCCGCGGCCTCCCTACGCCAGCCGCCAAGGAGACGACCTCGAGAAGTTCAAGGAGCCGGCGACGCGGATGATGGGGTCGCCGGTGCCACCAGGAGTGGCGCCTGACACCTAGTCGGACCCGTCATCCTGCCGTCCCCCGCCCTCGTCGTCGCTGTCACTGTCCTCCTCGTCACCCTCGTTCGAGAAGGAGTCTTCGTCATCAGAGGAGCTCTCCATGCAGCACCTCGCGCGAGTCCCGAGGTGCCCGAAGACCTTGACGGAGAGGTGGCCATCCCCCATCAACTTGAAGTGGAGGGTGAGCCCGTCCGTCAGGCTGTGGATGCAAGCGAACCTCTTCCATCCTTGGCGAAGATACATCACATGAGGGGCAGGGAAGTCGACGCGGGCCCGCGTGCCAATGATCCCACAACCCCTCATATGCAGCCGCAGCGACTTCGGCGGGTTCACCTCCATCTCCCGCGCAAACGGAGTCGGGAGACGAAGGCGACGACGCGGTGACCCCCGCATCCTAATGAAGAATTCACAGGGGTCATCTCCAACATGACCTTCCACTGGAGGAGGAGCTGCTTGCGGGGGCGAGGCCGGCGGGCCGCCCCGTCCTCCTCTTCCCCGAGCACCCCTGCCTCGCCCACGGCCCCGCCCCCTCCCTCTTCCCCTCGTGGCCGGTTCGGCCACCGCGGGTGTAGGAGAAGGGGGGACGCGTTGTCGAGCGGCGACCCTCGCCGCCACCATTGAGGAGCCAGGGTTTTCCTTCTTCATGGCGGACGGAAGAAAGGAGCAGAAGCTGAAGGAGAAAGAAGATGGAGGAGTGCGGGGCACCGTCCCCTCCCTCCGCCCTTTATAAAGGGGCGAGGCTGGAGCTCGACCGCCCCGCTCGGCCAATCAAGACGCAGAAGACGAGAGGGGCTGGGGCCGATTTACCGCCCCAACCAGCGACGGCTCGGTTTCCCGCCTCCACCGCTCACCACCTCGAACGCATGGGAGGCACGTGGCGAACGCGCAGGACCGAAGGGACAGGTGAGGCGACCTCTCCCCACCCCGTGATCATGGGGAGTGGACGCCTAGCAGACCGCGCCCCGGCCCCATCCAGTCAGCGGGCCGCCTCCTTTCACATTTACTGCGACGTGACGCATGCGTGCGGAAACCGCCCCACGCATGCCGCCCACATCACGCACGCCCCTCTACCCCGTGCCGCGCGCGCGGGTCGTGGGAGGCACATCGCGCGGAAATTTTACCACGGTGAAAACCACCCCGCCTGCCCGCGCACCGTTCTGGGCCTGGCCCAACAACGTGTCGCGCTTATTTGTGGCCCAGGCCCGGGGGCTCCTGTCGGTGTACAAAAAGAGGGTACACTTTTTGTACCCCTATGACTGTGCACGGGCAGTCTGAGCCACGGCGCCACCACGCTAAGCATGGCGAGGGAGGCGAGCCGGGGCAAGACTGAAACTCAATGGAGACTGGGGCGATGCCAAGAACAAGACCAGAAAGAGCAAAGGGACGAAGCGGCTTCCCCCGGCAAGATCCTTGCCGGGGCCGGCTCTGGCAGCCCCGGCAAGACCCTTGCCGCGGCAGCTCGCCCCGCGTCTACGGAGTGAATCACCCTTGAGTCCACCGCCTCTGTGGGGCGAGGATTCGGGAGATATCCCCGTGGTGGCATGCAGATCTTTGTGAAGACATTCAAGACAAGATGCCGACGACCCTTGGCGGGATCCCAGCCAAGGAAGACCACAAGGCGCCCGGCGAGCACCTTGCCGGGGATGACAACAGGCGCCGCGACAAGACCCACCCATGGGGCCACCACCAGGCCCACACCAACTGGGTTTCCATCGACCCACGCAGCTGCCGACCCGACCAGCTGGACAGGCTCCTGCGTGGCGACCCACAGATCCTCGTGGAGACCCGCCATTACGCCACCTCAGCTGCCTGTCTACCTACATGGCACCTCAGGCACCGCTGGCCAGGGCGCGTTTCAACGCGAGGAGGGGCGGCGACGGACAAGACGGTCGTCTCCCCTCGTCCCCGATAAAGCAAGGACACCTCAGCTGGGCGCATTAAACGCACCTTGTCCTGTAATACGAGGGATAACCTCGCATCATTGTACCCTTTCCACCTCCTGTGTGCCACTGTGGCAACCCCTTTTCTCTATAAAAGGAGGCCCGAGGCGACCAAGAGGGCGTTTCGGCTTTTTAGAACTCCTCACGACTCTCTTGGAGCTCCTGGCTAGCTGAAGAACATCAACATATAATCCACCAAAGCAGGAGTAGGGTTTTACGCATCTTTGCGGCCCGAACCTGGGTAAAGGAACTGTGTCCTGATCGTTAGATCCGCTCTTCTCCCAACACCGCGCCCCGCAACCGTAGTAGGGATTCTTGTGATCCCATAGGTGTCGATCCAAATACACCGATAGTTCGTGCGCGAGACAACGAGCCACGCGCCACCAAGTCCAAGGGCGGAGCCGGCCCCCCCGCAGGCGTCCTGGGCCCCTCCAAGAGCGGTGTCATACCCCGCACAGGCGACGCGACGACTTCCAAGACACCCACGGCGGCGCCCATGGCGCGTTCCTCCCAGGTCGCACGCGATGAGCAGCATCGCCGTGCGGAGGACCCCGGGCACCGCCGCGGAAAGAGCCCCGCGGATCAGTCACGAGATGCCGAAGATCAGCATGCTCGTTGATGCGCTGGCGAGGATGGCGTGCAGCTGCGGGACCGTGATAGAGCTCCTTCTAACATGGTTAGAAGTCGTAGCGCGTCTCGATCCGCGCAGCTCTCCCCGCCACCCACGCCAGCGGAAGCTTTAGCACGCACGCAGTTGCTCCTCGACTTCCCTCCTGCTGCGGATAAGCTCGACGAGTGGAGAGCTACCATTCGTAGCCTTGTCGCCATCGACAACAAGGACGAACCTCGGCCGGCGGGGCCTTCGGGCAAACGCTCTCCCGAGCCACCACACGTCAGCGGTGGAAGGACTGGAGGCGCCGCGACCACGGTGCATTCTCCTCCTCCTCGCCAGCTATCACGCGTGCCGACCCGTCGGGACGACGCTTGCGACAACGTATCCATAGCGTCGTCCAACCCGCGGACCCACCGTGATCAGCGCCAAGTTCTTCGAGAGCGTGCCCACGAGGACACTAGAACCACCATCGAGCGTCGACGTGAGGGACGCCACCAGTCGGATAGACGGGCGGGGCCTGCCGTGGACAACCCAGCACCGGGAGGATCTGGAGGCTTACCTTACGAGGTAGGCTGCCCAGCCTTCACTCGTGATCTGTGGCGTTTCCAGTGGCCCACCCACTGCACCTTTCAGCCCGACGTCGGCGAGAAGTACAATGGCAAGACTCACCCATCGGAGTTCCTCAACATCTACATCATCGCGATGCAGGCTGCTGGGGTGCACGACGACAAGGTGCTCGCCAATTATTTCGCGTTGGCGCTTAAACCCAATGTTATGTCATGGTTGATGCACATGCCGGCGGTTTCCATTTCTTCCTGGTCGGATTTGTGCCATGAGTTTGTTGGCGCTTTTACGGGAGGCCACCAGGCTCATGGCCAAGCAAGCGATTTGCATGTCATCCCCCAGAAGGAAGGTGAGAGCCTGCGCAAGTACATAAAGAGGTTCAGCCGGGTGCAATATAAGATCCCATATGTTCGTCCTTCCGCCATCATCAGCGCGTTCCACCAGAACGTGCGCAACCGCAAGATGCGCGAGGAGCTGGCGATGAATAAAGTCAAGGATGTGGCCGA
This sequence comes from Secale cereale, assembly GCA_902687465.1. Taxonomy (NCBI): domain Eukaryota; kingdom Viridiplantae; phylum Streptophyta; class Magnoliopsida; order Poales; family Poaceae; genus Secale; species Secale cereale. Next base: position 156,540,454 of record LR738714.1, on the reverse strand, counting down.
ACTTTACGTTCCTGCCGACAGATGCGCCCGAGCTGAAGAGGGAAGGAAGTACCCTGGCGAAGATGCCGGTGTGGAAACCGGTTCCTCGGATGAAAACGTCGTCGCCCCAATGAAAAAGAGTCGACGTCGTAACAGAAAACGCAAGGGCAAGGCTGTGCTTGCCCTTGTGACACCGACGCCGCCAAGAAAACCAAGGCAGATGACCCCGACAAGGAAATCGCCGTATGTGTCGCCTGCCGGGCCTTGGCGGCCGCCGACAAGCCGGGAAGCTCTGACAAGCAATACTACAAGATCCACCGTACCATGACCTCCAGAACTGCCAACAAGTCAAGCAGCTCGCGGAGAAGCAAAAGGCCGAGTATGAGAGGCGAGACAAGGAGAAAGGCCAAGATGGTGCTGAAGTATCTGGCAAGAAATGTGGCAGCCAACCTGGGCGCCACGGCAAAGATAACCAACAAGAACGGCCCGTCCGGGCTCCGTGACAAGAAGCGAGAAGATGATGATCGCGAGGATGAGGACGAGTCCGGCGAGCAAGAGTTCCAGAAGGCCACAGAGGCCATGTGCGTTGACGGCGGTGCCTCCTTGCACTCCTCCCACCACCAACTTAAATAGTGGACGCGTGAGATCACAGCCTTGGAGCCGTTGTTCGATGCCCAGAAGCCGCTGAGGTGGTCCAGCACTCCTATCATCTTTGACACCGAGGATCACCCTGACTGCACGACTGCGGTCGGGTGTTTGCCGTGTTGGTCTCACCAACGATACGCAACCTCAAGGTGACGAAGATGCTGGTTGTTGGCGGGGCCGACCTAAACTTAATCTCGCCCATCGTGGTTAGAAGGCTGCAAATCCCTGATGGGGACCTCGAGGAGACAGGCTCGTTTCAAGGAGTCAACCCAGGGAGAAGCCAGCCCAAGGGTAAAATCACGCTGCCCATTACATTCGGGGGCGAGCTAAACTACAGGACGGAGAGGATTGTTTTTGATGTAGCCGAGATCCCCTTGCCTTACCATGGGATCCTCGGCCGCCCAGCATTGGCCAAGTTCATGGCAGCGTCGCACTACGCCTACAACACGCTGAAGATGCCTAGGCCGATGTCCATCATTACCGTCCCCTCCGACAAGAAGGATGCGCTGATCTGCGCTGACCAACTTTAACGGGAGGCAGTTGCAGCGACTGCTGCTAAGGCACTTGCTCCTGCTACTGAAGCCCCGGGAGGAAATAAGACCGGTAAGACATCTCGCGCCTACTCCGGCAAGCGCTCCTCTTCGGAGTGTAGCGTTCCCGTCGAGAACACGCCAGAGAGCTCCACCGGCAAGAGCAAGAAATCCAGAGCTGCTCCACCAAAAACCAAGCGGGTGTTCGTCGAGGAGGACGACACGGGAGGAGCTTTCACCATAAGCTCTGCCCTCGACAGCAAATAGTAAGACGTGCTCGGCAGCTTCCTGTGGGCGAATGTCGACGTATTTGCATGGCAAGCGTCTGACATCCCTGGCGTTCCCATGGAAGTGATTGAGCACCATCTTGCTGTCTGTCCTCATGCGCGACCCGTCAAGCAGAAGGTCAGGAAGCAAGCTCTGGAGCGGCAAGAGTTCATCAGAGAGGAGACCAGGAAGTTAGAGGCAGCTGGCTTAGTGAGAGGAGTGCTCTATTCAACGTGGTTGGCCAATCCGGTGGTAGTGCGTAAGGCAAATGGGAAGTGGAGGCTGTGTATAGACTACACAGACATTAATAAGGCTTGTCCAAAAGACCCTTTCGCATTGCCATGCATCGACCAGATTGTGGACTCCATAGCCAGGTGTGACTTGTCAGGAAGGCTCAAAGGGATCAGCTCTTTGAAGAATCAGAGAGCTTGTCACGAAGATCAAGACAACAAAGACCAGCTGAAGAGGCAAGATATCACTAGAGGAAGAGCCCCCTTGCCGGGCATGCGAGCCTGGCAGGGTGGGATCGCCCCGGAAGCAAGCCTCCAACATCGCCCCAGCAGGCCTGTCGGGGGCTCGCGGAGGCAAACCACCACCCCACAACGACGCCCGTCGTCAATTAGTGCGGTGTCAAGCTCCCAAGTGGTTAAATGGTAGCCTCCTGCCACATGGCAGCCACTCCCTATAGAAAGAGACCGCAAATGATACCCGTCCCGCGACGTGTCAAACGAGCAGGAGCGAAGCTGGCGAAACAGTCCGGCAGGGCCTGACGGGCAAGCTGTGATGTGACACTGAGTGGTGCATTTAATGCGCTCTGTCAGCCTGCAGAGTTAGGTATGATAGCACTGTTTGCTATCTAATCATCCTAAAAAGACTAATTTTCCACTGTGGTGACCCCTTAATCTATAAAAGGAGGCCCATGGTAACCGTGGAAAGGATTCGGCCATTCGAACCCGCACACAATCATACGCGCGCGACCGCTCTCACCCTGAGGCCACCTTGCCGGGCAAGAGTGTAGTGCTCTTTTCCACCATTCCATCATCAATCCACCAAAGCAGGAGTAGGGTTTTACGCCTTGCGGCGGCCCAAGCCTGGGTAAAAACTGCATGTGTGATCTCTGTCGTGCTGCGCCACGCTTTTGCTCTTTGCGCAACTTGCCCACTCCCACCCCCCCGCCGACCCAAAAAGGGACTCATGTCCCATAGGTGGCCATGGTTTTCCCGCGACAGTATTGCATATCATTAAGGATCTGAACATTTGTAGGATCGAAAGTAGGTCTAGAGGGGGGGTGATTAGACTACTTGACAATATAAAAAATCTGCCTTTAGATCATGCAATGTTTTTGGCAGTTTCACAAACAAGATCAGTTCAAGTAACACCCTACACATGCAATTCTAGAGTTTATGCAGCGGAAAGTAAATTGCACATGTAAAAGAGAGGTGGAGAAGATCAAACGCAGTTTGGTGACACGGAGATTTTTGTCGTGGTTCCGATAGGTGGTGCTATCGTACATCCACGTTGATGGAGACTTCAACCCACGGAGGGTAACGGCTGCGCGAGTCCACGGAGGGCTCCACCCACGAAGGGTCCACGAAGAAGCAACCTTGTCTATTCCATCACGGCCTACGCCCACGGAGGACTAGCCTTACTCGGGGTAGATCTTCACGAAGTAGGCGATCTCCTTGCCCTTACAAACTTCTTGGTTCAACTCCACATCACGACGGAGGCTCCCAAGCGACACCTAACCAATCTAGGAGGCACCACCCCCCAAAAGGTAATAGACGGTGTTGATGATGATGAACTCCTTGCTCTTGTGCTTCAAGTGATAAACCCCCCAACACTCAACTCTCCTCACTGATATGGCTGTGGTGGAAGAAAGATTTGAGTGGAAAGCAACTTGGGAAGGCTAGAGATCAAGTTTCATATGGTAGGAATGGAATGGCTTGATCTCAACACAAGGGTAGGTGGTTCACTTCTCAGAAAGTGTATGGTAGAAGTGGTGGTACTTTCTGATGGCTCTCCTCACGAATGAGGAGGGGGTGGAGGGGTATATATAGCCTCCACACAAAATCCAACCGTTACACACACATTTGACCAATCTCGGTGAGACCGAAGTTAAAACTCGGTCAGACCGAAAGTTCAAATATAGTGAACGTTGGGATTTTCGGTGGGACCGAAAATACCATCTCGGTGAGACCGAAGTGAGTCAAAGGTTAGGGTTTGCCATTTCGGTGAGACCGAAAATATAAACTCGGATATTCCGAATTGATGTCAACTGATCACAGAAGGTTGGCAGCTCTTTTTCGGTGAGACCGAAACTCAGAATCGGTTTGACCGAGAAGCTAGGGTTTGGAGAAACAACTGAAGTGGTTCATCTCGGTGGGACTGAGTTGGAGAAATCGGTGTGACCGAGATTACTTATGGGTGTGTGTTAAGTAGTGAATAGTGCTGATAGTTGAGGGAGTTAGATCACCAAGCACTTGAGCAACAAGAACATTAACACAACCTCATCCCCTTTTAATAGTATTGGCTTTTCCTATGGACTCAATGTGATCTTTGATCACTAAACCAAAAATAGAGTCTTGAGCTTTTGCCAATGCTTGTCTTAGCATTTTGAGGGGTCCACTTCTTCAGACATTTCCATACCCATATCATCGAACTTTTCTGAAATGATTCTCAAGATAATATTAGTTCAATGATATATATGTTGTAGGATCGAAAGTAGGTCTAGAGGGGGGGTGATTAGACTACTTGACAATATAAAAAATCTGCCTTTAGATCATGCAATGTTTTTGGCAGTTTCACAAACAAGATCAGTTCAAGTAACACCCTACACATGCAATTCTAGAGTATATGCAGCGGAAAGTAAATTGCACATGTAAAAGAGAGGTGGAGAAGATCAAACGCAGTTTGGTGACACGGAGATTTTTGTCGTGGTTCCGATAGGTGGTGCTATCGTACATCCACGTTGATGGAGACTTCAACCCACGGAGGGTAACGGCTGCGCGAGTCCACGGAGGGCTCCACCCACGAAGGGTCCACGAAGAAGCAACCTTGTCTATTCCATCACGGCCTACGCCCACGGAGGACTAGCCTTACTCGGGGTAGATCTTCACGAAGTAGGCGATCTCCTTGCCCTTACAAACATCTTGGTTCAACTCCACATCATCAAGACGGAGGCTCCCAAGCGACACCTAACCAATCTAGGAGGCACCACCCCCAAAAGGTAATAGACGGTGTTGATGATGATGAACTCCTTGCTCTTGTGCTTCAAGTGATAAACTCCCCAACACTCAACTCTCCTCACTGATATGGCTGTGGTGGAAGAAAGATTTGAGTGGAAAGCAACTTGGGAAGGCTAGAGATCAAGTTTCATATGGTAGGAATGGAATGGCTTGATCTCAACACAAGGGTAGGTGGTTCACTTCTCAGAAAGTGTATGGTAGAAGTGGTGGTACTTTCTGATGGCTCTCCTGACGAATGAGGAGGGGGTGGAGGGGTATATATAGCCTCCACACAAAATCCAACCGTTACACACACATTTGACCAATCTCGGTGAGACCGAAGTTAAAACTCGGTCAGACCGAAAGTTCAAATATAGTGAACGTTGGGATTTTCGGTGGGACCGAAAATACCATCTCGGTGAGACCGAAGTGAGTCAAAGGTTAGGGTTTGCCATTTCGGTGAGACCGAAAATATAAACTCGGATATTCCGAATTGATGTCAACTGATCACAGAAGGTTGGCAGCCCTTTTTCGGTGAGACCGAAACTCAGAATCGGTTTGACCGAGAAGCTAGGGTTTGGAGAAACAACTGAAGTGGTTCATCTCGGTGGGACTGAGTTGGAGAAATCGGTGTGACCGAGATTACTTATGGGTGTGTGTTAAGTAGTGAATAGTGCTGATAGTTGAGGGAGTTAGATCACCAAGCACTTGAGCAACAAGAACATTAACACAACCTCATCCCCTTTTAATAGTATTGGCTTTCCTATGGACTCAATGTGATCTTTGATCACTAAACGAAAAAGGAGTCTTGAGCTTTTGCCAATGCTTGTCTTAGCATTTTGAGGGGTCCACTTCTTCAGACATTTCCATACCCACATCATCGAACTTCTCTGAAATGATTCTCAAGATAATATTAGTTCAATGATATATATGTTGTTATTAATTACCAAAACCACCCGGGGATTAGATGCACTTTCAACATTTAATCTCCCGCCAATAAACCAACCAGCATCAACTACAAGATGTAATCTACACTACTAACAACCACATGTACCAATCTGATGTTTTGAGACAAAAATTGAATACAAGAGATGAACTAGGGTTTGAGATGAGATGGTGTTGGTGAATATATTGACGAATACTGGTCCTCCCATGATGAGAGGGTTGTTGTTGATGACGATGGCTTCGATTTACCCCTCCCGGAGGGAAGTGTCCCCAGCGGAATGGCTCTGCCGGAGAGCAAAAGTGATTCTGCCCATGTTCCACCTTGAGATGGCGGTGCTTCATCCCGAAAGTACTCCCCTTATTTTTTCTAGGGAAAATGGCCTTATATACCAGAAGATGGGAACCGGAGGATGGCCAGGGGCCCCACAAGCCACTAGGGCGCGCCTAGGGGGTGGGCGCACCCTGGTGCCTCATGGGCACCTGGGTGGCCCCATCTGGTATTTCTTTTCTCTAATAAGTTTTTTATTCCAAAATAAATCTTCATAATTTTTTAGCTGATTTGGAGATGTGCAGAATATGTATCTCCGACATAGCTTTTTCAGGTCTAGAATTCCAGCTGCCGGCAATCTCCCTCTTCATGTAAATATGACAAATTAAGAGAGTAAATGCATTAGAATTTCTCCACAAAGTATTATATTGGTCAAAAACCTAATAAATAACAGTAGTAAAACATGACGCAAAATGGATGTATCAATCTAGCGAACCCCAATATGGAATTTCGCGTGCATCACATATTTTTTCTAGAGGCATATTATAGGCTCGGTCATATGGGTGGAGCAGAACTCTAGAAGTGCGGGGATGCAACTCAAACTTTTTAGTGAATGAGATGGTAAGGTTGTAGTGTTGTGTGCACTTATCTGCGAGGAAGGGAGCGAGCTTAGCATTATGAATATATTCATAAATTTTTTCTTTAATACCAGCTCCTATCATAAACTCCTCGCACGACCACCGACATGATTTGGTATCGGTAATTCACACCGAGCTTGCCCTTGGTTCAACATAGGCATGTCATATTGAGCTCTTTCTTGACGACCCCTCCGAGGACCTCCTCCTCGAAGAAATCCTCCTAAAGAAGTTCATTTTCTTTGCGAACTAATTTTTGAAATTTTTGGGCAACAAATGATGTCAATAAAACCTCACAAGATTGATAGCAACTACTCATATGAATGTCTAGAGGCTATAACAAGCATTCAAACTACTTGGAACTCAAAGAATTCAACATGCAAACTTCTTTTCGGTAGCACCAAAAGTGGCTAATTATGAAAAATATAATCCACTAGAGCAAAAACTAATTGGAGCAATGGAGGAGTTACATACCAAGTAGCAATCTCCCAAAACTATTCGGAAATAGAGCTTCGAGTAAAGAGATCGAAAATCTCAGGTTTGGGAGCAAGAACACGAGATGGAGAGAGAGAGAGAGAGAGAGAGAGAGATAGAGATAGATAGAGAGAGAGAGAGAGAGAGAGCTATGAGGAATTTTATTCTAGAGGTAAGTGACGAAGTGAGCTGAAGAAATAAGTGAGGGGGTCCCTGTGGGGCCCACAAGCCACTAGGGCGTGCCCTAGTGCCTCGTGGGCGCCTAGGACATCCCCGTGGGATGTTTTCTGTGCTAGAAACTCTTAAATATTTTATAAAAATTCATGTTAACATTTCACATAATTCTGAGCACTTTTATTTTTGGGCTATTTTTTATTGCAAGGGTAATTCAGAAAACAGGATAATCAAGGCATTTTATTGCATTTAACTAAAGATAACAGAGAGCAAAAAGTAGGAACAGAAGGTTGTGCTTACTAAATTCATTGACCACATGCCCCTAAAAAAGAATCCATTAATAAGGTTGTTCGAGTCTTATTAACAAACTATTTCCGAGTGACATGAAACTGAAGAATCTTTGTATAACATTAGGTTATCTCAACGGGGATATGCATCTCCCTAATTATAAGTGTTTCATATTTCTTTTTGACAGTGGGAAGAAGGAGTTGAAAACTTCCAATAGTAATTCTCGGAGTGTTTTCAATAACATTAATATCATTCACTTGAAGTTATTTCTTCGGAAAGTGTTACCATTGATATGAAACGTGACATTGCTTTTGTTGCAATCCAATAATATCCCCTGTAGTATTCAAAAGGGTCTACAAAGATATTTATCATCCATTTGCAAAGATATTTGGGTAGGTGTGAGCTTATTCAAATCATGTCTACTATACAGAGAGAGAGAGGCATAACACAAACACCAGCTCTTAAATCACGTAAAGCAATTTTGACATAATTTCTTTTAATGGAGCATGGTATAGTAGGTATTCCTGGATATCCGAGCTATAATAATCATGCATAATAAAGTTCAGAAACTCAGTTACTTTCCATGAATAGTCTGAGTATAAACCCACAATTCATCTGATCCCAACAAACACACTGCAAAAGAAGATTACATAAGATAGAACTCCAAGAAGATCGAGGAGAACATTGTACTACCTCCTTTCCAGTTTATAAGGCTTGCGCGTATATGTAGGTTAAAAATAAACCAACATAATACAAGTTATCTCTCACATAAAATATATCATTAGAAACTTCAGATCTTCTACTTTCTAATGGTGTTATTTTTGGACTATACAACTCATTTTATGTTGGTCAAATTATAGACCTAGGGATACGCACAAGCCTTATAAACCGGAAAGGAGGTAGTATTAAAGATCAAAGAGAGAGAGAGAGAGAGATAAGAGGCCATCTAGCTAGTGGCTATGGACCCGTAGGTCTGTGGTGGACTACTCATGCATCATCAGAATGGCAGCAAGGTTGATGTAGAAGCCCTCCCTGGTCGATCCCCCTCCGGCAGATCCAGAAAAAGTATCCAGATGGGATCACAGAAGAACAGAAACATGCCGCAGCGGAAAAAGTATTTGGGCTGGCTCTCTGTTGGTTTCCCGACTTTAGAGAATTTATAGGGGCGGAATTATGTCAGACAGATCCACGAGGGGCCGACAAGGCATCATGGCACGCTTACCCCCGGGTGCGCACTGTTCCCTTGTCGTTTACTCATTTGCCTTCTAATCTCCTCCCGAAGTTTGTAGGGTTTCTCTTGTCCAGAAACAATCCTCAGAAAGTTTCATGACGTTTGAACTTTGTTTGGAACTGGTTTCCTAGAAAACCAAAATCACGCAAACACAACAACTGACACTTAACACTGGGTTAATAGGTTAGTCCCAAAAAAAGATATATAGTTGCATATAAAACATCCAGTATTGATACTATAATAGCATGGAACAATAAAAAATTATAGTTACGTTGCAGACATATCACGGGTGTTTGAAGGCCTGGATTTGGTGCTAAGAGCATCTACAACCGGACTTGGAAAATCCGCCCCCATATATGTCTGCGGGCGCATCCGTACGGCCCCTCATATTTTTCTCCCGGCATCCACATGTCTCAAATCTGGACTCTCAAAGCCATGCACGTCGATCATACAAGCCAATGTCGCACGTAATTCCAGACTCATCTTGAATCATTTGATCAAGCTCCGTTGGTCCATACTCCCTGTCTGACGAAGCATCAGAATTCATCGTTTCCCTAATAATATCACAAAAAATCCAGTCAGACAATGTGTCGAACACATCAAGCACAAGGTGGGGGTAGAGAGTTGTTGGACGGGGCCAGCAACAACGTCCCACGTGGCGAGGATGGGAGAGAGGACTTGTCGTGGTTTTGTCACGGCAGATGTCCTAGCAAAAGGACTTAGGTGTGGATCCATCGCAAAATAGTTAGCTTGAAGGGGTTGAACCGGAACAAAAGACACAAAGGATTTACCCAGGTTCGGCCCCTCTCAATGAGGTAAAAGCCTACTCCTGCTTCTAGTAGTATTGCTTGATTTTCGATTACAAGGGAGAGAATACGCTTGACCTAGTTCTCGATTGATTGTCTCTTGAATTAACCCACCGTCGGGTCTCTCCTTTATATATACAGGTTGAGACTCGGAGGCTTACAGAGTCTCGACCGGCTCACACAACGTAACCGGCTCGGTTTCCAACTAGGCCTGCCTTACAAGGCAAGTCATCATACGGCGGTTCATAGGCCCGGGTCTTGGGATTTCACCAGGCATGCCTCCATGAGCCTCCACCTTCACACTTCTCCTTGGGCCTCTTTGGACCTTCTTCATATTAAGCTGCCAATGGTGTAACCCGGCCCCTCCTGGGCGGGTCACACCTCGGGGCTATATCTCCAACATTAGGCCCCAGATTGATTTGGACTTGTTCACATCAATCTTCACTGTTTAACTTAACAGACTATGCATCATTGTCGAATTTTATGCAGACCACTATAACCAGCCATGACTTCATATAAATAGAATCATTGTAACCCGCCACGACCTCATGTGCAATAATTTCGCATATGACCTAGGATATCTTAACAGATCTTTAATCTTAATGGGATTCCCAAAAATTGAGGCGCCCCCACTGTTAACATAATCATCTTGCCTCCTTGATTTCCGTGCATGCCATCGTATCACCTTCATATAAATAGGGACAGGGGGCCCTCTTTTTCACTTTTACCCCTGCGTCTAGCTCTTCTTCTTCCTCCTCCCGACAACCGACGCCACCAGAGCTCTGCCGCCCCAGTCAACAGTTTCATCTTGGCCGCTGCATCAACCTAATTTCGATTAGAAAAACTACGACGCCCCTCCGCTGTACATCATCATCACCAGGTACCCATCCCCTTTTGCTTCCAATCTGCATTAGGGCTCCCTAGTTCTTTGGTGTTCATTGATGTTCGTTGTGCTTGCTTGTAGTTCTTCTGCCATATTGCTTAGTTGAGCCTAGATGCGATGTTGAAGGTCATGCTTTGATTACTTTAGTATCTGCTATCAATTACGGATCCATTCCTTCCTTCTGAGATTCATCCCCCAACGCAGTAGTTCTTCCTCCATGTTTTATGTTGACAATTTCCATCTATTTTCGAACTGCCATAGATCCAAAATTATAAGCAGGACATGTGAAACTTGTTTGTTTAGCACTTAGTGAAATTTCACCCAAATCTAGATCTGTAAATGCCTGCTTGATGACTGTTGTATGGGCGGCTCAAATGGGACTTCGTAACCCACCAAAAGCTACCCAGCTTACTTATGACTTTGTAAACCGCCAATACTTATCCAATGTTAACATTACCCGACTGTGCCTTGTCGATTTAGCCATGCCATTCATTTTCGTCCATAGCAATAAATCTTTGCACATAACTAATTATGTATAATAAACTTGCTTTCTTTAGCCATTAGGCGGCTTACCATCACGAATTTGATCCACTAATACTTCCTTCTTAGGCTTTTCATGATAAAAATGACTAAAACTGTCACCTCATGCAATTGGGCCGCTTCCACTGTTACTGTCGTGGAATTAACACGTCAGATGTCCGGTTTAACGGACTTAGTGATGGAACCATCGCACGGGTTAGCTTGAAGGGGTTAAAAGCACACAAAGGACACAAGGGATTTTATACTAGTTCGGCCCCTTCGATGAAGGTAAAAGCCTACGTCTAGTTTGGTTTGGTATTGCTTGGGCGTCGATGAACAGGGAGCGGATCGCTTGCCTGTGTCTCGATGGGTTGTTTCTTGTCCCTGAACCGTCGCCGGGTCGTCCCTTTATATAGAGGCGACGCCCGGTCTGGTTTACAGAGTCCCGAGGCCGGCTCATACTTGTGTCCGCCTCGGTCTCTGCTCTTTCTTCCTTATCTCTCAAGTTACATGATCAGGCGGTTTATAAATCGTAACTCTATACACGGGCCCTAAGATCTCATGGGCCGTAGCCTCTACTAACTATTACGATGATGCAACTATATTACCATAAACCGGTTTACACTAGCCGGTTCATACCTGCTAGTAATATCCCTGACATTAGGCCCCAGAATGATTTGAACTTGTTCACATCAATCTTCCCAGTCTTGCATAATCTTCCCTCTTGTATCTTCTCATTTTTGTAAACCGGCCCTGACGTCATCCTTGAACATCACTTAATTCGACTGTGACATCACTTCCGCATTTAACGCAACCAGCTGTCTATCGGCTTTGTTTAAAGGTCATCCCGAGAATCGAGGCGACAGAGGATCTTTATCCAATCTTCTACCTCCTCAAATCTCACGCCTGTCTTTTCGACTCTGCCCCTCTATAAATACTGATGCCTCTATTCTTTATCTCCTTCCGTTCGTTCTTCTTCCTCCATCGCCCGAGCTCAAGTCTCCGTTGTCGTCCGTCGAGCTCAAGTCTCCGCCGTCGTCCGTCGAGCTCACCTCCGCCAGCCGCTGCATCAACCTGAGTGCGACCAGAGAAACTCCGCCGCCGCTTCTTGCTCTTCCAGGTACTTCATCTTCCTCGCCGCAGATCTATAGCTCTAGGGTTCTTCCCGTGCCTCCGCCATTAAACCTCAGTGAAAGCTTCATCTGTTCATCCTAGGCACCAAGTTCTCAGTAATTTTCAGCCTTTAGATCTTGCCCTTAAAACTTGCCTCTGTTCCGCTGCTATATACTTTAGATCTCGTCCTTTAGATTCAACCTTTAAATTTGTCTGCTCTGTACATGATCCCCCCAGTTCTTCTTGCAATAGCAGCGTATTTATTTTTGTTTTTCCTGAGTGTTCAGATTTGTTATACTCTAGCTGTCTGCAAAAACTTGTTTCTTCACCTTTGTTGATCTGTAAAGTATTCTCCGGTTTAAACAGTCATATGCTGCTTCTGCAAAAATGATGAACGCGATGGTTTAACTTCTCTTTTGTTATCATGAACCGGTAGTAATACGTTTTCCTGCTTGCTGCCGGGTTGGCTATTACATTAGTCCCTTGTCTAAACCGTTGTGTTACCTTTGCATATGTCTTCCGGTTTATGCCACTGTACTTGAATAATCTGGGTTTACACTTTACCCTTTCAGCACTTGTTCTTCTGTTGCTATGGCCAAACAGTTTGTCTCTTGCAAATGAATTCCTTCCGTTATTACGGAAGAAGATTTAGCCAATGCTGCTGCAATCGGTACTTTAGGCCCTCAGTCCGTTTTAAAATGGCGGGCTCCAGGAGATGAATGCCCTCCTACTCCCAAAGAGGGAGAAGTTATTGTCTTCTTCGACCACATTGCTCGAGGTTTCACTCCTCCCGGTTCAAAGTTCTTCCGGGATGTGCTTGCCACTTTCCAGCTTCACCCTCAGGACATAGGTCCCAACTCTGTTTCCAACATCTGTGATTTTCAAGTTTTCTGAGAGGTGTATTTGCAAGAAGAGCCGTCTGTCGACCTGTTCCGGGATTTCTTCCACCTGAACCGGCGAACTGAGTTTACTAGCGGACCTCATCAAGAACTGGGCGGGGTCAGTATTCAGAAAAGAAAAGATGTAGTCTTTCCTCATGCCGCTCCCCACACACACCCCAAGGATTGGAATAAGTCTTGGTTTTATTGCATTGACACTTCACCTGAAGGGGAAAACCCATTGTCGGGTTATCGTGAGCACCGTCTTCCGAAGGATCACCCCTTGCCGCAGCGCCTCAGTTCCTCAGAGCGGCCCCGTTTTGCTTCTCAACTTGCCAGGCTAAAGGCCTTTATGGCCAATGGTTTAACCGGAGTGGATTTTATGCGCTGCTGGCTTTCTTGGAGTATCCTTCCTCTGAGCCTGCGCCCAAGCTTGATGTATAAATATTCTGGTAAACCGGATGATCCTCAACGTTTTTTCTAAGGACAAACTTTCTGAATCGGAAGTCACTGAGTCTGCTAAGAAGATGCTTAATGTCACCTTAGAAGAATGCAGCCAAACCGGATTGGCTCCGTATTATAAGAAGAACAAGCTGCCTGCAGTAAGACTTGCTTTGCTTCGTATGTTTGTAATCCGTTCCTTTAAACTTTCAATTACTTTCATCTTTTGAACAGGCTGATGATCCTTTTTGGAAGAGGAAACCTCAGGAGAAGGCCGGAAAACAGCCACGCCGGAAAGCTTTCGCTATCAAGAAGAGGAAGGCAGCTGCTGGTTCTTGTTCACATGCTGAAGATGATGATCTGGACTCTGAGGTATGAATTAACCCGGCTATGACTTATTTAGTTTTTATCCATATCTGTGTTTAATGGTAACTTTTCGCAGGAGTTGGCTGAAGGGGATAAACCGGCGGAAATTGAGGTAACTATTCTTTCTTCAGATTCAGAACCACCTCCACAAAAAATTCGTCGGACAGTCCGGAAATATCAGTTTTCTCACCCTTATGCTCAACTGGACCCCAATTTTCTTTTGAAGAAACAACAACACGAAGCCCTTCGCCGGACTACCCGCCATAGTGGCCTTGTAGTTGAATCGTCTGGAATTTCTCTTACTCCGGCTCGGAGGCGCCGCTTTGAGGTTATACTCTCTCCAACTCTTCTTCACCCCAAGGCCGGGCTTATACGCAAACCACTTAAACCGTCTGACCCCAATTATCAGGATACTCCTTTATCTTCTTCTGGCGAATCAACTGCCACACAACTCCCACCCCTGAAAACTGTCCCATGGTAAGTCTTTTTAATTTATCCAGTTTATGATTGCACTTTGCTTTACAGTTCTGACTTCTTTTCCAATTTCTTTCAGCAAGCCTAAACCCAGCAAAAGGGCAAAGGCCAACAAACCAACTGCTGAGGCTGCTACTGATGATCCGGCGGTTGATCCGGATACCACCGTTCCTCCAGAAGGCGAGCCCACAATGCCGCTTGAAGATCCCGCTCCTATGGATCATACCACTGCACCTGAGAATCCCCATACTGAGAACGTTCATGAACCAGCAAGTCCTGCCCGGGCCAATTCTCCTCGGACTAGTCCGGCTCCTGCTAGTCCGGTTCACACTGCGACCCCACCGCCAATGACTACTTCTCCGGAAGTTCAAGTAACCGGCACAGCTTACACCGCTCCTGCTGAGCCCACTGTCTTAGCCAAACATACGGCTAAAGCAGAGAAGTTGCATCAAGAAAGGGGTAAATGGAGTACAGAGCTGTCTAGCCTTGCCGACATGAGTGCCTAGGAGCTCTATTCCGGGTACTTGAACCGGCTTCATAGCAGTCGTGATTATGAAGCGGGCTTGGTTAACATGATGAAGGACAAGTATGAGGTAATCCTTTTCTTTTGATTTTTGCTTTTGATGTGCTTCTGTCTATATCATAGTAGCCCCCAAGTTCCGGTTTAGCTACGTCCAGAAGGTGAACCGACACTCCCTGATTTAACAAATGATCTTACATTAGCCCCCAAGTGCCAGGGGCATAACTCGGTTTATGTGCCTGGGACTTGTCTGATATTTCAACTATCCATTAGCCCCCAAGTGTCAAGTAGACAACTTGTTTGTGTGCTTGAGACTTGTCTTTGAATTGCTATTGTTTGACGTTTCAACTGCCCATTAGCCTCCAAGTGTCAAGTGGATAACCTGGTTATGTGCTTGAGACTTGCCTGACTTTTGCTTTTATTCCACTTGATTTTTATTGCAGGCTGATTTGAACCGGAGAGCTGAAGAGATCACTGAACTCCAGAATAGACTTGCTGAAACGGAGTCTGCTGCTTCTAAGGCCAAGAAAGACTTGGCGCTGACCTTAAAGATTGCTGAACAGCTGAAGAAATTCTTTGAAGAGGAGCGGACCGCCTTTGAGGTCTAGAAGAAGGATCTGGAAAAAAAGGCAAAGGACGCTGAGGAAGCCCTTAATCCGGTGACTGAAGAGTTAACCGGTTTAAAGCGGCAAATAGAATTGATGACTTCTGCTGTCTTCGGTAAGTATTTAATCTGTATTCCTGCTTTCATCCTTGCAATCTTCAGTCCGTGCCGGCTTAATTGTGATAATCATATGCAGGGCGCCGTGTCACCCATCTTGGGGATGATTTACGGAAAAAAACTCAAGGCGTGTTATACTCTGGTCGAGCAGTTGTATTCCGGCGCTCAATGGATCATAAGTGCAACATCTTTCAATAAACTGGCCCCCACCACTATCCAAGGCACTTTAGAGAAGCTGTCTGTCTTGCCAGTGCGCTTGGAGGAAGTGAAGAAATCTGCTGCTCGAGCCGGTTCTCTCATGGCGCTTACCAGAGCCAAAGCGTGGGTTCCGGATTTTGATCCGGAAGAAGCCTTGAACGGGTACCCCAATACTAAAGAAGACGGATCAGCCTTCACCGCCAAAGATCTTCACGCCTTGACAAAGGAGATGCGTCCTCTCGCTAGCAAGCTTGCTGCCGAATCAGATTTGTCCAGGTATCATCCGGGGTACGATTTACAGAACGAGCGGGTGGATCGGCCGGTTTATGACACCGTCAATCTAATCCCACCAGTACGCCCTCATACTTTCGCCCCAGATATTGATCCATCTGAACTTAACAATGAAGAAATGTACTTTCGTGCCTTAACGAAAATCGACTGGTGCATCCCCGACTTCCAGCCGCTTCAAGAAGAGGAAGAAACTCCGGAACAAGTTGATCCCCAGCCGTCGCAGCAGGAAGAAGCGTAGATCATACTATGTCTTTGTAGTTGCAGTCTCATGTTGCCGGACAATCTTTAATCCGTTCAGGCCTGCTATGCCTTGTAATAGGATAGTATAAAACATTATTCGTCTTGATCTGGATATTCCAACTTCTTGTTTTAACATTGCCAATTTAAGTCTGATTTGATATGGTTTGTTCTGCATATTATATGTTCCTGCATAGATAACACTGAAAATATGTCCTAGCGGTTTACCGCTGGACAAATTAAATTGTTCTCACAATATATCAAACAAGTGCATGTTTGTATCAGAAATAACTTTATACCTGAGGTCAAGTATGCTTGATACTCTTAATCCGGCGAAATTTGCCATTTTTTAAGGGAGCCTTTTGATAGACCCAATAATAATCCCGGGTCTTATAGAAGCTACCGGTTTAGATCATGCTTGGCTTCTTACTATGTTTCTGCCTGATGATTCTGCTGAAGCTCTTAGCTTTCTGACTTGGCTTCTGCCTAATGATTGTTCCGGTTTATGATGAATGCCGGTTTAACTCTTGCTGGTGTGTATGACCCGGCCTTTGAACTTATGCTGGTGTTCATGACCCAGACTTTTTGAACTTATGCTGGTGTTCATGACCCAGACGTTTTGAACTTATGCTGGTGTTCCTGACCCAGACTTTTTGAACTTATGCTGGTGTTCATGACCCAGACTTTTTGAAGATACATGGTCAACTCTGGAGTTGTCCCGTTCCGGATCAAAGAACCATAAAACATAAATACCAGAAATGCAAATTTGCAAATTTGCAAATAAAACCATGTAGTCGAGGCTTTTTATGAGCTGCCAGGCTCAAAGCAAGGTTCAGCCAATCACTGGATGCGTGTACTATCCAGAGGGCCTTATGGATGCGGGTACCATCCATAGGAACCGGATATAACCAACAGGGGTTAAGCTAAGATTCGGGTACAATCCTGCCCCCTGCTGGCCATATAAAACTTTAGCCAATCACTGGATGCGGGTACCATCCAGAGGGCCTTTATGGTTCGGGTACAACCATAGGAAGAACTTTGCCAATCACTGGATGCGGGTACAATCCAGAGGGCCTTTATGGTTCGGGTACAACCATAGGAAGAACTTTGCCAATCACTGGATGCGGGTACCATCCAGAGGGCCTTTATGGTTCGGGTACAACCATAGGAAGAAACTTTGCCAATCACTAGATGCGGGTACCATCCAGAGGGCCTTTAGGGTTCGGGTACAACCATAGGAAGAAACTTTGCCAATCACTGGATGCGGGTACCATCCAGAGGGCCTTTATGTCATGTCTTCTTTGGCTCGAATACGACCTATGTTTGAACAGTAATCCCTTCGGTGAGTTATTGCTCCAGAGTATATATGCCCTGCACAATCAGTTTAAACCGATCGAAGTGTTTTGAAGTATGACATATGATAAGAAATGTATGGTTGTCACCATAAAAATACTCGTATTGGAAAAAGGCTGAGCCCCCGGTTTACCGAGGGTGCCGGTTTATTCATTAATCATAATATATTCATAGGATACAGTGGAGCTCATGGCTCAGGTATAGTAGGGCCGCAAGAGGGCGATGTTCCACGGCCTCTTTGTCTCTTCTTCCGATGTCCGTGAGTCCTTGTGTTCTCGAACGTCCACCAGGTAATATGAACCGTTGTGCAGATTCTTGCTGACCACAAAGGGCCCTTCCCAAGGCGGGGATAGCTTGTGCATATCTGTTTGATCTTGGATGAGCCGGAGTACTAAGTCTCCCTCCTGGAATGTCCTGGTCTTAATCCGGCGGCTGTGATATCTGCGCAAGTCTTGTCGATAAATCGCAGACCGTGCTGCTGCTATATCACGCTCTTCATCCAGCCGGTCCAAACTGTCTTGTCTCGCCTGCTCGTTGGCCGCTTCAACATAAGCCATCACCCTTGGTGAATCATGACAGATATCACTTGGAAGGACTGCTTCAGCACCATATACCATAACGAAAGGTGTGTAACCTGTGGACCGGTTGGGCGTAGTATTGATACTCTAAAGGACAGAAGGTAACTCCTCAACCCAGCATCCTGGTGTTCTTTGCAAAGGAGTCATAAGTCGGGGCTTGATACCTCGCAAAATCTCCTGATTTGCTCTTTCAGCTTGACCATTGGATTGAGGGTGGTCCACAGAAGACACGTCTAGGCGAATATGTTCCCGTTGACAAAATTCTTCCATTTCACCCTTAGATAAATTGGTGCCGTTGTCTGTGATGATGCTGTGTGGAAAGCCAAACCCGAAAATTACCTTTTTGATGAACTTAACTGCTGTTGCCGCATCACACTTACTCACAGGCTCTGCCTCGATCCACTTTGTAAATTTATCGACGGCCACCAGTAGATGAGTCTTTTGATCTTGGGATCGCTTAAAAGGTCCAACCATATCAAGCCCCCAAGTCGCGAACGGCCAAGTTATCGGTATCATCCGGAGCTCCTGTGCCGGAACAACAGCACGTCGTGAAAACTTCTGACAAGCATCACACTTCCGGACTAGACCCGCCGCATCAGCATGGGTTGTCAACCAATAGAAACCATGTCGAAAAGCCTTAGCCACCAAGGATTTTGAACCGGCATGATGGCCACAATCCCCTTCATGGATCTCACGAAGAATATCACAACCTTCCTCAGCTGATACACACCGCTGAAATGCTCCAGAAACACTGCGATGATGAAGCTCTCCGTTTGCAATTGTCATTGACTTAGAGCGCCGGATTATCTGTCTTGCTTCGATCTCGTCATCCGGCAACTCTCCTCGGCTTAGATACGCCAAATAGGGCAGCGTCCAATCCGGAATAACATGAAGTGCCGCAACTAACTGTGCCTCCGGATCAGGAACAACCAGGTCTTCCTCTGACAGTACTTGAACTGATGGATTGTGCAACTCATCCAAAAAAGTATTTGGCGGTATCGGTTTACGATGAGAACCCAGCCGGCTCAAAGCATCGGCCGCTTCACTCCTTCGCCGGTCTATGTGATCCACCTGATACCCTTTAAAAAATCCTGCAACTGCTTCGACTTCTCATCTGTAAGCTGCCATGAGAGGATCTCTTGAATCCCACTTACCGGATACTTGCTGTGCCACTAAATCTGAATCGCCAAAGCACTTGACCCGGCTCACATTCATCTCCTTGGCCATCCGCAAGCCATGAAGCAATGCTTCATATTCTGCTGCATTATTAGTACAAGGAAACAATAAACGGAGGACATAACAAAACTTGTCTCCTTGCGGGGAAGTTAAGACAACTCCAGCTCCCGAGCCCTCTAACTGCCTTGAACCGTCAAAGTGAATCGTCCAGTATGTAAGATCCGGCTTCTCCTCTGGTTTTTGCAGTTCTGTCCAATCATTGATGAAATCCACCAATGCTTGAGATTTGATAGCGGTGCGTGGCACATATTTCAATTCGTGTGGGCTGAGCTCAATGGCCCACTTCGCCACTCTGCCCGTAGCTTCCCTGTTCTGGATTATATCTCCCAACGGCGCTGAACTAACAACAGTTATTGGATGGCCTTGGAAATAATGCTTCAACTTCTGGTTTTCCATGAACACACGACACACCAGCTTCTGCCAATGTGGGTACCTCTGTTTAGACTCAATGAGTACTTCACTGATGTAATAGACTGGACGCTGAACCGGATATTCCATCCCTGCTTCCTTTCGTTCAACCACGATTGCCACACTAACTGCCCGTGCATTGCCAGCGACATATAACAGCAAAGGCTCATTATCAATAGGGGCAGCCAGGACCGATGGCCTTGCCAGCTGTTGCTTCAAGTCTTCAAACGCAACATTTGCCTCATCACTCCATATAAATCGATCCGTCTTTCTCAGCATCTGATAAAGCGGAATCGCCTTCTCCCCCAAAAGGCTAATGAACCGGCTCAATGCTCTGATCCGGCCGGCGATACGCTGAACATCATTAATGCAAGCCGGTGTAGTCAAAGATGTGATTGCCTTGATCTTCTCTGGATTAGCTTCTATTCCTCTGTTTGACACCAAGAACCCAAGGAGCTTTCCTGCCGGAACACCAAAAGCACACTTCTCCGGATCAAGCATCATCTTATAGGCCCGAAGATTGTCAAAGGTCTCCTTGAGGTCCTCTATCAACGTCTCCTCCTTTCTTGACTTCACCACGATATCATCCACATAGGCATGAACATTTCTCCCTATCTGCCCCTTAAGACAGTTCTGTACGCAACGCTGATAAGTTGCTTGGGCACTCTTGAGCCCAAAAGGCATAGATACATAGCAAAAAGCACCAAAAGGAGTTATGAAAGCTGTCTTCTCCTGGTCTTTAACTGCCATCTTGATCTGGTGATATCCTGAGTATGCATCCAAAAAACTTAGCCGCTCTCATCCCGCTGTAGCATCGATGATCTGATCAATGCGAGGGAGAGCAAAAGGATCAGTTGGACAAGCTTTGTTGAGGTCTGTGTAGTCCACACACATTCTCCACTTTCCATTCTTTTTTTAATACCAGCACCGGATTAGCCAACCATTCCGGATGAAAAACCTCAACTATGAACCCTGCGGCTAAAAGCCTGGCCACCTCTTCTCCTATAGCCTTGCGCCTTTCTTCGTTGAAGCGGCGCAGATACTGTTTGACCGGTTTAAACTTCGGATCAATATTAAGACTGTGCTCAGCGAGTTCCCTCGGTATACCTGGCATGTCAGAAGGTTTCCATGCAAAGATATCCCGGTTCTCACGGATGAACTCGATGAGCGCGCTTTCCTATTTGGGATCAAGGTTAGCGCTGATAGTGAATTGCTTTAATGAATCGCCTGACACAAAATCAACTTGCTTGGTCTCCTCCGCCGATTTAAACTTCAACGCCGGATCATGCTCCGTAGTCGGCTTTTTTAACGGGGTCATATCTGCCGGATCAACATTATCCTTTTAAAACTTCAACTCCTCTGTAGCACATACTGCCTCTGCGTAGGCAGCGTCTCCCTCTTCACACTCCAATGCAATCTTGCGACTTCCATGAACCGTGATTGTTCCTTTGTGACCCGGCATCTTGAGCTGTAGATAAACATAACACGGCCTGGCCATAAACTTGGCATAAACCGTCCTCCCGAACAGAGCATGATAAGGGCTCCGGGTCTTGATGACTTCAAAAGTTATCATCTCTGACCTGGAATCCTGCTCATCTCCAAAGGTGACTTCTAGGTCAATTTTCCCAACTGGGTAAGCTAATTTACCTGGTACTACTCCATGAAACACCGTGTTTGATTGTCTTAGCTTTTTATCCGTCAGCCCCATGGGACGGAAAGTCTCATAATACAAGATATTGATGCTGCTGCCGCCGT
Source organism: Secale cereale (assembly GCA_902687465.1). NCBI lineage: Eukaryota > Viridiplantae > Streptophyta > Magnoliopsida > Poales > Poaceae > Secale > Secale cereale. The sequence goes on along the minus strand of LR738714.1, from coordinate 156,519,017 downwards.
CCATGAGAACTTTAGTGAACTTGTAGCCACCCACCTGTGGTGCTACCACCAAGGCCAAGTGGCACGGATTATCAACTCGCATCGGGTGGTCCTTCCTGATCCACACAATGGGCTGCTCTGACCAGCGTAGGAATTGCGTTGTCGCCGGTTCAACCGCGTGGACCGCCCGCTTCAAAACTTTCTGATCTCGTTTACACAAACTTGTAGTAAACACATGATACTGCCCACTACTCAGCTCCTTCGGGTTACTCTGATATCCGGATTGCTTCTGCTGCTGTTGCTGACGCGGCTGACTGCCTTGGTTACTGTGATTACCCTGGCCCTGCTGCTGGTTGTTTTGGTTATTGTAACCACCTTGACCACGCTGCTGATTGCCTTGGTTATTATAACCGCCTTGGCCATACTGATTATTGCCTCGGTTATTATAACCACTGTTGTTGCCACGATATCCCGATCCGGAGCCGTTCCCTTGGTAATTCGGACCATAAAACCCTATGCCTGAACCGCCGTTTGGAGGCCCGTTGTTAGAGCCGAATCGGCTCATTACGGCTTCCATCAAAGGCTTGCATTCTCCTATAGTATGTTTTGCTGGTCGTTCCCTCGTGCTATGTTTCGGACAAGGCTCATTTAACTCCTGCTCCCAGCTAACATTTCCTCCGCCGGTTTGTGGAGGCGGCTTACCCCTATTGCGCTGGAAACCTCCTTGAACTTGGGTATTGGCCACGAAATCAGAGCCACCCTCCGCTTTCCGTTTGCCTAAGAAGCTTGTAGCATCCAGATTAACCTGCGCCGGTTTACCAGGCTTGTTGACCTTTCCTGCTTTGTCTCCCTCTGCTTCTGGATACTTAGTGTTGTCAGAGTCCCCATATTTTACTAGAGCGCTCATGAGAGTTCCCATATCATTACAATCCCGTTTAAGCCGTCCCAGTTTTAACTTGAGAGACTCAAACCGGCAATTGTTTTCTAGTGTCACTATTGCCGTACTGGGATTGATACCATTCGAAGAGTGCAAGATCTCTGACACTCGCCGTACCCATGCACTTGTAGACTCCTGTTCTACTTGCACACAGGCTGCTAGATCTACTATCGACATCGGCTGCTTGCATGTATCCTTGAAGTTCTTGATAAACTGGCGACGCAGCTCTCCCCATGACCCGATAGAATTAGGGGGTAAACCCTTTAGCTAGGTCCGGGCTATACCTTCAAGCATCATGGTAAAGTATTTCGCACAAGCCGCTTCATCCACATCCAGCATCTCCATGGCCATCTCATAACTCTCAACCCAAGCTTCTGGAGCCAAATCTGCTGTGTAATTAGGGACTTTACGTGGGCCTTTAAAATCCTTGGGCAGCTTCACGCTCCGTAAAGCGGGGATAAGACACTGCACCCCAAAGGAACTCGTTGTGACTCCTGTCTCTGCTGTGGTTGTGTGAACCAGCGTCGTTTGACGGACCTCCTCCCGGGCCATCGATCTAACCCGATTTGCATCCTGAGCTTGTGCATCCACGCCTGCCGGATTATTTTGTCTGTGACGGTGTCGCCTGCGTTCACTGCTAGACACTTCTGGTTCCTCCCAATGCCTAGTGTAATTCCGGCTGGGGCATGGTGTTGAATGGAGCCTCTCCCTGCTATGAGAATACGCTTGCTGTTGTGTTAATGCCGTATTAAGTAGATCCTTGACCCTGCGTGCCTCCAACGCCACATGAGATGTCCCCTCAATGGGTAAAGCGGCCAAGCGTGAAGCAGCAACAACGATGTTGTCCAAGGGATTTGAATAATGACCTGGAGGGGTAGGAACGTGAGGTGCAGACGTGATCCGCCGATCTTGCTCCGCAGTAGGCTACTGAACCGGCTCATCCCTCGCTGGGGCTACCCTCCGGTTTAAAGCCGGATCATTGCTGGTCCCCGCTCCGGGTGTCCTGAAAAGATCCGTCGCCTCGTAAACCGGCGGTAGACGAGACTGGTACTTCCGTCTCCTTACTCCCTGTGCAGAGGCCTGCTCCATCCTTAGATGAAAAGCCTGATCATTCAGCTCTGCCTGCCTTATTGCTATCATAGCCTTCTCTGTTTTCAGACTTTCCCTTGCTTGATCAATCCGGCCCTTTAGCTGAAGGAGCTCTGCATCATGTTGCGCCTTGTCTGCTGGAGCTACCTCTGCCATGGCTCGGGCTGTAAACTCCTCAACCAAGGTGGATAGAACGTCAGCGGGTGAGAGGGCCTGGCCACTCCCCCCTGCACCAGCTTCTGCTGTCGCCCCGATCACCGTGGACTGCGGCGTAGGTTGTGAACCGGCCATAAAGACAGCCACCCGGTTTGGCGGGTCAAAAGGGTCCGGAATACTGTCTCCGTCGGACTCACCCTCAGACCGGCCGTCCCGCAACTGATACAAAGACTCAGTCTCTCCGAATGAAGATTCATTGTCGGAATAGATAACTGTCTCGCCACCGGACTCTGATCCGTCCTCGGCTTGAACCCCGTGAACTGCTCCAACGAAAACGTGCTTCATGGCGGGCTGAATCCGGGCCGATCTCGCACGCTGAGCCGGCTCGACGATGTTGGGGAAGACGTCCGACTCAGGTCCCGGTTCGCCGATCTTGCCAATGAAGACATGGATGCCGCCGAAGGGAACCCGGTACCCGTATTCGATTGAATCGGCCTCCGGTCAACAACCTGCGTCGTCGATGTAGATTCGGCCGCGGCGACTCTTGGTCATCCGGCCGACCGCGTAGCCCTTGAGCCCTGATACGTCCAAAACGTATCTATAATTTCTGCTTTCTCCATGCCTCTTTTGGGTGATATTGCTATGATATTTATACACTTCCATACACTTTTGATCATATTTGGACTAACCTATTAACTCAGTGCACCCCAGTGCCAGTTTCTGTTTTCGGCTGTTTTTGTATTTCAGGTTTTCACATTACGAGAACTGCCAGGAAAAATCCAGAAAAATTATATAAAAAATCAGCGTTCCAGAAACTACCGTGCGCCCGAAGGACAGCCAGGGGGGCACCAGGGCTCCAGGCGCCCTGGCGGCGCGCCCCCC
>LR738714.1:156318365-156515964 GCA_902687465.1 Secale cereale | reverse complement strand
GGGGGGGGCGCCTGGGCCCCCCGAGGCTCCTCCGATGCCCCCCTTTGGCATATATTTAAAGCGTCTCGAGAAACCCTCAAAACAGGAACTCTTTTTCGCGATCTCATCTCTGTTCCGCCGCCGCCGCCGCTTCCAAGATCGGGAGCACCAGTTGAACTCTTCCCGGCACCCTGCCGGAGGGGAGGATCACCACCGGAAGCTTCTCCACCACGATGGACGCCTCCCGGATGAGTTGTGAGTAGTCTCCCTTGGACCATGGGTCCATGACCAGTAGCTATGTGATGTTCTCCTCCTGTTCTTGTGCTTCACTAATTAGTCCTCGTGAGCTGCCCTACATGATCGAGGCACATATGTAATCCTTATGCTGTTGCTATGATGAGTTTGCTGGGATCTGATGGATTATGAGATTATGTTCAGATTGTGTTTGAGTAATATATTTGATTCACCTCTTTTATATTTATGTTCGTAAGTAATTCTTGCATGTTCTCCGTTGTTATTTATTGCTTTGGCCAAGTAGTAGGTAGTGACTCCAAGAGGGAACGTTATGCTTGATTGTGGGTTCATGCCCCTCGATGACTAGCTTGAGTGACAGAAACATGAGTCTAGGGGATGTGCTGTTGCCACAATGGGGAAAACAACGGTGCTTGTGCCCGCGGGTGCAAGGATTGTTTACTTTACGCAAAGTTCTTTTAATGCAGTTGTCTGTTGCTTTGAGTTTACACTATGGGTGGGGCTCGCAACTTAATACCAGCGAGATGTTCTGGATAGATATCTCAAGGTGGATGATTAGTAGCAGATATTGATGGATTTCGGTCTACTTACTTTGGCGTACCGCCCATGCTTTGAACCTCTACCTTTCTTGCAATGTAGTCAGCATTGGTTTGCGCACATGGTCCTGTCAATTGCCCAGCTGTAATTCGTTTACCTCACATAGCTGTTTTATCGTCTTTTGGGAGAGAGACATCACTAGTGAACATCATGAGACTCCGGTCCATATTACCATCATTGATCACATCCGCTATTTACTTACTATTGCAATTATACCTATCACTATTATCACTTGCGTTTGATCCTTTCTAAACTACAAGGCCGGAGGGATTGACAACCTCTCTGTACTCGTTGGGAGCAAAGTTATTTGTATCTGTGTGCAGGTCCACGTTGATTGCTAATATCTGGCGCCGTTAGCAGTTGACACCTTCTTGTTGAAACTGCGACTCTCTGGGAAATCGATCCTTGGTATTACCAAGGGAAAACTTCTGCTACACTGCATCTCAAACCTTCCACTTGGGGTAACCAACGAGGGGTGAGAAGCCACCTAGCAAAGCAATTTCTTGCGCCGTTGCCGGGGACTCCACTCTTCAACATAGGGGAGTTGCACGCTATCTTTTACCTTTGCTTTTAGTCTTGTTTGTTTACCTTTCAGTTTTTGCTTTAGTATCTTGTATCGAAAATCACAAAAATAGTTATCTTGCTTGTTTGCTACAATGGGTTCCACCGAGAACATCAAGTTGTGTGACTTCACTAGTCACAACAACGATGACTTTATCAGCACACCTATCACTACACCTGCCACTTCAGCACCTTCATATGAAATTAAACTTGCTTTACTGAACTTAGTCATGAAAGATCAATTCTCCGGTGCTGGAGATGATGCTGCTTTACACTTGAACAACTTTGTTGAACTTTGTGATATGCAAAAGTACCAGGAAATAGATGGTAATATTGTTAAGCTTAAGCTTTTTCCTTTCTCCTTGAGAGGAGGAGCTAAAATTTGGTTTCAGTCTTTGCCTAGAAATAGCATAGACTCATGGGACAAGTGCAAAGATGCTTTTATCGGAAAGTACTATCCACCTGCTAAAATTATCCAACTGAGAAGTAACATAATGAATTTTAAACAATTGGATAATGAACACGTTGCCCAAGCTTGGGAACGTATGAAATCTCTTATCAAGAACTGCCCTACTCACGGTTTGACTACTTGGATGGTTATCCAAACTTTTTATGCAGGCTTGAACTTTACCTCGCGGAACTTGTTAGATTCGGCCGCGGGAGGAACTTTTATGTCAACTACACTTGGTGCTACCACAAAACTTCTCGATGAGATGATGACCAACTATTCCCAATGGCACACCGAACGCGCTCCAACAGGTAGGAAGGTAAACTCTGTTGAGGAGATTTCCTCCCTAAATGAAAAAAGTTGACTTGATCATGTCTCTACTTTCGAAGCAATCTTCTGTTGATCCTCGTGATGTTCCTTTAAATTCTTTGATTGCTCAAGAACAAGTAGATGTGAACTTTATCTCTAGAAACAATTTCAACAACAATGCTTATAGGAGTAATTTTGGTAACAATCCTAGACCGTTCCCCTCTAATTCTTATGGGAACAACAATGCTTATCCTAGCATCAAGAACTCCACTACTGAACTAGAGATTATGCTTAAAGATTTCATCACTACCCAAAAAGCCTTTAATAAGAGTGTAGAAGAAAAACTACATAAACTAGATGATCTCTCTTTGAAGGTAGACCACTTAGCCAATGAGATATAATTGCTTAAAATTAAAACTTCTCCTCTTGAGGAGAGGAAGGTCACTCCTATTAATGCTACTCAAGTGCAAATTAATGAAAATATTAGGATGATGGCTAAACTTAAAGAAAGATGGGCTAGAGAAAGGGAGGAAGAGGATAGAATTAAGAGCCTTCCTACCCACCACACTGTTGCTACTATCCAAGTTGTTGAGGATATCCAAACTCTTAGCACCCAATGTACTCCTGGTCCCATTGGACCTATTGATGGTGATGCTATGACTATAGAAACTACCAAACAAGTGAACCTAAAGGACACCACTACCACTTTACTTGATGCTAGTGACCTTGATTTTGATAATTGCACTCTTACCGAAGTTATTGATTTCCTTCACAAGATGTCTAGAGATCCCCGCACTAGCACGCTTAACCTTGCCTTCACAAGGCATATCACTAATGCTCTGATCAAAGCTAGGGAGGAGAAACTTAGAGTAGAAGCCTCCATACCTAGAAAGCTAGAAGATGGTTGGGATCCTATGATAAAAATTAAGTTGAATGACTTCTCTTGCTATGCATTATGTGATGTTGGAGCTAGTACCTCTGTTATGCCCAAAAGACTATATGATATGCTTAAATTGAAACCTTATGATTCTTGTTCTTTTGGTGTTCGTCTCGTTGATTCTTCCATAAAGAAACCTTTGGGGAAGATCGACGATGTTCTTATCGTTGTCAATGACAATTATGTTCCCGTTGATTTCACTATTATGGATATTGAATGTGATCCTTCTTGTCCAATTATTTTGGGACGTCCCTTTTTACACACCGTTGGTGCCATCATTGACATGAAAGAGGGTAATATAAAATTTCAGTTTCCTCTCAAGAAAGGGATGGAACACTTCCCTCAAAAGAAGATAAAGTTACCTTTTGAGTCCGTTGTACGGGCTAGCTATTCTTTTACTCTTGATAAAACTTGATCTATATGCATTATGCCTAGCTTAAAGGCATAAAAGAAAGCGCTTTTGTGAGGCAGCCCACATGAATAAAATTTTTATTTTGCTTTTGTTGTGTCTTGATGTTGTTTACTACAGTAGCATCATCATTGTATCTTTGCTTTTCAATTTTGTGCCAAGTATAGCCTCTGATTGCTAGAAAGTTCAAAAGTTGTGAGGTGCTGTCCAGGAAACAGATTCTGTCCTTGGATAGAAAAATTCGTATAAAATCACCAGATCATCTTTTTGGTCTGATTTTTTTCGAAAGCGTTCTCTATATAATTTTCTTTCGTGCGTCTGTTCTGAGTTTTTTTATTAGAGTTGTAGAAGTGCCCCGAACAAATCATTTACTACCTGCTGTTCTGTTTTTCACAGATTCTGTCCTGTTTTGCCTTTTTTCATTTTGCAAACCTAGAGCTTGCTTTTTCTTTGCAAAAACCTTTTGGCAATCTTGATAAACAGTAGACCTTCAAGAATATCTTTATTTCCAGCAAGGTATAATTATTTTATTATGGGTACTAACCTCGCTAATCAGATTATGATGAGTTATGTATGAAGGGAGTTTTCAAGTGTGTGAGGGAAGATGATAAAAAGATTCAGGAGTGTCAAGCGCTCAAGCTTGGGGATGCTCCCATGCACCCCCAAGAAATATTCAAGGAGACTCAAGCGTCTAAGCTTGGGGATGCCCCCGTGCATCCCCTTCTCCATCAACGTTATCAGTTCGTCTTTCGTTCCACTATATTTTAATCACTTCATGTGTTATGTGCTATGCTTGGAGCGTCTTGCTTTTAGTTTCCTTTTTAGTTTTCCATAACGAGTCGGAACTCAGCGTTCTTTATGCGGGAGAGAAACATGCTCCACTTCTACCTAGAACATAACATAGAATTTTCATGACTATCTTTGTTGTGTGTGTTCTTTGTCTTTTAATAGCTACTATCATGCTCTGCTCTTAGTATTCATGCTTATCTTTCTAAGGAGCTTGTGTTTAGTTGGTTGCTTGAACTCTCTTTAATTATCATGCTTATCTCATTAAGAGAGTTTGCTTCCATTGCATTGGTTAATATGTCTATGATAAAGATGCTACGTGCATAATGGCGCTTAGTAGTTCAGGTTTTCTTATGGTTAGTCTCAAATAGCTGGGGGATTCCCAATGTGTTATTGGAGTACCAACATGATTTGTTTGCCAATTATGTGGTATGGTTTAGTAATATCTTCCCTCAAGAATTTATTTTGATTGACTTGGCGTATGCTCACGCATATTTAAGACTGTAAAGAAAGTCTGTCAAGCCTTGATGATCTTTTGTTTCTAAGTAGCGATATAACTCCCATGCCTGATTCAATGTTGCTTTGTCGCTCTGCATGATTATGATCGTCATTGCTCTCTTAGTTGGTCGCTCCCAGTCTTTTGCTAACCTCCACCTGTACTAAGCGGACTGACTGCTTGTGCATCCACATCCTTTTAAACCAGTTATGCCATATGAGTCCACCATACCTACCTATATGTGGTATTTCACCGCCACTCCAAGTAAATTTACGTGTGCTACCTTTAAAACCTTCAGTTTTTGCAATACATAGCTCATGGGAAAGTAGCTTAAAAACTATTGTGGTAAAGAATATGTCGCTTATGTATCTTATTTCTTATAAGTTGCTTGCTGAGCGGTAACCATGTTTCTGGGGACGCCATCAACTGTTACACTTTTGTTGAATATCATGTGAGTTGCTATGCATGTTCGTCTTGTCTGAAGTAAGGGTGATTTGCCATGGGTTGAATGGTTTGAGTATGCATATTGTTACAGAAGAACATTGGGCCGCCAACCAAAGCCATGTATCATGGTGGAAGTTTTAGCTTTGACATTAATCCTCAATCTCTTATGAGAATATGCTTAAGCATTAAAGAGGAGTCCATTATCTATTTTCTATGTTGTCCCGGTATGAATGTCCTCAAGTTGAGATCTATCAAAAACGAGAAATCAAATGCGATCTATCTCCTTGGACCTTTGTACAGGTGACATAGAGGTACCCCTCTGTGACACTTGGTTGAAACATATGTAATGCAATGATAGTCCATGGAAATCCGAGCTAATTAGGACAAGGTGCGAGCACTATTGGTATTCGATGCATGAGGCTTGCAACTTATAGGATGTCTTATGCATAACACATATGAAGTACTACTACCGTTGACAAAATTGTTTCTATGTTTTCAAAATAAAAAGCTCTAGCACATGAGTAATCCCTGCTTCCCTCTGCGAAGGGCCATTCTTTTACTTTTATGTTGAGTCTCCACCTTCTTTCTTCAAGCACCAACTATTGAGAGCATGATTGTCATTCTGAGTGTAATGTGCATTGTCCCAAAGTAGCATTGTCTTTTGCATGATTGTGATATCGTTTATTTTGAAATCATTGTATCTAGTCATCACTTAAACCTTGAAGGTGCCCCTGCATTTATGTTTTGCTTCACTAAAGGGGGCAAGCTAGATATCACTTTATCATATTTGCACACCATGTTCATTGCAAATCTATTTGATGTTTCAATATCATATTGTAAAACTTTCAGTTCTTTGTGATTTTCTCATGAGGCAACTTAATTACTACAAATTCATTATCTCAGTAAGCTTTTGTCATATGACTGTGAAAAGTCCTATATGGTTAATAGCATGTCACCACAGAAATTATTCTTGTTATCATTTACCTACTCGAGGACGAGCAGGAATTAAGCTTGGGGATGTTGATACGTCCAAAACGTATCTATAATTTCTGCTTGCTCCATGCCTCTTTTGGGTGATATTGCTATGATATTTATACACTTCCATACACTTTTGATCATATTTGGACTAACCTATTAACTCAGTGCACCCCAGTGCCAGTTTCTGTTTTCGGCTGTTTTTGTATTTCAGGTTTTCACATTACGAGAACTGTCAGGAAAAATCCAGAAAAATTATATAAAAAATCAGCATTCCAGAAACTACCGTGCGCCCGAAGGACAGCCGGGGGGGGGCACCAGGGCTCCAGGCGCCCTGGCGGCGCCCCCCTGGGCCGCGCCGGGGGAGGGGGGGCGCCTGGGCCCCCCGAGGCTCCTCCGATGCCCCCCTTTGGCATATATTTAAAGCGTCTCGAGAAACCCTCAAAACAGGAACTATTTTTCGCGATCTCATCTCTGTTCCGCCGCCGCCGCCGCTTCCAAGATCGGGAGCACCAGGAGAACTCTTCCCGCCACCCTGCCGGAGGGGAGGATCACCACCGGGAGCTTCTCCACCACCATGGACGCCTCCCGGATGAGTTGTGAGTAGTCTCCCTTGGACCATGGGTCCATGACCAGTAGCTATGTGATGTTCTCCTCCCGTTCTTGTGCTTCACTAATTAGTCCTCGTGAGCTGCCCTACATGATCGAGGCACATATGTAATCCTTATGATGTTGCTATGATGAGTTTGCTGGGATCCGATGGATTATGAGATTATGTTCAGATTGTGTTTGAGTAATATATTTGATTGACCTCTTTTATATTTATGTTCGTAAGTAATTCTTGCATGTTCTCCGTTGTTATTTATTGCTTTGGCCAAGTAGTAGGTAGTGACTCCAAGAGGGAACGTTATGCTTGATTGTGGGTTCATGCCCCTCGATGACTAGCTTGAGTGACAGAAACATGAGTCTAGGGGATGTGCTGTTGCCACAAGGGGGAAAACAACGGTGCTTGTGCCCGCGGGTGCAAGGATTGTTTACTTTACGCAAAGTTCTTTTAATGCAGTTGTCTGTTGCTTTGAGTTTACACTATGGGTGGGGCTCGCAACTTAATACCAGCGAGATGTTCTAGATAGATATCTCAAGGTGGATGATTAGTAGTAGATATTGATGGATTTCGGTCTACTTACTTTGGCGTACCACCCATGCTTTGAACCTCTACCTTTCTTGCAATGTAGTCAGCATTGGTTTGCGCACATGGTCCTGTCAATTGCCCAGCTGTAATTCGTTTACCTCACATAGCTGTTTTATCGTCTTTTGGGAGAGAGACATCACTAGTGAACATCATGAGACTCCGGTCCATATTACCATCATTGATCACATCCGCTATTTACTTTTCCGCTGTTTACTTACTATTGCAATTATACCTATCACTATTATCACTTGCGTTTGATCCTTTGTAAACTACAAGGCCGGAGGGATTGACAACCTCTCTGTACTCGTTGGGAGCAAAGTTATTTGTATCTGTGTGCAGGTCCACGTTGATTGCTAATATCTGGCGCCGTTAGCAGTTGACACCTTCTTGTTGAAACTGCGAGTCTCTGGGAAATCGATCCTTGGTATTACCAAGGGAAAACTTCTGCTACAGTGCATCTCAAACCTTCCACTTGGGGTAACCAACGAGGGGTGAGAAGCCACCTAGCAAGCCCTTCAAAGCTGCCCTTCAAGAACTCGAAACCATCGTGCGGAGGCCCCACGGTGGGCGCCAACTGTCGTGGAATTAACATGTCAGATGTCCGGTTTAATGGACTTAGTGATGGAACCTTCGCACGGTTTAGCTTGAAGGGGTTAAAAGCACACAAAGGACACAAGGGATTTTATACTAGTTCGGCCCCTTCGATGAAGGTAAAAGCCTACGTCTAGTTTGGTTTGGTATTGCTTGGGCGTCGATGAACAGGGAGCGGATCGCTTGCCTGTGTCTCGATGGGTTGTTTCTTGTCCCTGAACCGTCGCCAGGTCGTCCCTTTATATAGAGGCGACGCCCGGTCCGGTTTACAGAGTCCCGAGGCCGGCTCATACTTCTGTCCGCCTCGGTCTCTGCTCTTTCTTCCTTATCTCTCAAGTTACATGATCAGGCGGTTTATAAATCGTAACTCTATACACGGGCCCTAAGATCTCATGGGCCATAGCCTCTACTAAGTATTACGATGATGCAACTATATTACCATAAACCGGTTTACACTAGCCGGTTCATACCTGCTAGTAATATCCCTGACAGTTACGGAGCAAACTCTTAACGAATATGTTGAAGTGGGTGTCCTAGCAGCCAAAGACGTTATCCACTGGCATGTTTCAGGGACAGAAGTTAGACCTTAGCCAAAGGAAGGTGAAATCATAGTTTTTGCTGACCATATGATCCATGGCTTCTCACCGCCCGGCTCAAAATTCCTCCGTGATGTACTGCACTTCTTTCAACTTCACCCCCAAGATATCGGATCCAACTCTGTTTCCAACATGTGCAACTTTCAAGTCTTTTGTGAAGTATACCTTCAAGAAGAGCCCAACGTTGACCTTTCCAGAGAATACTATTATTTGAACCGCCAGACCGAGTTTACAGATGGGCCCAACCTAGAACTTGGTGGAATTTCAATTCAAAGGCAAAGAGATGATATCATCCCCGAAGCCACACTTCCGAGTCACCCTAAAGACTGGAATCAGGCCTGGTTTTATTGCAGAGACATATCTCCACCTGACGAAAATCCTCTGGCGGTTTCCGTGACTGCCGGCTTAACCCGAAACATCCACTTCCGGATCGGATCAGTACCACTAAATGGGTTAAGTATATGCCTACCTTTTCGAAGGTAAGAGCCTTGCTGGCTAATGGATTAACCGGAGTAGATCTGGTCCGATGTTGGGTCGCTTGGAAAATCATGCCTTTGAGCTGGCGGCCCGGCTTAATGTGTGAATACACTTGCGATGTCAAATATCCAGAACATCATTGTCAAGTGCGACTGCAAGACAAAGAGATCAATGAAATGACTAAGACACTGCTCGAGAAAAGCTTAGAAAGCTGTAGCAAGACGGGGTTGAATCCCTTCTGCGCCCTCAACCCGGCTCCAGCTGTAAGTACCTCAAGCCATTTTTGCTTTATTCATTATTCTCATAACCTGCACTCTCCTTATCATCTCTTGCTTTCTTCAGGCCGACTCTCCTTTATGGAGCAAGAAAATGCAGGGTAAGCCGGCCAAAAAGGGCAGGGCAAAGACCAAGGCTTCAAAGAAAACCAAGAAGAAAACAAATACAATAGAGCTATTTGCCCTGGATGATGAATCGGAGGTAGAACTCAATTATATTGGCTCCTTTTTATGCATCTTATTGATGCTGACTCCTCTTAGGATGATGCGGAGACCAACCAGGCAAATGTTGAAGAGGTAACTATTATTTCCTCTGACTTAAAGCCTTTGCCAAGACAGAAAGTTCAGCAAGTGACCTGGAAAGTAAGGTTTTCTCACCCTTTGGCTTACTTGGATCCAAACTGTATTTTGAAGAAACAACAGCATGAAGCCCGACGCACAACCCGGAACAGCGGAGGCGAAGATCTTTCTGCCGGCTTACCCAACACGCTAGCCCCTCGCAAACGCCGAAAAGAGGTGCCTCAGAGTCCAATCCTCCCCTTTCCAAAGGCAGGTCTTATCCATCAACCACTTAATCCTTCCGACTCAAATTATCAAGGAACTTCTCACTCATCCTCTGGCGACTCTACTGGGACTCAGATACCTCCCTTCAAGATTGCTACTGGGTAAGAATATTTGACTTCTTTGTTTTAACACGTTAAAATGATATATTCACATCCTCATATGTCTTCTTTTTAGTGGTATAGCCAAACCAAGCAAAAAGTTGAAGATATGTAGACCATCCGAAGATCCTAAGGTCAATGAGCCAGAGAAACAGGCAGCAATATCGGAAGCTTCAAATCAGAACCTCAAAGACACAGCCAGTGACCCGCCACCAGAAATTCATGGCATTATCGTGGATCCAATGGGTGTTAACCCGTCCAGTGCTAAGCCATCAAGTCCTACCAAACCTGCTGAAGAAGGCACTGATGTCTTGGTTACTAACACTGGTTACACAGAACCAGGAAACCCCACTGTTTTGGCTAAGCATTGTGCCAAGGAGGAACTAATTGCTTCTGAGAAGAGCAAAACCAAAATTGACATTGCGAGCTACTCAAACTTGGATGTCAATGAATTATGTTCCGGCTATCTAAGCCATCTTCATACCAGTCGTGACTTGGAAGCTGATTTAGTGAAGAGAACGCGACAGAAATATGGGGTATAAACATATTCTTCCCATGTATATATAGTCGCCCAACCCCCAAGTATTATCCATAGGAAAGAATAGGCTGAGTATGGTTAAGACTTATCAATATGCTAGTGTAAATTTCAACTCATAGCCCTCATGGGTCGGCTTATCTGATAAAGATGAGCTGGATCAACTTTATTACCTTCAAAGGATAACTTCATTTCATAGCCCTCACAGGCCGGCTTATCTAACAAAGATGAACCGGGTCTTCTGAAATGCCACTTGAAAAGAACTTCCTCATACATTAGCCCCAAGTGACAAGTGTATTGCTTGCAATGTGCTTGGGACTTGTATGAAAATTATATCCCGACTGATATACTTATAACCTTTGATTCTTATTTGCAGGATGTCTTAAGCTTGAATGAGTCCCAATTGGTGGAGTTGAAGAACATGCTTGAACATCAAGAAGCTGAAACGCACAAAGTTGACTCCAAGTTTAAATTTAGAATGGATGAGAACGAGAAACTCAGAGCTGGATTTTCCACGAGAGAGCTGTCTGGGAGAAGGAGAAGGCCACCAAGGGCAGAAGCTGCTGAATCGTCCTTAACTGAGACCACTGCAGAGCTGACCGGCTTAAAATGCCAGATTTCACATATGACATTTCCTATCTTTGGTAAGCAGTTCAAAATGTTTTAACATTTCCCTTTTTTTAAATTTAACCCGCCTAGCGACTCATCTGCATGTTTAATCAATATGCCCCAGGAGCTCCAATCTTGGCTAGGATATGTTTGTGAAGCTCAAAGCCGTTTATACTCTGGTGGAACAATTATACACTGGTACGCAACAGACTCTTGTGGCTATCTCCAATGCTAAACAGACGCCTACCCTCCTCATGGAGGTGCTAGTGAAATTGTCAATAATGCCTCAAAAACTGGAAGAGGTAAAGGGATCAGTCGCCCGGGCTGGTGCTATTACAGCTCTTACCCGAGCCAAAGTGTGGCAAGCAGAATTAGACCCAGCGAAGATGGCCACTAGCTGTCCAAGGTTTAAATAAGATGGGTCTCCTTTTGATCAGACGGACTTTGCAAAGTGTGTAAAGGAGATGCATCCCTTAGCGTGCAAGTTGGCCGAGGAAACTGATTCATCCAGGTACCAGTCATCGTACACCATGGAGAATGCCAAAGTTAAAGCACCGGCTTATGACATCGTGCATCTAACCCCTCCAACGCATAAGCATACTTTTGCTCCTGATGTTGATCCGTCCGCAATTATAAATGATCAAGCTGAATTCGAGGCCTTAACTAGCATCGACTGGACGTCATGTGGCCTCGAGATGGGCGAAGAGGAAGAGCTGGGGCGGGATGACCCGGAGTCATCAACCCGTGGCGACGAATGCAATCGATACCAGGCGGCTCTTAAATCAGGGCAGAAGCACAATGTGCTGAAAAACACTTTGTTCCCATTTTAGGTCCATTGTGGCCTTGTAATAGTCTAGGTTTGCAAACAATGATTTTTTATGCCATCGTGCATATTTAGCCGTTTAAGTGTTAAGCCGCTAATATAATCATTTTTATGATTCACCGATGTTCCTTTTCATCATCATCCATGTGGGGCAGGTCAATGTTTTCATATTTTTTGCAGACAAGGTAAACAGTTTACGTCCTGGCGGTTTAAGCCAAAGTAGGTAACAAATCATGATATAATAGTCTTTGAAATATTGTATAGACTAGAATGAAGGTCGTATAAGCCGGAAATATTCTAGCGACTTAAAGTCGAAAAACAGGGCGGGTTACTGAACCCCGAATATTCATATCATTATGGGAAAACATACATGTGGATTGATATCATGGTAAATCCTTTGATAATGATAATCTATGGACATTAAATGTCATGATTTTCATTGCTCACAGCAAATATCCTGGCGACTTATAGTCCGCTATCAAGGCGGGTTATGAAACCCATAGATGCTGAAATATGAAATATAGTCAGGGCTGTTTGTCCCGAATTGTGAAAACCATACGGCGATAGAAAAAAAGGGGTGATATAAATCCAAGATATTTATGAAAAACATAAATCCAAAAAAATGAGGCTTTCATAGGTTGCCAAGCCCAAATCCGAAACTTGAGTCTTACTTCAATGAAACTAGCATGATAGCCGCTCGTTTATTTTCGCTTTTTGTAAGCCGACTCTCACATGACCCAATCGATGTTTTAACCTGGATAAGTTCAGGGTCCATATGGATTGACATATCGAGAGTACACGAGGTTCGGAGTAGCATCTTGCAAAAAGGAAGGTTTAACCAAGTTTCAATGAAGGCGGCTTAATAGCCTAGGTTTATCCTCACTATTCGTAAGCTGGCCCTCACATGACAAACCACCATTTTAACCTTAAAGAGTTCAGGGTCTTACTGAGAAGATTGACTGTTAAGAGTACGACGGGTCATTCAGGATTACCTGATGGAGTAGCATCTCGCATACACGCAGGATAACCCGGAATTCGGCATTTTATGTCTGGTCAAGAGGGTATGAGAGCTAAACCCATTGGGTTGGAAGCCCCCAAGTCACCTTATTAACAAATAATAAAGACTCATATGCTTTCGAAATGAAACGACAAAGGCCCTGAATTATCAGGGTATGCTGGCTTTATTAAATTGATCATAATATATACATTTATAGATGTATGTACAATTAGAAGAGCCGATGACTCATGTTTAATAAGGCCGAAGATGAGCGATGTTCCAAGGTCGGTGGGTCTCCTCCTTCGATGTACGCAAATCCTTGTGTTCTCGAATATCAATGAGGTAGTATGACCCGTTGTTCATGCTTTTTCTAACCACAAAAGTTCCTTCCCAAGGTGGGGATAGCTTGTGCATATCTGTTTGATCTTGGATTAACCGTAGCACTAAATCACCTTCTTGAAAGGTCTGAGTCTTGACCCTGCGGCTATGATAGCGACGCAGATCTTGCTGGTATATCGCCGAACGAGCCATCACAGTGTCACGCTCCTCATCCAACACATCAAGTGCATCTTGATGTGCTATCTCATTAGCAGCCTCAACATAAGCTGCCACACAAGGAGAGTCATGACGGATACCACTGGGGAGAACCGCCTTTGCCCCATATACCGTGAAAAAGGGCGTGTAACCTATTGACCTGTTGGGAGTGTTGTTGATACTCCAAAGTACTGAGGGTAATTCCTCAACCCAACAACCCAGAGTCCTCTACCAAGGAACCATAAGCTGGGGTTTTATACCTTTCATGATTTCTTGATTAGCTCTCTCGGCTTGACCATTAGATTGCGGATGCGCCACCGAAGAAACATCAAGGGGAATATGATCTTTTTGACAGAACTCTCTCTTAGCACCTTTAGATAGATTGATACAATTACCAGTTATGATACTATGAGGAAAATCGAAACGGAAGATTACTTTATTTATGAATTGAACCGCCATTGCCGCATCACACCTGCTAACCGGGTCTGCCTCAACCCACTTGGAAAATTTGTCAACCACAACCAAGAGGTGGGTCTTTTTGTCTTTAGACCTTTTAAAAGGCCCAATCATATCAAACCCCAGACTGAAAATGACCAAGTAATTGGAATCATCCTCAATTCTTGAGCTGGCACATGAACTCGTCGAGAAAACTTCTGACAACCATCACACTAGCTCACCAGGTCCCCTCCATCAGGATGAGCCGTCAACCAATAAAACCCATGCCGGAAGCTTTAGCAACCAGAGATTTAGAGTCGGTGTGATGACCACAATCACCTTCATGGATTTCCTTTAGAATCTAATGGTCATCTTCAGGAGAAACACAACGCTGGAACACGCATGTGACACTGCATCGGTGCAACTCGTTGATATGTCCATTTAGCATCATGCTTTTATATTTGATATTTATTGCATCATGGGCTGTTATTACACAATATGTCACAATAATTATGCCTTTTCTCTCTTATTTTACAAGGTTTACATAAAGAGGGAGAATGCGGGCAGCTGGAATTCTGGACTGGAAAAGGAGCAAATATGAGATACCTATTTTGCATAACTCCAAAAATCCCGAAACTTCGCGGAGAATATTTTTGGAATATATAAATAATATTGGGCGAAAGAAGCACCAGAGGGGGGCCACCAGGCAGCCACAAGGGTGGGGGCGCGCCATACCCCCTGGGCGCGCCCTCTACCTTGTGCCCCCCCTAGCAATCCCCCGACGTCCATCGTCTGCTATATCAATGTGTTTTGACCCGAAAAAATAATAAGGAGATTCTCGGGACGAAGTGCCGCCGTCTCGAGGCGGAACCTGGGCGAAACCAATCTAGAGCTCCGGCAGGGCTGTTCTGCCTGGGATACTTCCCTCCGGGAGGGGGAAATAGGCATCGTCATCACCAATGATCCTCTCAACAAGAGGGGGTCAATCTCCATCAACATCTTCACCAGCACCATCTCCTCTCAAACCCTAGTTCATCTCTTGTATCTGATCTTTGTCTCAAAACCTCAGATTGGTATCTGTGGGTTGCTAGTAGTGTTGATTACTCCTTGTAGTTGATGCTAGTTGGTTTATTGGCCCGTAAGTTTGTCTTGTCTTGTGATGAATGTGAGAGAATTGGTAATATAAGTAGACATAAGGAAATGCATATGAACTATTCACTTGTTATTGAACCATTTGATGTTTGGGGCTTTGAGCATATGGGACCTTTTCCTTCCTCTAATGGGTATACACATATTTTAGTTGTTGTTGATTACGTTACCAAGTGGGTAGAAGCTATTCCAACTAGTAGTGTTGATCATAACACCTCTATTAAGATGCTTGAACATGTTATTTTTCGGAGGTTTGGAGTCCGTAGATATTTAATGACTGATGGTGGTTCGCATTTTATTCATGGTGCTTTCTGTAAGATGCTTGCTAAATATGATGTTAACCATAGAATTACATCTTCATATCATCCCCGGTCTAGTGGTCAAGCAGAATTGAGCAATAGAGATATTATATTGATTTTGCAAAAGACTGTTTATAGATCTAGAAAGAATTGGTCTATGAAACTTGATGATGCATTATGGTCTTATACAACTGCTTATAAAAACCCTATGGGCATGTCTTTGTATAAAATGGTTTATGGAAAAGCATGTCACTTACCTCTTGAATTAGAACATAAGGCATATTGGGCTATTAAATAACTCAGTTATGGCTTCAAACATGCCGGTGAGAAGAGGTTATTTGACATCAGCTCACTTGATGAATGGATAACCCAAGCCTATGAGAATGCCAAATTATTTAAATAAAAAGTTAAAAGATGGCATGACAAAAGGATACAAAACGGGAATTTAACGTAGGTGATCATGTTTTGTTATACAATTCTCGTTTAAGATTTTTTGCAGGAAAACTTCTCTCCAAATGGGAAGGCCCTTATATTATCGAGGAGCTTTATCGATCCGGTGCCATCAAAATCACAACGCCGAAGGCAAATCCGAAGGAGGTAAACGGTCAAAGAATCAAAAACTATATCTCAGGTACTCCCTTAAATGTTTAGACCAATATAATTGACACCGTGACACCGAAGGAGTACATAAGGGACACTTTCCAGAATGTTTGAGACTCCAAAAAGGAATATGTATGTGGTACGGTAAGAAACCGACTCCTACACGTTGCAAACAACAAATTTTCTTCGTTTTGGAATATTTAAAAAATTAGGAAAAATAAAAATAGTCCGGAAGAGACACGGGGCAGCCACAAGGGTGGAGGGCGCGCCCTACCCCCTGGGCGCGCCCCCTACCTTATGGCCACCCCGTGTGCCTCCCAGACTCTGTTTTCTTGCACAATACTTCTTTCTGTCAGTAAAAATTCATTATAATATATCCCGAAAGTTTTGACCCCAGTACATTGATAGAATCCTCTATTTTTGTTTTTGAGTTGATTCTGCAGCAGATTTAGAGCAAGATGTCATCCCAAGATTCGGAGGGAGAGAGCCATATAGTTGATTATATCGCAGACCCCAAGGTATATGGGGATTTGAAGCATTATGGGTGGACCACAGAAGAAGAAGAAGACTATGATCCGAAACGAAAGCAGGAGACAAGTTCCGATGAAGAGGAAGTTCCACTACCTCAACCTGGGGACATGCACATGGAGTTCAAAAAGTCAAGTTTTCCAAATAAAGCAAAGAAACCAAAGATCGAGTTTATCCCTTTTTGTCTCTTACATGAGAACAAGCAAGAATTATGCAGGAGTCTATTAACACTAGAACATGAGATCGGTGAGCTGAAGGAGGAAAATTCCGTCCTTAAGCGTAAGATGAAGGGAAAAGATAAACCTACTACATCAACAATTCCATCAACACCGCCTCCGAAGAAAGAATCATAAAAACATGGGTATGGGCACTCCCATTGGCAACTGCCAAGCTTGGGGGAGGTGCCCCGGTATACTTATCACCATCACACCTTTATCTTTATCGTTTTTCTTAGTTTGATCCTTTTGGTTATATCTTGATCTATTAGAATAAAGTTTTTAGTTTGATTTAGCTTTAAGTTTTGCTTTGATCTCTATCTATGTAATCGAGTCCTCGAGTTATATAATAAAGAGTAGTTTTGAGTGAGAGCTTTGCTATGTTGCTATGATCTTGAGGGAATAATTTAATAAATAAAAGAAGAGAGTAAAAAGAAATAAATAAAGATCATATGTTGATCTTATGTGAATTAATGACTTCACATATAAAGAGTATGGAGAATAAAAGTTGTGGAGTGTTGACAAACTTAGTTTTGGTCATTGTTGCAATTAATAGGAAGTATAAAGAAAGAGAGGTTTCACATATAAATATACTATCTTGGACATCTTTTATAATTGTGAGTACTCATTAAAATATGACATGCTAAAAAGTTGAAGTTGGACAAGGAAGACAACATAGTGGGTTATGTCTTCTTACATCCTAACAGAAGTTATATTGTTATAGATCCTCCAATATGTTGTGCTTGCTTTCCCTCTCATGCTAGCCAAAATTCTTTGCACCAAGCAGAGATACTACTTGTGCTTCCAAACATCCCTTAAACCTAGTTTTGCCATGAGAGTCCACCATACCTACCTATGGATTCAGTAAAATCCTTCAAGTAAGTTGTCATCGGTGCAAGCAATAAAAGTTGCTCTCTGAATATGTATGATCTATTAATGTGAATAAAATATTATTTATACGAGCTTGTGATGTGAAAGAAATAAAAGCGACAGACTGCATAATAAAGGCCCATTATCACAAGTGGCAATATAAAGTGACGTTGCTTTGCATTAAGATTTTGTGCATCCAACCATAAAAGCGCATGACAACCTATGCTTCCCTCTACGAAGGGCCTATCTTTTATTTTTATCTCTTATCCTTATACAAGAGTCATGGTGATCATCACCTTTCCTTTTTACTTTTATCCTTTAGCAAGCACAATATGTTGGACCTATATATATATATATATATATATATATATATATATATATATATATATATATATATATATATATATATATATATATATATATATATACCCATGCGGATGTAGAGAGCCATGAACCATTATTGTTGACATTACCCTTGAGGTAAATCGTTGGGAGGCGAAACTATAAGCCCCTATCTTTCTCTGTGTCCGGTTGAAACTTTGAACTCATTAGTATCGCATAAGTGTCAGCAATTATGAAATACTAAATGATAGTTGAGTATGTGAACTTGCTGAAAAGCTCTTATATTTGACTCTTTCTGATGTATGATAAATTGCAGTTGTTTCAATGACTGAGATAATAGTTTGTGGGCTATCAATGAAGTTTCTGATTCACACTTTACCTTGTGAATGAATTGTTACTTTATTATAAGAATTTATGTTGTTGTCCTAAAGATGATCATGATGCCCTCATGTCTGTATTTTATTTTTATCGACACCTCTATCTCTAATCATGTGGACATATTTTTCGATATTGGATTTTCGCTTGAGGGCAAGCGAGGTCTAAGCTTGGGGGAGTTGATGCGTCCATTTTGCATCATGCTTTTATATTGATTTATTGCATTATGGGATGTTATTACACAATATGTCACAATACTTATGCCTTTCTCTCTTATTTTACAAGGTTTACATAAAGAGGGAGAATGCTGGCAGCTGGAATTCTGGACTGGAAAAGGAGCAAATCTGAGGTACCTATTCTGCACAACTCCAAAATTCCTGAAACTTCACGGAGAATATTTTTGGAATATATAAAGAATATTGGGCGAAAGAAGCACCAGATGGGGCCATGAGCCAGCCACAAGGGTGGGGGCGCGCCTACCCCCTGGGCGCGCCCCCTACCTTGTGGGCCCCCTGACAGTCCCCCGATGCCCGTCTTCTGCTATATCAATGTGTTTTGACCCAGAAAAAAATAATAAGGAGGTTTTTGGGATGAACCGCAGTCATCTCGAGGCGGGACCTGGGCAGAACCAATCTAGAGCTCCGGCAGGGCTGTTCTGCCGGGGATACTTCTCTCCGGGAGGGGGAAATCAAAGCCATCATCATCACCAATGATCCTCTCAATGAGGGGGGGGGGCAATATCCATCAACTTTTTAACCAGCACCATCTCCTCTCAAACCCTAGTTCATATCTTGTATCCGATCTTTGTCTCAAAACCTTAGATTGGTACCTGTGGGTTGCTAGTAGTGTTGATTACTCCTTGTAGTTGATGCTAGTTGGTTTATTCGGTGGAAGATCATATATTCAGATCCTTAATGCTATTCAATACCCCTCTGATCATGAACATGAATATGCTTTGTGAGTAGTTACTTTTGTTCTTGAGGACATGGGAGAAGTCTTGTTATAAGTAATCTTGTGAATTTGGATTTCGTTCGATATTTTGATGAGATGTATGTTGTCTTTCCTCTAGCGGTGTTATGTGAACGTCGACTACATGAAACTTCACCATTATGTGGGCCTAGGCGAAGTCATTGGGAAGTTATAAGTAGATGATGGGTTGCTAGAGTGACAGAAGCTTAAACCCTAGTTTATGCGTTGCTTTGTAAGGGGATGATTTCGATCCCTATGTTTCATGCTATGGTTAGATTTATCTTAATACTTCTTTCGTAGTTGTGGATGCTTGCGAGAGTGGTTAATCATGAGTGCAAGGCTTGTCCAAGGAAGGACATCACCCAAGCACCAGTCCACCCACATATCAAATTATCAAAGTACCGAACGCGAATCATATGAGCATGATGAAAACTAGCTTGACAGTAATTCCCATGTGTCCTCGGGGGAAATTAGCTTTATATAAGAGTACGTCCAGGCTTGCCCTTTGTTACAAAAAGGATTGGGCTACCTTGCTGCACCTTGTTTACTTTTGTTACTTGTTACCCGTTACGAATTATACTATCACACAACTATCTGTTACCGATAATTTCATTGCTTGCAGAGAAAACCTTACTGAAAACCACTTGTCATTTCCTTCTGCTCCTTGTTGGGTTTGACACTCTTACTTATCAAAAGTACTATGATAGATCCCCTACACTTGTGGGTCATCACTCGCTGTTGATAATAGTCCTAGACTTAGACAACCGGGTTATCTGCCTAGCCAAATTGTCATCCTCAGGTAACTTGCCCCGGGTAATATAAGTCAAGTAAGGAACTATCCAATGAGGAATAGCCAGATCTTCTTCTGATGGAAACTTAACCAAAGGATTATTCAGTACATCAAGAAAAACATTAAGGGGCACCAGCTTACGATGCAACCCAAGTGGTCTCAAAGCATAAGCCGCCTCGTTCTTCCTTCGATCCAGATGCTCCACCAGATAACCTTTGAAGTGACCAATGATATTATCAACCGCCCGGCGATAAGCCGCCATGAGCGGGCCTTTGAAATCCCATGTGCCAAAGACCTGCTGAGCCACCAAGTCTGAGTCACCGAAACACCTGACCGGACTTAAATTCATCTCTTTAGCCATCCGAAGACCATGGAGTAGAGCCTCAAATTCAGCCGCATTATTAGTGCAGGGAAACATCAACCTTAAAACATAACAAAACTTATCACCTCGTGGGGAAGTCAAAATAAATCCATCCCCTGAGACTTCCAATTGCCTATACCTGTCAATGTGAATAGTCTAGTATGTGTTGTCAGGTTTCTCCTCCGGCTTCTGCAACTCTGTCTAATCATTGATGAAATCAACAAGAGCATGAGATTTGATAGCTGTCCTTGGCACATACTTCAAACCATGAGGTCCGACATCAATGGCCCACTTAGCCACTCAGCATGTAGTCTCTCCGTAATAGGATGGCCATGAAAGTAATGCTTCAACTTGCGACTAGCCATGAACACCCCATATACCAACTTTTGCCAATATGGGTATCGTTGTTTAGACTCAATCAACACCTCACTGACATAGTAAGCCAGCCTCTGGACTGGGTATTCTTTACGTGTCTCCTTTCGCTCTACCACAATCGCTAGACTTACAGCTCGGTTGTTAGCCACCACGTATAGAAGCAAGGGTTCTTTTTCAATGGGAGCTGCAAGGACAGGTGGCTCAGCCAACTGCTTTTGAACATCTCAAACGCCTCATTGGCAGCATCACTCCAGAAAAAGTGATATGTTTTCTTCATCGTCTGGTACAGAGGAATTTCCTTTTCTCCCATGCGGCTTATGAATGGGCTTAATGCTGCAATTCGACCCGCCAAGCGTTGAACATTATTGACACACGCCGGCTTAGCCAATGAAGTAATAGCCTTAAATTTCTCCGGGTTAGCTTCGATACCTCTTTTTGAGACCAGAAAACCTAAGAGCTTGCCTGCATGCACACTAAAAACACATTTAGCCGGGTTAAGCATCATCTTGTATACCCGGAGATTATCAAAGGTCTCTCACAAATCATCCAACAGATTCTCCTTTGACGCGTCTTCGTCGTATCTATAATTTTTCATAGTTTCATGCCAATATTCTGCAACTTTCATATACTTTTGGCAACTTTTTAAACTATTTTTGGGACTAACATATTGATCTAGTGCCCAGTGCCAGTTCTTGTTTGTTGCATGTTTTTTGTTTTACGGAATATCCATATTGTCGTGGATTTAACACGGCAGATGTCATGGTGAAAGGACTTAGTCGTGAGGCCATCGCCCGAGTTAGCTTAAAGGGGTTAAAGCGGACGAAGGACATAGGTATTTTTATACTAGTTCGGCCCCTTCGATGAAGGTAAAAGCCTACGTCTAGTTCGGTGTGGTATTGCTTGTGCTTCGATGACCAGGGAGCGAATCTGCTTTGCCTGTGTCTCGAGCTGTTGTTTCTTATCCTGAACCGTCGTCGGGTCGTCCCTTTATATAGGAGGCGACGCCCGGTCCGGTTTACAGAGTCCCGAGACCGGCTCATTAAAGTGTCCGCCTCGGTCTCTACTCTTTCTATGTTACATCCCAAGTTACATAGTATGACGGTTTACAAACCATGGGCCTTATACATGGGCCCTGAACCTCCGTGGGCTATAACCTTCCATTACATATTCCACTGGGCTTCTGATAATATAATCTTAATAACGTAAACCGGACCCTCCTAGCCGGTTTATACCTGATAGTAATATCCCTGACATTAGGCCCCAGATTGATTTGAACTTGTTCATGTCAGTCTTCAAAATCTTGTATGAATTTCCCTTTCTGCAGCTCTTGTATACTTCATAAATCGGCCATGACGTCATCTCTTGGAATCGCTTCAACCTGTCATGACATCATCTGCGCATTTAACGCCCACATCTGTTTGTTACCTTTATTTATTACCACCCGAAAATCGAGGCGACAGCTCAATCCATATTCGATTTTCGGCCTCCTCGATTCCCGCGCCTGCCGTTTTTATCTCTTCGGCCTATAAATAAAGCCAAGGCCACCTCTTTTACCCCCTCTGCATTGTCTTCCTCTGTCTCCAGCGATCAAGCTCCCATCATCGTCCTTCGAGCTCACCGTCGTCAGCAAGCCCGGCCGCTGCATCGACCTGAACGCGTCTAGAAAACTCACCGCTGTCCTTTGCTTCTTCGGGTACATTATCTCCTTTTCCCCATAGATCTTAGTTCTAGGATTTTTTTCGTAGCTCGCCTGCAGACACCTGTTCTTCGTAGTTCATCGCCATAGACCATTCCCTGGCTGTAGATGTAATATTTTTAGGTCAACTCTCGTGCGTATACCTCCGCTCCGTCATTATAACTTTAGTTCCTCCCATACCACTAGTTTAGACTGGATCTGTAAAAACTTCCGATGTTTTTGCTGAATATGACTTGAATTGTTTTGCCTTTTTCTTGCATCGTAGATCCATATTTGCCTCTGCTTCATGTGGAAGTTGTTTCTCACACTTTAGATCTGCAGCTTATCTGCTTATGTTACCAGTTTAATTGTAACCTGCGCCTCATATGCATGCCCTGACGGTTTAGATTTAGGCCTGCATCCTGTAATTGGTGGTTTAACTTTCTCCTTCTATTGTCATAAACCGGTAGCTTTCTCGTTCATGCTTGCTCCGGATTAGTGGGTACCATTAGTCCCTTGCTTAAACCGTCAATTAGGTCAATACTCTCACAGAACACGCCGGTTTGCATCCAGTAGATTTGTAAAACCGGGTCTTGTATTGTATTTTTCAGCACTCCCTCATTGGAAAAGATGGCTAAATAGTTCGTTGCTTGCAATTGGGTCCCTTCCCGGATTACCGAGGACGACTTAGTGAAGGCGGCCTCAATTGGCATTCTGGGTCCTAAAGAGGTTCTGCACTAGCGGGCCCCTGGAAAGGAGTGTCCTCCTAAACCTAAGGAAGGAGAAATACTCGTTTTCTTTGATCATCTGGCCCAGGGCTTTAGCCCACCCGGTTCAAAGTTCTTCCGCGACGTCTTAGCCGATTTCTAACTCCATCCACAAGACATAGGTCCCAATTCCATATCCAACATCTGCAACTTCCAAGTCTTCTGAGAGGCATATCTGCAAGAGGAGCCATCTGTGGAGTTGTTCCGGGATTTCTTTCACCTGAATCGCCGGACTGAATTCTCCGACGGGCCCAATACTGAACTCGGTGGCGTGAGCATCCAGAAAAGGAAGGATGTCAGCTTTCCTCATGCCACTCTTCATACCCAAAGAATGGAACCAGACTTGGTTCTATTGCAAGGATACATCGCCAGACGGAGAAAACCCGCTGCCGGGTTACCGTGCTTACCGCCTGACCCGGATCATCCTTTCTCGCATCATCTAAGCGCCCAAGACCGGGCTCGTTATGCCCCCAACTCTCCAAGCTCAGGGCTTTCGTAGCTAACAGTTTAACCGGGGTCGACTTTGTCCGCTGCTGGCTCTCTTGGAGCATTCTCCCCTTAAGCCGGCGATCAAGCTTAATGTGTGAATATACTGGTAATCCGGAAGACCCCCAGCGCCACACAAACATAGTGCTTCCTGACAAGGAAGTTACTGAATCTGCAAAGAAGACGTTGAACATTCCTCTGGAGGAGTGCAGCCGAACCGGCTTAGCTCCATTCTGCGCGAACAATGAACCGCCATCCGTAAGATTCTTCTGTTCCTTTCTTTTCACTTTAATCCGTCTATATTTCTCGTCTTCAATATGTTCTTGTTCCTTTACATAGGACAATGACCCCTTCTGGAAGAGGAAGGCTCAAGATAAACCGGCGAAGCCAAGCCGCAAGAAGAGCTTAGCCGTAAAGAAGAAGAAAACTGCTATCATTTCCGGTTTAAACCCTGAAGAAGATGATCCGGCTTCTGAGGTACTGCCTGATTCTTATGTCCTTTGAATTCTCTATGTTTATATTTATATCAACAATGTCTTTTCCCAGGATCCGACGGAGGGAAGTAAAGCGGGTGAAGTTGAGGTAATTTCTCTCTCCTCTGATTCAGAACCGTTGCCACCCAAGATTCACCGGGTAGCCCGGAAATATCCCTTTTCTCACCCTTATGCTCAACTGGATCCTGACTTTCTTTTGAAGAAAAACAACATGAGGCCCGCCGGACCACACGCCACAGTGGTCACGTGATTGAATCATCCGGATTACCCCATACACCAGCTCGCAGACGCTGCTCAGAGGTTCTACTTACTCCAACCCTTCTTCATCCAAAAACAGGTCTTATCCGCAAACCTCTTAAACCATCTGATCCCAACTACCAGGAAGCTCCACTGTCTTCTTCCAGCGAATCAACTGCTACTCAAGTCCCGGTGCTTAAGACCGTTCTTGGGTAAGTCATCTTTCCAAATGTCCGGTTGACTTTTCCGTTTTGACTTTGTGATTTTCATTGCTCTTCTAATCCTTATCAGTATGCCCAAGCCTAGCAAAAAGGCGAAATTAAATAAACCAGCTACCAAACACACCATCTCTGAACCGGCAGAGGATCTTGAAGCGGCCAACCCTCTAGAGGAAAATGTTGAAGTTCAGCACGATGATCCCTCCCCTATGGATCACGAAGATCTTACTGCTCCGGGGGGTGATGCTATGGAGAACACAGCTGAACCGGCAAGCCCTGTCCGGGTTAGTCCTCCTCGAGCTAGCCCGGCTCCTGTTAGTTCGGTGCTGACTGCTAATCCCCCCCAGCCAACCGCTGCCTCGACAGAAGATGTTAAGATAACTGGGATAGGTTTCTCTGCTCCCACAGAGCCCGTTGTCTTGGCTGGACACACTGCCAAGGAGGAAAAGTTTCAGCAAGATAAAGGCAAGTGGAGCACAGACTTGTCAAGTTATACTCAGCTTAGTGCACAGGAGCTCCACTCTGGGTATCTGAACCGGCTCTTTACCAGTCGCGACTATGAGGCCGGTTTAGTCAATATGATGAAGGAGAAATATGAGGTAACTTCTTTCCTTTCGCCTTTCGTTTCTGCTTGTATCTTGCAATTATACCCTTAGGCCATAGTAGCCCCCAAGTGCCGGTTTACGTCATTGTAGGTGAAACGGGACTTCTCTTATGTCTGAGAATGAACGTACATTAGCCCCCAAGTGCCAAGGACATGACTTGTTATGTGCTTGGGACTTGTCTGAAAAAGTTGCTTTCTTTTACTTCAATTGTACAATAGTCCCCAAGTGTCGAGTGCATAACTTGTTATGTGCTTGAGACTTTTGATTGAACTGTTCTTCTAACACTTTCCTTTTCCTGCAGGCTGATTTGAACTAGAGAGCTCGGAGGCAACTGAACTC
Organism: Secale cereale; assembly: GCA_902687465.1. Lineage (NCBI taxonomy): Eukaryota > Viridiplantae > Streptophyta > Magnoliopsida > Poales > Poaceae > Secale > Secale cereale. The sequence goes on along the minus strand of LR738714.1, from coordinate 156,490,351 downwards.
CGGAATAACTTGGCCTTCCATGAAACTGCTTCAACTAAAGCTAAGGAGGAACTTGTCCTTGCTTTAGCTAGTATGGAAAATCTCAAAAAAGATTTTGAAGCGGAGCGGTCCACATGGGAAGTGCTAAGGGTTGCTCTAGAAAAGAGAGCAAGGGATGCTGAAGCTACTTTCAACCCGGTGACGCAGGAGTTATCTGGGTTAAAGCAGCATATAGACGATATGACATCCGCTATCTTCGATGAGTATCTGTCTTCATATGTTTGTATCCTTGCAATCTTATACTGCTCCGGTTTACCTCACCAATTGTATATAGGGAGGCACATAACTCATCTTGGAGATGATGTTCGGAAGAAACTGAAAGCTGCTTATACCTTTGTGGAACAACTCTACTCTGGCGCTCAGGGAGCCATCAGTGCTATGTCGCACAATAAACTGGTGCCGACCACTATCCAAGGTACTCTGGAGAAGTTATCTATCTTGCCTGCTCGACTTGTTGAAGTGAAGAAATTTGCTGCAAGAGCTGGCTCTCTCATGGCGTTAACCCGGGCCAAGGCGTGGGTTCCCGATTTTGATCCGGCGAAGGCCATGAATGGTTATCCCAGCATGAAAGAGGACGGGTCAGCCTTCTCTTCTGAAGATCTTCATTCTTTAGCCAAAGACATGCGCCCTCTTGCCAGTAAGCTTACTAACGAAGCGGACTTAGCAAGGTATCATCCAGGTTACGATCTATAGAATGCGCGGGTGGAGCGGCCGATTTATGACACCGAAAATCTGATCCCACCCGTTCGTAAGCATACCTTTGCTCCTGACATTGACCCATCAGATCTTATAAACGATGAAGTATATTTCCGTGCCCTCGCCAAGATTGACTGGAGCACTCCTGATTTCCAGCAGCTGCCAGAAGTCGACGAAGATCCGGAGCAAGCTGACCCTCAGTCTTCACAGTGTGCTGAAGAAGAATCCTAAACCGGCTCCGGTTTAATTTTTAGACGCTGAACACTTTGCAAGAAACTTTGATTCTTTTGGGCCTGCAAGTGCCTTGTAATAGAATAGTTGAGATACTACCTTTGTCCCACTGTTATGGTATTACTTTGATTGGCAATCCCCAATTTATCTCCTGCTTGCAATGCTTTAACAGTTTATATTACCTGCGTCTGCATGAACAATGCTAAAAGATGTCCTGGCGGTTTACCACCAGACGGATTATACTGCCCTGATACATGTTTCAAGTAAATAACTTGAACTGCATATAAAACACAAACATATACCATACCTGTGATTAAATGTGCTTGTAGACCTTAACCCGGTGGGAATATTTTAAAGCGCGGGTGCTGATGAAGCCCTTGGCTCTCTTGTCGGCTTAGCATAATGGCCGATCTGGGTTATGTTGAATGCCGGTTTAACTCTCGCTGGTGTTCATGACCCAGACTTTTAACTCTGTAGCCGTATGGTCAACCTTGTAGTTGTCCAGTCTCGCATCAATGGACTTCGTTAAAAAAACCAATGACCTTGAAGACAAAGATTTGTGAAAACATAAAAAATAAAAAATAAAGTTTTTGGGCAAATAAGACCATGTAGTCGAGGCTTTTTACGAGCTACCAGGCTCCAAATTCGAGGCTTTTTATGAGCTGCCAGGCTACTATCATTAACCATTTTATCAAAGCCTATCAAGATGCTCCGCAATCCTTAACCAAATCATCGATGTCCATAGCTACCCAATGTTTCAAAATCTCGTAAATATTTTGTCTTTGGGTAATCACTCGATGATCGTCAATTTAACGTGACCAAGTTCAGGGTCCCGAAGGATTGACTTGTGACAGGTTCGACGGGTCATACCAGGTTTACCTGGACGGCGTGATTTACTTGATGCAGGCAGGTTAATCCAGGGTTTTAGGTGTATGCACCGGGCTTCCTTGCCATGTTCACTACAAGGGTATTCAACTCGCTGAGAGCCCCCAGGTAGTGTGTGAGCCGTTTGCTCATCGGGGCATATGTTTGAGTTGTGCTCGGCATCAAACCCTCTTTTAGCCCTCATCATCATGTGGAAATTATCGTAGCAACCAGAGCAGTGCTCTTATGATGGGCTTCATACCGCCGCCGGCTCAAGAGACCATGGGAAAACTTCCTTGCCCGCAGAAGCCCCCATGTGACTCTTGTTCGTATAGATAAGATGGCTGATTCCTTGATTTGTCAAGGGCGCCAGTTTAGGAGGCCATGGAAAGCTTATTTGGAAACCCCCATGTGATACTCCTTTGTGTAAAGAACATGGCTGATTCCTTGATTCTACCAAGGGCGCCGGTTTAAGAGGCCATGGAAGGTTTCTTTCGAAGCCCCCATGTGATACTCTTTTGTGTGAAAGACACTGCTGATTCCTTGATTCTATCAAGGGCGCCGGTTTAAGAAGCCATGGAAGGTTTCATTCGAAGCCCCCGTGTGATACTCTTTTTTGAAAAAGATGGCTGATTCTCCGGTGTACCGGGGGCGTCAGTTTATTTTATTAACCATAATATATACATTGTACATAAAGCGGGGCCAATGGCTCAAGTATAGTAAGGTCGAAGAAGAGCGATGTTCCATGGCCGCTTGGTCTCCTCCTCTGCCGTACGTGAGTCCTTATGTTCTCGAACGTCGACAAGGTAGTATGATCCATTGTGCAGGTTTTTGCTGATCACAAAGGGACCTTCCCAGGGTGGGGATAGCTTGTGCATATCTGTCTGATCCTGGATGAGCCGGAGCACCAGATCTCCTTCCTGAAACGTCCTGGTCTTGACCCGGCGGCTATGGTACCGGCGCAGGTCTTGCTGATAAATCGCTGATTGCGCTGCTGCTGTGTTTCGTTCCTCGTCCGGCCGGTCCAAGCTGTCTTGTATTGCTTGTTCGTTATCCACTTCAACGTAAGCCGCCACCCGTGGTGAGTCATGCCGGATATCACTAGGGAGGACCGCTTCAGCACCGTACACCATGAAGAAAGGCGTGTACCCTGTAGATCTGTTAGGTGTAGTGTTGATGCTCCATAAGACAGAAGGCAACTCCTCTACCCAACAACCCGGTGTTCTTTGCAAAGGAACCATAAGCCGGGGCTTGATGCCTCTCAAGATCTCTTGGTTGGCCCTTTCAGCTTGGCCATTAGACTGAGGGTGAGCTACTGATGATACATCAAGGCGAATATGTTCTCTTTGGCAGAACTCCTCCATAGCCCCCTTGGATAGGTTGGTGCCATTATCAGTTATAATGTTGTGTGGAAAACCAAACCGGAAGATCACCTTTTTGATGAACTGAAGCGCTATTGCCGCATCACACTTACTGACAGGCTTTGCTTCAACCCACTTTGTGAATTTGTCCACTGCTACTAACAGGTGGGTTTTCTTATCTTGGGATCTTTTAAAGGGCCCAACCATATCAAGCCCCCAAGTCGCAAACGGCCAAGTAATTGGGATCATCCTCTGCTCCTGTGCCGGTATATGAGCACGCTGTGAAAATTTCTGGCAAGCATCACATTTTCTGACCAAGTCCTCTACATCGACATGAGCCGTCAACCAGTAGAACCCATGACGAAAAGCTTTAGCCACCAAGGATTTTGAACCGGCATGATGACCGCAATCCCCTTCATGAATTTCTCGAAGAATATCACAGCCTTCCTCCGATGATACACACCATTGAAATGCCCTAGAAACGCTGCGGTGATGAAGTTCTCCATTGATGATAGTCATAGAATTTGACCGCCGGATTATCTGCCGGGCCTCGACTTCGTCCTCTGGTAACTCACCTCGGTTCATGTATGCCAAATAAGGGAGTGTCCAATCCGGAATTACATGAAGTGCTGCCACCAATTGTGCTTCCGGATCAGGAACAACCAAGTCCTCTTCTGAGGGTATCTGCACCGACGGATTATGCAATTTATCCAAGAAAGTATTAGGTGGAACCGGTTTACGCTGGGAGCCCAGCCGGCTTAACACGTCAGCTGCTTCATTTTTTCGCCGGTCTATATGATCCACCTGGTATCCTTTGAAGTATCCTGCGACTGCGTCCACCTCGCGTCGATATGCTGCCATGAGCGGATCCTTGGAGTCCCATTTGCCGGATACTTGTTGTGCCACCAGATCTGAATCATCAAAACACTTAACCCGGCTCAAGTTCATCTCCTTGGCCATCCGCAGACAATGGAGGAGAGCTTCATACTCAGCAGCATTGTTAGTACAAGGGAACATTAAACGGAGGACGTAACAGAGCTTATCACCCCGTGGGGAAGTTAACACGACTCCAGCCCCCGAGCCCTCCAACTGTCTTGAACCGTCAAAGTGAATAGTCCAGTATGTATGATCCAGCTTCTCCTCAGGTGCTTGTAACTCTGTCCAATCATTAATGAAGTCCACCAGTGCTTGGGACTTTATAGCAGTACGAGGCGCATACTTTAATCCGTGCGGACTAAGCTCAATGGCCCACTTTGCCACCCTGCCAGTGGCTTCTCTGTTCTGGATTATATCCCCTAACAGAGCTGAACTGACAACAGTGATTGGGTGGCCCTGGAAATAGTGCTTCAACTTCCGGTTTGCCATGAACACTCCATACATCAGCTTCTGCCAATGTGGATATCTCTGTTTCGACTCAATGAGCACCTCACTGATGTAGTAAACCGACCGTTGAACCAGATATTCTTTGCCTGCCTCCTTGCGCTCTACCACAATGGCCACGCTTACCGCACGGGTATTGGCGGCCACATATAACAACAGCGGCTCATTGTCAGCCGGGGCAGCAAGGGCTGGTGGCTCTGCCAATTGCCTCTTCAGATCCTCGAACGCCGCGTCTGCGGCATCGCTCCAGACAAACCGGTCCGTCTTTTTCATCATCTGATAGAGCGGGATTGCCTTCTCCCCTAAACGGCTGATGAAACGGCTCAGTGCTTCAATGCGGCCCGCCACGCGCTGGACATCGTTGATACACACAGGCTTAGCCAAGGACGTGATCGCCTTGATCTTCTCCGGATTAGCTTCAATACCTCTGTTTGACACTAAAAATCCAAGGAGCTTACCCGCCAGAACACCAAAGATGCACTTCTCTGGATTGAGCATCATTTTATAAACTCGGAGGTTGTCAAAGGTTTCTTTCAAATCCTCTATCAGTGTCTCCTCCTTCCTGGATTTCACCACAATGTCATCAACGTATGCATGGACATTTCTTCCGATCTGCCCTTGAAGATAGTTCTGCACACAATGCTGGTAGGTTGCTAGGGCACTCTTGAGCCCAAAAGGCATGGATACATAGCAGAAGGCTCCAAACGGAGTTATGAAGGCTATTGAAAGTGCAGTATATCGACTAGAGGGGGGGTGAATAGGCGATTTTTATGAAATGCTTCAAAACATGGTAGTTTTGAAGTCAAACAATAAACTCAATCCTATTAGTATGCAGCGGAAAGTGGACTACACTAGATAAGCCATAGTCATGTATTCAATGAAGTGAAAGCATGAAGACTAATAGCAGCTAGGCAGTAGGGATCATAATGGAAGAAGGAATGAAGCCAATCACAACTGGTAGATACTCAGTGAAGTCAATCAGATAAGGCAAGCATGCAATGACGTATAGCAGTAAGCAAAAGGAAGGGAAGGATAGAACCAGTAGCTCGGGGAAGACAGTGATTTGTTAGACCAGTTCCAGTTGCTGTGACAACTGTACGTCTGGTTAGGGAGGCTGAGATTTAACTCAGAAGACCACGTCTTCACCTTGTTCCCCTTGAGCTAAGGACACCTAGTCCTCGCCCAATCACTCTGGTATGTCTTCAAGGTAGACTTCCAAACCTTCACAGACTTCATTCACCGGCGATCCACAATGACTCTTGGATGCTCAGAACGCGACGCCTAACCGGCTGGAGGAAACACAGTCCTCAAGTGTAATAAGTCTTCAGGTCACACAGACAGAAAGACTTCAGTGATGCCTAACACTCTTTGGCTCTGGGTGTTTTGGCTTTGTCCTCGCAAGGATTTCTCTCTCAAATGCTTCGAACGTGGGTTGCTCTCAAACGACAAAAGCCGTGCAATAACTCTGAGCAGCCACCAATTTATGGTGTAGGGGGTGGGCTATTTATAGCCACTGGGCAACCCGACCTGATTTGTCCGAAGTGACCCTGGGTCACTAAGGAACTGACACGTGTTCCAACGGTCAGATTTCAAACACACACGGCAACTTTACTTGAGCTACAAGCAAAGCTGACTCATCCGACTCTGGATAAGATTTGCTCTCATAGTCTTCGCTCGAAGAAATAGGATTTGGTTGAGCATCACTTCAGTCACTCTGACTTAGTTCACTTGGACCCCACTTAACAGTACGGTGGTTCCTATGACTCAACAAAGAAGAAAAAGAAACAACGAAACATCTACGTCTTCGCTCTCCATAGTCTTCACACAATGTCTTCTCATGTCATAGTCTTCAATATGATTATCTTCATATACCACCATTGATATCAATGTCTTCGTACATTTTTAGGGGCCATCTCCGGTAGGTTAACCGAATCGATGAGGGACTACTACCTGTGTTATCCTGCAATTCTCACAAACACATTAGTCCCTCAACCAAGTTTGTCGTCAATACTCCAAAAGCAACTAGGGGTGGCACTAGATGCATTTTCAATCTCCCCATTTTTGGTGATTGATGATAAACTGGTTGAAGTTTTCAACGGGGATAAAAATATGTGAAATTGTAAAGGATAAATGTATTGTCTTCGTAAGTAGCAAAAGGCTCCCCCTGAAGATGTGCATATAGTTGATTTGCCTTTGAATGCAAATGCACATGGCAGGTTGTACTTGTGGAGATCCTCTTCAACTTATGAAGACAATTCATCATGCACAATTGATATGTCGAAGATAATGACATGCATAATGAAAAATGGACGTCTGCAATAATGACTAAGTGCGGAATATAAGATAGCAGATGCGGAATTTATCATCGCATTATAGAGTAACATAAAAACGTAGCAGACGACCATCAGTGTAAGTGTTACAACTCAAAGAACCAAATGTAGCAAAACGAGAGTTGTAAACACTAGGAAAATTATAAAGCACCCGATCATATGGACCCATTTGAAGACTATCAACTCATATGCTTCTCCCCCTTTTGTCAGTAAGGACCAAAAAGGTTTGAAGACATAGAGCCTCTACTCGTTCCCAGTTGGAGCAGGAGAGGATGCAGGGTTAGTGTTGTTGTTTGGCAGTGCAGAAGTAGTTGGTGCAGTGTCGATGCGTGCTGAAGTAGGCGGTGGTGAGGTAGCATCATCTTGATCATCGATCGCCCTGGCGTCAATTGTTGCAGCGGAGGAGGAGTATTCAGAATCTTCAAGAGATGGAGTTTGACGCATAACAGCAGTCCTTGGAGGAGTGTGGTCAAACTTGAATCTCTTTGTGACGCCATCGTCTTGAAGATATGCTTCATCACTCAGCAAGGTCAAACTCTTCCAAGACCTCCGACATGTTTCATGAGCAACAAAGGCATTCTTGGTGGCAAGATTGCGAATGAGATTGACATCCACCAAGAGGCTTTGCATCTGACGCTTTAACCAGAGGTGATGCTTGTCCTGTTTTTGATGAAGGGCAACCATAAGCTCTCGGTTATTCAGGACACGAGATCGCTTCTGAGGCCTTTGGGCGATGGTGCTCTCAGTGGCTTCGGTTTCAGCGTGTCGAGGTAGACGAGTACGGCCAGCCAGAGGATAAATGTGAGAGACTGCTGGAACTCCTTCAATCTTCTAAGTGAAGCTCTGGTGATCAGCGTTGTGAAGACTAACTGGCTCTTTGGCAGGCTCTTGGTAGATAGCTTCAGCTGACATATCAACCTCAGGTAAAAAGATTTGATGATTGCGAGCAGAGGGCTGATAAGTGACAGCTGAATGCAGCTTGATGAGGCGCATAATCCAAGGGGCATAGAATTTCAGACCAAATAGATCAGCTCCAGACATAGCCATTTGCCTAATGAAGAAATCTTGAGCATTAAAGCTGATGCCATTGAAGATATAGAAGACCAAAGTCTTCATAGTGCCTTCAAGCTTGGCTGATGAAAAATGTCCTTTGATGGGCCATAGAGTACGCCTGATGATATGATAGATGGTGCGTGGCAGGTACTCTAGGTCTTCAACAAAGAATTCCTTAGGATATTCAGCATCACTTGGCAGAGGCTTCATCATGCTTAGCATTTGGCTCATGTTGGGCTGGCGCTTCTGAAATATACTCTCCAAGGCTTCAGTGTGCAATTGACAGCCAGGTTCATACATATCTCCTGGAGTGGGCAGGCCAGTAAGCTCAATGAGATCAAAGGCTTTAGCTTCATGATGGTCATTGCCTGTCATCCACTCACGGACCCATGTGTTTGGATCCCTGCTGTAGCCTCAAATGTGAAGGGTTGCATAGAATTGCAGAAGCAGCTCTTCATTCCAATGCTCTTTATCAGTTACAAAATTGAGCAGGCCAGCATCACGGAAGCAGTCAAGAGCTTCCTCCAGGCAAGGCAGACCAGCAATAGCTTCAGTATCAAGACACATATGAGGGAAAATGCGCCCTTGATCATAGAGTACTCTTGAGTAGTAGCTGCGCTGCTGATGACTCCAGAACCTATCTGATGATATTCTTGGCTTGGAATATGGGTTCTTGGCGCTGTCAAAGAAGGTGTTGTGCGCAGTGAAGCTAGGGGCATTGAATGACCCTTGAGAGGTTGCAATACCTGGAAACCTTGGCAGTCTTGGCTTAGGCTTCTGAACTTGGGGCATGTGCTCAACATGATGATCAAACTGAGGACCAGTAGCACGCGGTTCAGTGGTAGGTGGTGGAATCAGAATTGGCCACCGGACAGTAACAAGCTGATCATCCTTGTTGTATTCTTGCTCAATGGTATGGGGCCGTGGAGGCGGAACAGGAGCAGAGGCATTATCTTCAAGCTGTAGATTTGCTTCAGGTGCAACATTGGCATTAGGCGCAGCACTGGCTTCAGGCGTAGCACTGGCTTCAGGTGCAGCACTGGCTTCAGTCGCAGTCACTTCAGGCGCAGTTACTTCAGGAACCATTGTGTCTTCAGGTGCCACATTAGCTTCAGCCATGACCACGTCATTGGCTTCAGTGTTGGTGGTGGCAGCCTCTAAATTTGTAGCCTCCACTTCAGGAGCTGGAGGGTCGGACATGTTCTCCTCGAGAACAGGGGGTGTGGCAGTACGTTCCTCTTCAACTTGGGGTTGTTCTTCCCCTTGGGGTGGTTCTTCTTCGGCTGATGCAGCCGGAATATCTTCAGCCGCTTTGGCTTCAGATTCTGAGGGGTTCACAGTAGGAGCAGCATCAGGTACAGATGGTTGCTCTACTCCTTCAGGAACACTTGGGTCAACGACTTGAGGCCTTGGTCCTTTGCGAAGGTTGTGTTTGTTGAGGAACACTTGGGGATGGAGGTTGTTGGGCCTCAAAGTCTTCATCTTCAAGCACCGTACTGGTGTCTTGGGTTTGCTGAGGTGTGGCTTGTGTATCCTGTGGGTGATCAGCCCATGAGTCATCCCGTGCAATTGGCGTCAATGGACGACGAATGCTGATGCTTTCGTTGTTCGTAAGAACAGGCGAAGATTCAATGTTGTACTCGATCTGAGGAAGGATTTCATCATCTTCAACATTGTCATGAGGACCAATGTCTTCAGCTGCGGTGGGGTCAACAGCTGGAATGTCTTCAGCCTCTGTGGGAGTAGGCTCATGAACAATCATTCGACGTTCTCTCTGGGCAGATGCAGGGCGAGCAACTGAGATTGGCTCGACAAAGATAGGATCTTTGGAAGCAGCCTTATCCTTCTTGGTTTTACGCTTCTTGGTGGGTGGAGCTTCATCAGTAGATTGCTTGCGCTTGCGAGCTTCAGCTTCAGCCACCTTTGTCTTCTTGAGCTTTGAAGCGGTTGGAGTTGCCTTAGGTTTCGTGCCAGTCATGCTAGCAGGGAAGACTATGCGAGGCATTTCCTGCCCTGATTCTTCAGCTTCGGGCACAGGTTGCTTCTTCTTCTTCTTCTTGGCAGCCATTCTTGGGTCAATGCCTGGACGCCCAAGGGCCTTGCGTTTTTCAGCTTCATTGAACGATTGAACACATTTGGCAGCCAAGTCCTTGATTCGCTCACGAGAGCCTTTAGCTTCATCACGCCTCTGGCGAAAGGCTTCCTTGAGCTCATGCATCATAACCTTGAAGTTTTGAATCTCTTGCACATTGAGCTTGTCCACATTCTTCTTGAACTGAGCCTTTTCATAGTCTATCTTTTGCTTCAGCTCAACAATTCTCTGAGCCAAAGCCAGCTCAGAAGCAATGGCGCCATGGAAGGAGACGCTGAGGCCAACTGGAAGTTGAAGATCGTCGAAGCTCAGGTTGGGTGTGTCAAACCATTCATCAATGAAGTTATTGAGCACTTCAACGTCAAAGAGTGGCAAATCATTGAAGATTTCAGCATCTTGCTTGCTCTTGATCAATAGCTCCAGAGCATCATCACCAAGATCTTCATCACTTGACAGATCAAGGGCATCCTTGGCAGTCTTCAGCACAACATCAGGAGTGAGAGCTGGACTGGGGTTGCGTGATGGCTTCCTCTTCAGCTGTCTGCTCTTGGAGATACGAGAGTGTTCCTCAGATTGCACACTTGGTGCAGGTGGAGCAGTGGCCAGAGGCTTCACTCTAGAAGCAATTGGAGGAGTGGTCTTCGAAGCCTTTGATTTGTTCTTCTTGGGCTTCAGTGCTGCAGGTGCTTCTTCAGAGTCAGCATCTGCCGCAGGCTGATCCACATCCGCCCCTTGAACCCTGATGTGACTGATGAGGCCTTCTAAGTTGTAGAAGGGCCCAACCAGATTTGGTTCAGCTTCGCGCGTGCCATCAGCACGGGGTGCAGAGGGGCCAGGATTGAAGTCTAATCCCCAAAGCTTCTTGTTCTCTTTGGCTGAGTTCTTGGCGTATTGAAGATTTTGCTTGAACAGATTGTCGTCGTGACACCAGAGCAGAGAGCTTGGATCAGCATCAGCACGCTGAGGCCCTCTGACCATGCAAGGATAGAAGCCTTGAGCAATGGCTTCAGCACGAGTCTTGGGGGGGAATATTTTTATATGTGATATCTCCCCATGGATGCTTGATGGCATTCTTCTCAGCATACTCTTGGGTCACGAACCTGTACTTGAACCACTGCTCAGCCCAGTATCTTCGAATCCATTGGATTCATGTCTTCCTCTGATTATAGTCCTCCTCTGGATCAGTCTTGTATATTTCAATGAGATCAAGAGGCAAATCAATGGAGGTGTTGCCACGGCGCTGTCTGCCACCCTTTCTAACTGTCTTGTTAGTTGCCATTTGCTTCAACCTGAAGGGCTTCAAACTGAATGGCTTCAAAACAGACAAATGCTCCAGTCTACTGGTCAGACTGGAACTGTCTTCAGGGGAGTGAATGTGACGCTGCAAAAATTCTGCAAACGAATGCAGACTATGAGAACCAAGGGATTCTCCCACGGACATGTACCTATGACATCATTAGAGATGCGAGGGAAGGGGAAGAGGTCATATGCATTCTCAGAAGTTTTGAAGATTAAAACAGTTTTGAAGACTTTGACCTCATAGCGCGAAGACATTCACTCATGAGAGTTGGTTCCAGATTTGTACGAATCCACGAATAGGTACAAGTGATGAATCTAACTATGGTTGAAGCATATGTGAATGTACTAGGCAAGATATGAGATGCAGACATGATAGATCTATATATCTAAGTAGGCAGAAACCTCTTGTGGTAAAATAGATGAATCTTTATGGATCTAGAAGATGGTAAAAAACAAGTTTTATTTACCACACGATGAACTGCTTAGACGAAGAGGAGTTGGATGCCCAGAAGTTCGATCTTCCGTGCCCTAACTTGGCGATGGAGGACAGCTACAGCGACGACGGAGTAGAAGATGTCCGCGACCGGCGTGAGGACGGCGTCGACGAGGTTGCGGCAGCGAACCGCTTCGTCGCTGGCGTCGTCGAAAGCTAGCGGAGGCGCTAGGGTTGGTCAAGGTGGAGAGGTGGTAGAAGAAACTTTTGACCGTGATGGGACGTGCATTTATAGGCATGGGAGACGGCACAACGCAATTACATAGGTGCCCCTGACGGTTCACGTACGAGTGACACGTGGCGGTCATGTAACGCATTGGGAGTTGTCCCACGATCCCACGTTCACCACGACTGTCGGAGTGGTTGTTCCGGCTTCTCCGGGTTTCGGGCATAAAGGATGGAGCATTAAAATCAGATTTAAAGTTTGTCTCCATATCTTCTGCTGACAAGGACGCAGAGAAGATATTCGACAGTTTCAACAGAATGCATATGATTTGGACAGACAGAATGTGAGATGAGAAAGCATAGAGAGGTTAGGGTCCGATCACATTCACTTAGTCCAAAAGATTCAAATATGAAGACATAGCTATAAGTGAATGTTGTTGAGGACAAAACACAACTCTATATATATGTCCTATTTGAAGATAAACCAAGTGCGAAGACTTTGCAAATGTAACGCCACGAGAAACAGTTTAAACAAGAATTTGGTGGTGGCGTTACCCACCGTATAGGAAGTATTAGACACAGACACGGCACACAATTATCGTGGTGCTCCGAAGTCAAATTCCATGTTAATGTATTCACACTTAGAATGTAAGTCTTCATTGACTGAAGATATACTTTACTTCGTGTGTTGCACATCTAAGTCATCAATATGCATAAGTGTTAGGATGTGTGCCTGATTACAGGACATTTGAGGATTCTAAGATATTTAGCTCACACCGCAACTTGCAAAACCTTTTCTCATCCAAGGGCTTTGTGAAGATCTATGCCAGTTGCTCTTCAGTGTTGACGTGTATGATATCAATATATTCCTTCATAACATGATCTCTGAGAAAGTGATGACGAATTTAAATGTGCTTTGTCTTCGAGTGCTGAACTGGGTTGTTGACAATCTTGATGGTGCTTTCATTATCACAGTAGAGTGGCACATGCTTCAGATGGACTCCATAGTCCTTGAGTGTTTGCTTCACCCAGAGAAGCTGAGCGCAGCAAGATCCAGCAGCAATGTATTCAGATTCAGCAGTGGAGAGTGATACACAGTTCTGCTTCTTTGAAGACCAGCAGACAAGTGATCGTCCTAGAAAGTGACATGTGCCTGATGTGGACTTGCGATCAACTTTGTCACCAGCATAATCAGCATATGAAAATCCTACTAGATCAAACTCTGAGCCCTTTGGATATCATAATCCTAGTGTTGGGGTGTAAGCCAAATATCGAAGTATTCGCTTCACAGCTAAGTGATGCGACTCCTTTGGTGCCGCTTGATATCGAGCACACATGCAAACACTAAGCATAATATCTGGCCTAGATGCACATAAATAAAGTAAAGAACCAATCATGGAGCGGTATACCTGTTAATCAAACTCTTTACCATTGGCGTCGGGACCCAGATGATGTCTGGCAGGCATTGGCGTCGAGTACCCTTTGCAGTCTTGCATTCCAAACTTTTTCAGGCAATCTTGAAGGTACTTCTCTTGAGATATGAAGATCTTGTGGCTTTGCTGACGAATTTGAAGACCAAGAAGAACTTCAGCTCACCCATCATGGACATTTGATATTGCTCTTGCATCATGTGACCAAACTCATCACTGTATTTCTTGTCCGTGCAGCCGAAGATAATGTCATCCACATAGATTTGGCAGACAAATAGCTCATCATCATATGTCTTTGTGAAGAGTGTGGGGTCTAGGCATCCAGGTTTGAAGCCTTTGCTCTTCAGGAAGTCTTTGAGAGTGTCATACCAAGCACGAGGCGCTTGTTTGAGGCCATACAGTGCCTTGTTGAGCTTGTATACCATATCAGGACGTTTTGGATCTTCAAAGCCAGGTGGTTGTGCAACATACACTTCTTCTTCAATCTTCCCATTGAGAAATGCACTCTTTACATCCATTTGATATAGAAGTATGTTGTGATGATTTGCATAGGCTAGCAGTATACGAATAGCTTCAAGTCTAGCCACAGGAGCAAATGTTTTATCGAAGTCAATCCCTTCGACTTGAGTGTATCCTTGAGCAGCGAGACGAGCTTTGTTTCTGACCACTTGACTATGCTCATCTTGTTTGTTGTGATAGATCCATTTTGTGCCTATTATGTTGTGCTTGCGAGGGTCAGGTCGCTTAACAAGTTCCCACACATTGTTCAGCTCAAACTGTTGAAGCTCTTCTTGCATTGCTTGAATCCATTCGGGTTCCATAAAAGCTTCAGCAACTTTCTTGGGCTCAGATATTGAGACAAAAGCAAAGTGCCCACAGAAATTTGCAAGCTGTGTTGCTCTTGAGCGAGTAAGTGGACCAGGAGCATTTATGCTATCAAGTATCCTCTCAACTTGTACTTCATTTGCAACACGAGGATGAGATGGACGAAGTTTTTGCTCTTGCTGTACAGTGTCATCGTCAGGAGTGTTGTCTTCAGGCTGAGCATTGTCGTCAGGTTGATTTGGAGCAGAGATGATGAGTTCCTCGTCAGGTTGTGCTTCAGAAGGCATGATCTTACCAGTTCCCATTAGCTTGATAGATTCATTTGGTGAAGCTTCATCTAGCACAGTTGGTAGGGACTCTCTTTGTGAACCATTTGTCTCATCAAATCGCACATCCACAGTTTCAACAGTTTTATAGAGAAAGATGTTGAAGACTCTGTAGGAGTGTGAATCCTTTCCATATCCGAGCATGAAGCCTTCATGTGCTTTTGGTGCAAATTTTGACTTGTGATGAGGATCCTTGATCCAGCACTTTGCTCCAAATTCTCTGAAGTAACTTACGTTAGGCTTCTTTCCAGTGAGGAGTTCATAGGATGTTTTCTTCAGAAGCTTGTGAAGATAAACACGGTTGATGATATGGCATGCAGTATCAATAGCTTCGGCCAGAACCTTCTTGGTGTTTTGTATTCATCGAGCATCGTTCGAGCCATCTCAATTAGAGTTCTGCTCTTGCGCTCAATGATCCCATTTTGCTGAGGTGTATATGGGGCTGAGAATTCATGAGTGTTTCCCATTTCATCCAGATAAAGATCGAGGCCAGTGTTCTTGAATTCAATGCCATTGTCACTTCTGATATGCTTGATCTTGATGCCATAGTTGTTCATGGCACGGTTGGCGAAGCGTCTGAAGACATCTTGCACTTCAGTCTTGTAGAGTATTATGTGCACCCATGTGTATCTTGAATAATCATCAACAATGACGAAGCCATAGAGATTGGCTGTGGTAGAGAATGTGGAGTAGTGAGTAGGGCCAAATAAGTCCATGTGAAGCAGCTCGAAGGGTTTGGATGTCGTCATGATTGTCTTCGAGGGGTGCTTGGCTCTAGTCATCTTCCCAGCTTCACAGGCACCACATAGATGATCTTTCTTGAACTTGACTTCCTCGGTGCCTATGACATGCTCCTTCTTTGCGAGAGTGTGCAAGTTCCTCATGCCAGCATGTCCTAGCCTCCGATGCCAGAGCCAGCACTCTGAAGCTTTTGCTAGAAGACATACGGCCATCTGCGGTCCAGCTGAGAAATCTACCATATACAGATCACCTTTTCTGTATCCTTCAAATACTAAAGACTTGTCAGATTCCATTAGTACAAGGCAACGAAATTTACCAAAGATCACAATCATGTTTAAGTCACAAATCATTGAGACAGACATTAAGTTGAAGCCAAGAGATTCAACAAGCATGACTTTATCCATGTGCTGATCTCTTGAGATTGCAACTCTACCTAAACCCAACACTTTGCTTTTACCAGTATCAGAAAATGTGATGTGACTCTTGTTAGATGGACGTAAGGTTGAGTCCATGAGAAGATTTCGATCACCAGTCATATGATTTGTGCATCCGCTATCCATAATCCATTCTGAAGACTTTGGTGTCACTCCCTACAATGCAGTTAGGAGGATAGGCTTCACCAAAAGCCATTATGAAGCATAAACATTTGATGCATAAGTGGATTATGAAAACTTAGATGAAAGTTAGGACTGATAAGATTTTCAGCAAGTGATTTATGAATAGTATGAGCAGTAAGTCATTTTGGGCATTTGATCTTGTGCCCTACAAGTGTTTTAGGTCCCCAGCAATAGCATCAGAAGCCTTTGATTATCGGCTGTAGACCTTTCCCTGCAAGAGAAAGTTAGTTCTTCTTAACCACCCACATTTTCAGGGGTGGTTTAGAAGCAATGAGTCTAAGAGCAGCATCTGAGAATTTTGGCTTTGGAGCCCTAGCAAATAATCTTGCAGGAGGAGAATAATACTCATAGGAATAGGCAGAAAAATTCCTGGATTTATGAACATAGCGGTTTGAAGAAACACGCTCATATTCATGGGTCTGAGCATGGTTTCCCTGCAAAACATTCGCGTTAGGGTGACTCAGGTGAGTCCTTTGTCTGTATGAAGCCTTTGGTCTGGGGTTTGTCTTCATCCCAGGAGGTGTCATGATAATATTTGCTGGAAGCTTCTCAAGACAACCTTTGGGTACCCAGATCTTCTTCATAGGTGGCCCGTTCCTGCAGTTAGTACCAATATACCTGGCAAACACTTCACCATTTTGATTCTTAAATAGTTTATAGTTTGCATCAATGGATTCATCAATGATAACAGGATTAGCACAAGTGAAGCCAGATAAGGTAGATGGATCCACTGAAGGTTCCTCTGCAGCAACCCATGTGGTTTTGGGATACTTCTCAGGCTTCCAGTATGATCCATTAACATTCATTTTCCTGTCGAATCCAACACCCTCTTTCCTAGGGTTTCGGTTCAGTATCTGCTTTTTGAGGACATCACATAGAGTCGGATGCCCTTTGAGGCTTTTGTACATCCCTGTTTCAAGCAAAGTCTTCAACCTAGCATTTTCATCGGCAATAGTAGTGGTATCCTCAGTAGAGGGGTTAGTTACCACATCAGTAGTTGAAGATATTGCAACAGTAGCAGCAGTAGAACATTCAACAACAGATGTAGCATTATCACGTTCAATGCATTTTAGACATGGTGGTTCAAACTCTTTGTGAGTGGAGCTGATCAGTTGCGCGCGGAGTGACTCATTTTCCTTTTGAAGATCTTCATGAGCCGCTTTCAATTTCTCAAGTTCTCGTTTCCTTTGAATGTAATACTGGGAAAGCTTTTCATGTGTTTTTGAGAGCGATTCATAAAGACCTTCAAGTTCCTTGTACTTAACATGAAGATTTTTTATGTCTTCAATTAAGGACTGAGAACGGGTCATTTCCGCGTCCAACAGGTCATCACTTTTGTCTAATAGTTTTTGAATATGTTCCATGGCTTTCTGCTATCCAGTGGCAATTTTAGCAAGTGTTTTGTAGCTAGGTTTTGATTCACAATCAGAGTCATCTTCACTAGATGTTTGAAAGTAAGCATCGCGTGATTTTACCTTGGCACCGCGTGCCATGAAGCAGAAGGTGGGAGCAGAGTCGTCGTCCTCATCATCAAAGTTGGGGACGGGGCCATTGTCTTCAGTGTTGAAGATGGACTTGCCCACGTAGGCAGTGGCTAAAGCTAGACTAGCAGCACCAGAATCAGACTCCTCCTCCGACTCCACCTCCGCCTCTTCAGAAGCAGACTCCTCCTCAGAATCCATCTCCTTGCCAACAAATGCGCGAGCCTTGCCAGATGAATTCTTCTTGTGTGATGAATACTTTGATGAAGACTTAGAAGAAGACTTTGAGTATTTCTTCTTTTTCTTGTCATCAGAATCATATTCCTTGCTCTTCTTCTTCTTCTTCTCATTGTCCCACTGAGGACACTCGGAGATGTAGTGACCAGGTTTCTTGCACTTATGACATGTTCTCTTCTTGTAGTCATGAGTAGAAGCTTCATCATTTCTTGAGCTGGACCGTGAAGACTTTCTGAAGCCTTTATTCCTAGTGAATTTCTGGAACTTCTTCACAAGCATGGCAAGCTCCTTTCCAATGTCTTCAGGATCATCTGAACTGCAGTCAGATTCTTCTTCAGACGAAGAAACAACGTTTTCTTTTAAGGCGCGAGATCAGCCATAGTTGGGACCATAGATGTCACGTTTCTCAGATAGCTGGAACTCATGTGTGTTGAGCCTCTGAAGTATATCAGACGGATCGAGAGTCTTGAAGTCAGGGCGTTCTTGAATCATCAGGGCACGTATATCAAATGAGCTGTCGAGTGATCTCAGGAGAGTCTTGACGATTTCATGCTTGGTAATCTCAGTGGCGCCAAGTGCTTGAAACTCATTTGTGATGTCAGTGAGACGATCAAATGTGTGCTGGACATTCTCATTGTCATGTCTCTTGAAGCGATTGAAGAGATTGCGAAGGACGCTTATCCTTTGAAGCAGTATAAACCATAGTTACAGAACCTGACCGGAGAACAATTCTTATTCTGCTTAAGCGTTGACTTGGGGTTCGGAGTGGCGGTCCTCGTGCTTTGGGCACTGCACTTGCCTTACTAACTGCTCGTGTTTGGGTGCACTGTGGTGGAGACGGTGTTGTGTCAACTGGAACTGGGTTATTGTCTCCTAGGGTTAGGGTTAGAAGGGGTGTAGCTGATTCTCTGTCCAACTGGGTTGGGGTACAATCTACGTGAGTCTGGGTTTTGTGTGGTGGGGCTGGTTCTTGGGCAAGTAAAACCATGGTTCTATCTGCATCGACGGGTAGCACGATCTTTTCTGAAGACCATATTTTTACTCCCACAGATACTGCCAGCACCCTCTCCAATTCAAATGGCTGATAAACAAGAAAAGTAATTGAATGTACAGACATTGTATGATAGACAGGTGCAATGGATAGTAGGGAAGAAAACAGGGCATGAAATAATTAACATTTATGTTGTCTAACCAAACATGATAGCATGACACAATTTCACATATATGATAGCTAATTAAACAGGATAGCATGACACAAATTCACATATATGATGGCTTACTAAATAGGATAGAATGACATAGTTCAAAAAATGATGACTATGTAAAAGGATGACATGATATAACTATACAATGTGTCTATTAAAGTGGTTGGCATGCCATAATTCACATACATGGATGGAAACATGATGGCATGATATAATTCATGGGTAGAATGACATAATTCAAAATTTGATGACTATGTAAACAAGATGAGATGATATGACTATATTATTTCTTTACAAAATGGGTTGGCATGCCATAATTCAGATACATCCTGTCTATGTAAACATCATGACATGACCTAATTCAAGTATATGATTTATATACTAAGCAAGTAAGCAAAGGGCAATCGCATATATGATGTGTCAACTAAGTAGATGGCATTCAATGTTGTGTATATGATGTAAAAACTAAGTATTGCTAGACAACATATGCATGATATGAGTAATATAACCCTGCCAAGTTTGAGCATACACCTCAGGCGGAAATAGGACTGGTCATCTATCTCTGAATTCTCCTCTGAGGAGCTATCTGTAACCGGCAAGATATCTGCTTCAACAGGTAGGATTGTCTGCTCCAGGGACCTTGTTTTCACTCCAGATTTTTGCATCACCAATTCCAATGGCCGATGCACAGGAAGAGTAGTTGAATATACTAACATTGTCTACATATGGAATATGTAATACAAAAAAGGATGGCATGATATAATTCACATATATGATACTTGGCTAAACAGCATGGCATTGCATAATTCACATATATAATGTGTTGCGACAAGATAGCATTGCATAATTCACATATATAATGTGTTGCAACAAGATGGTATTGCATAATTCACATATATGGTAACTAGACACTAAACAGGTGGCATTCACACAATGCATGTATAAACTAAGCAAATAATATGGCAATGCAAGACACCATATGCACGATATGGGCAATATAACCCTGCCAAGTTAGAGCATGCACCTCGGGGGGGGGGGGGATAGGACTGGTCATCTGTCTCTGAATCCTCCTCTGAGGAGCTATCCATAACCAGCGAGACATGTGCTATGTCAAATAGCATTGTCTGCTCTAAGGACCTTGTTTTCACTCCAGATGTTTCCATGACCGTGTCGAATGCCTGATGCACAGGAAGAGTATAAACTAAAAAAGGATGGCATTATATAATTCACATATAAGATGACTGGCTAACCAGGATGGCATTGCAAAATTCACATATATGATGCCTGGATAAACAAGATGGCATTGCATGATTCAGATATATGATATAGAAACTAAACAGATGGCACTCACACAATGCAAGGGACCATATGCATGATATGACCAACATCAGCATGCTAAGTTAGAGAAAAATACCCAAGGGGATAAATAGGAGTGGTCTGCTCCCTCTGAATCCCCCTCTAAACAATTATCTTCCTCTTGATTACAGTATGGAAAGGGGGGTTGCTTTTGTGCCCACCATGGAGCGACGTTTGCATGAAATTTTATTGCCACGCAAGGCTCGTCTCTTTTACTCTACATGTTCAGTATCATTGTGTACAATAACTGACATGCATAGGAATAAAACATAGTGAGATTATGTAAGGACTCCATACTGTGGATAGACCCAAAACCAATGATAGTAGGCACATAATAGCTTCAGTTAAAAATACAGATAATGGCTCCTTTGATATTTCTTCCCACCCAACATGAAACTCACAGTAGACACCTGAGATTAATCAGATAGTAGACAGATAATATTGATTGCTGCCCCAATATGTACCTCACAACCATTTAAAAACTCAAGTTTGAGCATTAGTTTGGACCTGACTCGGAGTCTAATCGGTGAACATGACGATAAAGTAGCATATCATGATGTTAAGCGATGCATAACGTAAACAGACACGAAAGAGTGCGACCTCTCTTGCGGACCCGTGTAGTCCTCAAGGTCCTCTGCTTAGTTGATGGTGCTAATGTGGTAGTCGTGGCTGCCGGCGGCGGGGAAGAAGATCTGAGGCGACGGAAGACAGTCTAGAGGGCGGATCCCTGCTGTGGTGAACCCTTCCATTGTTGGAGCAACTGAGCTGGGGTGGACCACAACGCAGCAGGAGCGAGACAAACCACATAAGGTTTTCTTTGACACTTATCTGTAACAAAAGTAATTCTATAAGGGCTTGTTTGAACTGGAGGATTCTAACAATGCAGGGATAGGAAATACACAAGAATAGGATAGGAATGCACGTGCAAAACAGATAATTTAAAAACACAGCATTTCTGTTAATCTGGGCGTTTGGTTCACAAGAATTGAAAGATCACGGGAATGCAAAGAAGCATGGTGAAATTAAGTCAAACCACAAGAAAATGTACAGTTATAAGGCTATTATGCTACTATCTCATACTGTTGTGCTTCATGAATAGGAATTTGAAAAGGAGGCCAAGTGGATATTAAAATTCCTATGGTTTTTCTATCAAGGAGACACTAAAGGAACAAATCCTACAATTTTCCTTTGCTCAATTCCATTGAACCAAATGCATGAATAGTAGTACCATAGGAAACTTTACAATACCTATGTTTTTCCTTCATTTTTCCTTTCAAGCACTGGCGATTCTAGTAGGCAGGCTTGAACAGGGAAAAGCTTACACTCCAACATTGTTTTTGTGCTACTTCTACTACTTTGGACCCAGACCACTGTCCTACTAGCTCAACTCCCATACCCATCTAGAAATGCACAGCTTAAACTCACAGAAATAAATAATGATGGCTTGCAAGAGAGTCCACCACAGATAGCTAGGTTGCCTCGTACCTCACTGCTTGTTATATGGGAGAAACTAATCGTATTTCACGTTACTACATGTGCTCAGTGAACAATATATATAATATGTAGAGTAAAAACCGATGCAGCAAGTGTACAACCTCTTTGGCGAAGCCATGTCGATCTCAACATCATTGGGTTGGTCGCTGAGGATACTGCGGCTGATGTGGCAGTCAGAGGAGGGGAACAAGATCTTAGGTGCTTGGAGATGGAGCCAAGGGTACTGCTCGGCTGTGATGGAGGGTTTCATCGTTGGAACAGCTCCGGTGAGTTGGAGAGACAATGTTAACCTGAGTGGAATTCTAATAGCATCTCCCATAGATGATGTAATATACATAACCACAAAGTGCTAGATGTAAAATACATCAGCCGCTCATCTCTGAACTGAACTTTCGAAACTGAATTTTACTGTTGAAAATAAATTTTGTTATCGAAACTGAATTTTACTGTCGAAACTGGACGCACTTGTAGCAGAAAAGCAGTAGCAGCAGCAGCAACGCCCGGAGTAGTAGCGCGTGCGAGAGCTGGGGCAGCTGCAGGGGCTTGAGCCTTCGAGCGAGAGCATGATCTCCTGCTCGTGTAGCAGTAGTGCGAGGAAGACTAGAGCAGCAGCGCAAGCAAGAGCAAGAGCAGCATCGCGAGCAAGAGCAAGAGCAGACCAGGCAGGGGACCGGAGAGCAAGAGTAGAGCAGCAGCGTGAGCGAGAGCCAAAGCAGCAGCAGCTCCGTCTGATGTGGACGTCGCCGCTGAGGGAGCGACGCCGTAAAGGAAGTGGCCGGCGACGCCGCCGTAGATGGATCTGTGGCATGGCGGTTCGAGACGGAGCGCCGATAGCATCGTGAGATAGAAGCAAGAAGAAAATGCAGAGATTATTGTAGAACCTCTTTGGTGGCGCCGATTAGGCCTCAGCTTCATTTGAGGAATCGGTGATGATGCTGCTCTTCCGGTGGTGCAGGTGAAGACGGTGGTGTGGGAATGGAGGTGGCGCTAAAGACGAGGCGAACATCGGGGCTGCTCCTTGGAGGTGGAGGACCGGGTGGCTGAACCGACGGGACGACGGGATCGACAACGGATCCTCATCGAGTGCAGTAGATGAGGGAGGTCAAGGTGTTGCGATGGACGACATCGTCGGAGAAGAGGCTCCGACTGGTTGGCGGATGGAGGAGGGTGTGGGGCTTCGCGGGTTTTTGCGGCCTCGGTGTTCGAATGGCGGCGGCGGAGCGGATGGGAGGGGGAACCATGGCTTAGGGATACGCTTGTCCGAAATGTGGGGTAAGTTACGAAAATACCCCACCGATTTGAACTAGGTGGTTCTTTCGGTTCAGGGGGTATCACGGGAATTTTGCTTGTCGGGATTTCGCAGGAGGTGGGAGTTTTCGCGCGCGTTGTAATTTTGGGATGGCAACGCGCGGGTTGAGATGGAGGGAGTTTTCCGAGCACAATGAGACAAAGATATAGCTTCAAATTTCGGGATAACAAGGCGCGTGTTGAAGAGGCAAGAGTTTCTCAGCACGATAGACAGTGATGTCATCTTGAAATTTCGGCATAACAAGGTGCGACTTGGAATTTCGGGAGAAAAAGCTTAATGTGTACGGAAAAAATCACACCTCACTAGAGAGAACCATGTCCAGTTTTACTATATTACTAGAAATGCATTCAAATACAACAACAAAAAACTAAAAAATAGGGACAACAAGCTTAACGTGTACAGTACCAAATCAATTTGCACTTCCCTCAATAATAAAAAACAATTCGTGTTGTCTAGTATATGGACTAAATTTGAGTACATTTTCCCCATTTGAAGCAATCATTTAAATACTATTTTAACCACACATGACATGAATATAGGAGTAGTAAATTCCCATTTAAAATGAACTACATGTACATATGATCTCGAATTCAAATATATGTACCCATATTATGCTGAATTCAAATCATAGCACACATATGCTCAAGCTAGATGTTCGGAATCTAAACCATGTATGATACTACGTACATTGTGTTTAACACGCGCAACACACACACACACACACCCCATTTAGACTAGTAAGGTACACGTGCATTGCACGCATGAGATTCGGCAAGCAAATTACGAATAAATACCACATAATATCATGTAAGCTTTGAGTCATATATATGCATGATGTACATGTTCGTTTAATTCTTATAGTTCATCTCATTCAAAATCAATTAGTTTTTATTAAAAAGCTAATCTATTTTGATATTCATGGAATTGTGCGTTGAAAAGCACAAAGTAAAAATAAATAATGGTGAGTCATCTAGAAAAAAAGGACAATTATGATACAGAAGATTCTACAACACAAGAGAAATGCCTGTGTTTTGAGGTTTGTCCATTCTGCTTAAGTTCAACCATGGAGTCTTCTAGATTGTACATGTGGCAAAATCTGGTGGAATGTAGATGATATCCAATGGCCAGTAGTGCTCGGATTTGCCATCTCTGCACCATCCGATTGGTTTCATCCAACGACCATCTTTCAAAGTTTATTCGCACACCATATAGGGGTATAGATATGTGATGCAAAAGCCACCCATCATCTCCAATCTGAGTAGTGTATCCATGCGTGGATGCAATGTGGCCCAACGATGCCTGCCATCGGTATCTCAAATTCAAATCAGTCTGACCTGGTTCGATGTGTATATAGTATAGCATGCTCATTTCCAAACCACACCACACATATCTTAGTTATATTCATGCATGCATGGGTTTCAAACATCATGATCTCTTATTCAAATTTTTGAATTCAACTTTACATTGATTATGACCTCACCTACTAGTCTTTTACACCCACACAGTCGTCTTCTCTTTATAATTGTGCCACTAACTTTCTGTCATGCATGCATGCACACACACTACTACTAGACATTATCCACCACACACATGCAATCTTCCTCTTCAGGTTGGTCTCCCATGCATGCACACACACACATCTCCCCCTCTTCATCACTTCGGGCATTCTTTATCTCTCACATGCATGCGCAACGATCTATGTTCCTCTATGTGTGTAAATATATAGCTAGGTCTTTTCCAGTTTTCCACACATACCGATCGATCTATATATATAGTCAGGTCTCACCCTCTTTCCCATGTACACATCAATCGATCTATACCTCTCTATATAGGACTATATAGGACTACATAGCGGGCTAATTGCACTATTATCAATAATCCATTTACTAATATAATTGACATTTATATTTAGCACATAATATATTCCATTTCCATATTAAGGAAGCAAGATTTCATAATTGAAATACATCGTAGTACAACATGATATAGCTTCAGCACTCAGCCACCCCATTACACAATTGCACCAGCTGCAAGTTTCACATGAAACATCTAGAACCTTTTGAAATTATAATCATAGACGGTACATAGAGAAATGCATCTCATCTGGAAAACTGCTGAAGCGGAAGGCGAATATTGAGCCTTCATTCATGTTGAAGGTCTTTGCAACTTTAGGCTAGTGCATGTGGATGATTGACCGTCCATCCTTCGACCTCTTTAGGAACACTTCAATATTGAACCGTGGGCGTTGTATGAAAACTTTCCTCGCCTCCTGACCACAGAGGTGGTTTGAGAGGTAATCATCAGTGAAGCCCGAAAACAAGGATGTGCATAAATATCTTCTCTATATTGGAAATGGGGCAAAGGAATACAAAAAGGCAAGGTATAATAGTTAGTACCATCTTGTAAACCTCAGTGCTTCCCATTGTTTCCCTGCAACACATATAAGGTAGTTAGTCATCAGGTTAAGTAAGGGTTCGCATGCTATCAGTAAAATATGTTGATGAAAAATAAGCACATTGCAGATTCATAAGATTAATTCAAGCCACATGGAAAACTCATTTATCCAAACCAAGCATGATTAAGAACTAGGAAATATAGCACTTGTATATGTTTCTCATGTATTAAGTGCAGCCAAATTCGATTTATTCCTCACATGGTATACAATAAGAGAATGTAGCCACAACAATTGAACATCGCATTACAGAATTGAACCAAGCAGTTAACTAAACACCACAACAAATGAACCAAACACTAACTGAGCACCACATTGCACAATATAACATACTCCTAATAGAAGATCAGACAGTTAACAGAACCAAGCATGCTTAACAACTTGGAATATAGGAATTGTATTTGTTTCTCATGTATTTAGTACAGCCAAATTCAATTTATTCCTCATATGGTATAGAATAACAGAATGCAGCTACAACAATTGAACATCGCATTGCAGAATTGAACCAAGCAATTAACTAAACACCACAACAAGTGGACCAAGCCACAACAGATGAAACAAGCAGTTAACTAAACACCAATTGAACAATATAACATACTCCTAATAGAAGATTAGACAGTTAACCAAACCAAGCATGCATAACAACTTGGAAATATTGCACCCTAAAGAATTGAACATCACATTTGCATAATTGAACCAAGTAGTTAATTGAACACCACATTGCACGACATATAGAACATATACACTATAGCAGAAGATTGCATGGTCAAAGTAGATAGCACAATTCACTAGAATTTGTTGAGGAAAGGCAATAGCTAGAAAAATGAACATGGGTCCTTATAGTGAGCTAATAACACAAGCTACTCCTCATTGTCGGAGATATCGATGACGATTGGCTCCTTGGACATGGAAGAGGGCGAGGCCTCCGCATTATGGGTGCCCTCGTTGTAGTGGTGAGTTTCCTAAGCCGCTCCAGGCACGAACCTGTTGGCTCTCAAGATGAGGTAAGCACGTGCACGCCAAGAAAACACCTTGTAGTCTTCGTCGAAGGCACCGACGGTGGCCTCGAGAAAATGCAACAAACAGTAATTTAAAGCAGCCAACCGCGTCGTGGCGTCAATGCGCGAGGCGTCAATGGTGGCCTCGACGGGGAGGTGCCCCTCCAAGATATGGGGATCGGCACGAATGGCAGCCATCACGACCTCATCCGCGCGTGCGGCTGCGATTTGCTTCTCCGCTGCCAAATGCTCCTTCAGGTCCTGGCTATACTCCGTGCACCATGGCTTAGGCCGGTGTTTATTTAGTGGAGGGGTCAGTGATTTGGGTGGAGGGTGTCGCGCTCGCGCCAGCTGTCGAGGCATGTGGGATGTGGAAGGAGGAGGAGGATGGGGGTCGGGTGTGGATTACCTACCTAGATAGGCGAGGACGAGCAACGTGCAGGAGGGTCGCCGGCGAGGAGGTGGCGGTGCTGCAAGCAAGGAGTGAAGGTTTCAACTTGGAAAGGAAGGCGGAAAGAGGGGAAATGTGGCTTTTGGTAAGGGAGAGGGGGCGGGGAGGTAGATATTTCCGCGGAAGCTGAAAATTTGGAATCACTTCAGCTAAAAAACTGGCGCGCAAAGTGTCATCAGACAGGGTCCCTTATTCAGAGCAGGCTGTGGACTGTAGCCGTTGCACCTTCTCACGTAAGCCGTATGCATACTATACTCCGATGGTGCTCCAAGATATTTTGTGCTACATCTCACACGGTTGGTTATAATAAACTGTGTGGGGTCTACTTGATTTTTCGTCTTGATTTGAGTTACATAATGGGGTCACAGCGACTATGGATGGTGTTTGAATTGCTAGACCTTTTATCTCCAGTGATCATAAAAGAACTGGAATTATTAAGGGTTCATTTGGACATTTTTATGCATTAAGTGAGTTTTCAATTCATTTATGTGCATAATTCAAATTTGAACTACATGCACATACTCCCGTGCATATAAATTGGTTGAAAAATCAAATCTTTGTCCTTGGGTGCATGCTTAGGTCCCATGCAAGAAATGGGAATGAATGTCAAACACCCTGCCACTGTCACTCGACCTCAAACATTGACATGCCTGGTTTGTAAATTCTAGTAAATCCAAAACTCGTCTGAAATTCATGAAACTTGGCATGCTATCATGGAGCGGCATCAACATGTCGTGGTAATTTTTTTGTCCCATTTGGGGCAGTTTTGGGTATATGCTTCTCACAAACTGTCGGGGGAAACTGTCCTCCCACGAGAACCTATGGGACCGGAGCCCCTTCTACGTTGCGGTAAGGGAGCGGAGGGAGCATGGAGAGCAGATCGAGGAGCACACGCGGGCAGTTTACCCAGGTTCGGGCCGCGAGGACGCGTAAAACCCGACTCCTGCCTTAGGTTGTATTGAGTTCTTGAGTTCGGGAGCTTGAAGAGCTACAGTACTGGCTACACCGAGCGAGGGAGTTGTCTAGGTTTCGAACCCCTTCTATGTTGTGCATGGTCCTCCTTTTATAGCTCAAAGGGGTCACCGACAGGTGTCAACGTAGAGGAGGGTAAAAGCGTAATCTTGGTGGTAGTTGTAACAGTGCGGGAATAGTGCGTGAACAGTGGATGAACAGTGGTCTTCACCTAACTTTGACAGTGGGGGACAAGGGCTTTAAATGCCCATCGCCGTCGACCCCAAAAGTGTCCGTCCATGCTTCTCCGTTCTCCACGGCGGTAGCCTCGTCACCGTGGCTTGCCACCGTGTGCCCCAAGCTGCACATCCATCTGCCACGTGCCCCTGGAAGGGCCCCAGGGTGACGCGTGGGCCGATGAGCTGGAGCGCGGGCACACAGCATAGGTTTCCCCCGGCAAGCACCTTGCCGGGGTAGTGATCTTGCCGGGCCCGGAAGCTTGTCGCTCTCCGGGTCCTGCCATGGCGCACGATGCGCCGAGGCATTTCTTGAGATATGTAATCCTTGGCCTTCCTGACAAGCTCCTCTTGCCAGGGTCTTGTACTAAAGTGATATCCTTGAGCCTGGTGCGGCCTTCCCGGCAAGCTCCTCTTGCCGGGGCCTTGATCTTCTGACTTGTATACTTTGTTCTTGAATGGCTTCATAGGGACCAGAAAGGTTTCCGGCGAGCACGTGGTAAGCCCTGCCGCGGGAAGCTGCCACTGCCCGTGCACAAGTTGGGGTACTAAGGTACCCCTATCTTAGTACACTGACAGGAGCCCCCAGGCCTGGGCCACACACGGTGCCGAGCGCTGTTGGGCCAGGCCCAAGACAGTGCACGGGAACGCGCGGCCCACGGCAAGCCGTATCCCCTTCCGTATCCGCTGCATCCCTCCCTAACGGCACGCGTCGATTGCGGCGTCGTGGGAGAGATCGTGGCCTGTTTCTTAAATGGGAAATGCGGAACGTCCCCCACTCCCCCCTTAAAAGCAGAGGAAGCAGGGGCAGTTCCCCTCCATCGTCTTCATTGCGCCTTGATTCTCCAGAAAACTTCCGCTGCTTCTTGCCTCCGCCCCTCCTCCACCGTCTTCCGCATCCGCGGCGCCGTCGAGCTCCTCGCCTCTTCCCTCGCCGCCTCCGCCATGGCTCCGAAGAGCGACAAGGCGAAAAGCGACAAGGCCAAGAACGACAAGGCCAAGAAGGAGAAGTCCGAGCAGGCGGCGAAGCTGGCCGCCCTGCGGAAGAGGAGCGTGGTCTTCGCGCCGAGGCTTGGCGCGAGGGAGCTGCGGAACAAATATTATTTGTTCTGGGCGAGGGAGACCAAAGCTCATCCCCGTACCAGAGCCTTCCCCGCCGTCGCCAAAGACATGTTCCCCGGCGGGTACTTCTTCTTCGCTGCATTTTTCCACTGTGGTCTGTGCCCTCCGTTCTCGGAGTTCTTTTGTGATATCATGAACACATATGGCCTCCACCTCCTAGATTTCACCCCCAACGCCATCCTTACGATGGCCGTTTTCGTACATCTGTGCGAAAACTATGTTGGGATTCATCCAAACGTAGCCCTTTTCCGCCACTTCTTCATGCCTAGAGTAGAAGCCGGCGCTCCCCTCTCCGGCGCTATCTCCTGGATCTTCAGGCTGAACAAGAAGGACTCGTACCTGAAGGGAGAGCTCCGTGGCAAGTGGGAGGAATGGAGAGCCGATTGGTGCTGGGTGGTGGAGGATAAGCCGGAGCCCTTCACCGCGCCGCGCACAACAGCCATAGTGCGCGGCAGGGATTGGAGCGAATTGGCCCCGGAGGACAACAAGCTTAGTATCGCCCTTATCAGGATTATTCGTCTCCGGGTCGCTAATCTGACTATCGGAGAGGTTGGGGTAGATTTCCTCCGCCGCCGCATCGCCCCTTTACAAGAAAGGAAAAGGGCCGCCTGGGAATTCGGCAATGCGACAGATATCATGAGGCTGCGCCCTGGGTTAAACTATAACTTCACTGCCTTGGAGTTGAAGGGGATGGTCCGAGAGCTCTTCAAGCATGACCCGGCCCACCCGGAGTGGTTCAAACCTTCCCAGGGAGTGGTGCCGCTGTGCAACAGCACTGCCCGAGATTCCTTGCGCGCGATGATGCCTGCGTGCGACTCCCATGGCGTCGTCCCCACCTGGATCGAGCCTCCGCCGGACACCGTGCTGAGCTTCTTTGACAACTTGGTTGAGACGCCCCGCAATGCCGAGGAGAACAGGGGCCTCACCCGGGCCACTACGGCACGGGATATAGCTTACATCGCCACCAGGATGGAGGAGGCCGCCGCAGCTGCGGCGGCGGGTAACTTTGGGTATACTGTGGAAGAGGCGCAGGCCGCGGACGCAGTGAGCCAAGCAGAGGAGGCGGAAATCATTAAGCTGCTGAAACTTGCGACCGAGGAGTTTGCCGGGGAGCCTTCCGTGCAGTTTGCCGGGACGAGCGAAGTCGCCGGAGGGAGCGAGGTCGCCGGAGGGAGCGAGGCCGCTGGGCATGGTGCTGAGTCCAGCGGGCCTGCCGGGGAGGAGGAGGACGTCGAGGCTGACGAAGACTCTGGTGGTTCTCTGAATCTCGATGACGACGCCTCCTCATCTTCAGAGAACTCCCCGCCTCCAGCAAGCCCTACGCAACAACCGAGGAAGCGCCTCCGCAAGGCGGCTACGGCGACGAGGCTGCAGGCGCCTCGACAGCAGCCGGCGCGCCGGGCGACGCGCGCCACCAGGACGAGCAAAGTCGTCAAGGAGGCACCCCGTGCCCGTGCGCCAAGCGGGGGAGGATCTTCCCGGAGTGGAACGGGTGTTCCGTCTGCTCCTCGGGCCCCGGCGACGACGGGGGCCGGGTCTTCGCAGCCCACGGCCCCGGAGCCCACCAAGCGCCCAAGGGAACCTTCTCCTCTAGCTCCTCGCGCGGGAGCAAACCACGCGGAGTTTGACTTCTCCGCCCTCAGCTCCGACGAAGAGGAAGAGGAGTAAGTACTTGTACTTCTTTAGTTTCTTCGATTTTGTCTTGATTTTCCTTGTTGATTCTGATCTTGTTTTTGTTTTGCTTTCAGGACCCTGACCCAGCGGATGGCGAAGAGGGCCAAGATCCCTGTGGTCGAGATTGAAGACGACTCGCCCGCCACGGCGACCGGGGACGTGCCAGCGGCAAACTTGCCGGATCAACCTGCTGCTCCGAGGAGCAGCCCCAGCGCAGACCCCAGCGTAAGTCTGGTTTTTATCTTTCTGCTCGACGGGCGCGCTTGAGGTTGTTGCTTGTACTGATATTTTGTTGTCTTGTTCGTCTTGTGCAGAAGTGGAGCCGCAGCTGCAGGAGCGCCCGGAGGTCACCCCCGATGAGCCACTTGCTCCACCCTCCCCGCCAAGGGTGAACTCCCCGGCAAGGGAGAATGCTCCGCCAAGGACGGGCACTCCGCCAAGGGCGAGTACCCCGCCAAGGGTGAGCAGCCCGACGAGGGTGAGCACCCCGCCAAGGGAGGGCGCGGGCGGCCCTCCGCCAGCAGGGGCCACCACTCCGCCGCCAAGGGTGGATTCCCCGGCGAGGGAGCCTGTCGTTGAAGAAGTCCGCGAAGGTAAATCTTGTAGCTTCTTCTTCTTGGACTTGTCTTTTTGGATATTTGCTTGACTCTTTCTTTTCTTTTTCTTCTGCTAGATCCTCCTGCACCGGAGCGGATGGAAACGGAGGCCACCGGCGAGGAAGGCATGCACGGCGACGGCGGCAACGCCACTGCTCTCGAGGGAGGGGCTGGAGCCGACGAGCCTGCCGCTGAAGAGACCGCCCCGCCCGCAGACGCCGCGGCTGGGGAAGGGACCGGCGACCACACTGCTGGCCCGGAGGCAGCAGGAGCGTCAAGCGCTGCACCGACCGCCGACCCTTCCGCCTCTGCGGCTGGGCAGGGCGTCTACCTGGAGGCCCCCAACGGGGTTTTCATACAAGTCCCGTGGGGGTCCTCGTCTCGAGCGCCCGTGGAGGGAGAGACCTTTGACGGAGAGGTCCTCGCCTCCGCGGGGTTGAAGGTTGTTGAAGCGCCCGGCGGTAGCGACGAGCCCGAAGAGGAGAAGCTCATTCGTCGGCTCCTGGCCTTGTACCGGGCCAGGCAGGCGAAGTTGGAGTCCCGGGAGGCTCTTGCCGCCAAGGCTGGAGCTGATCTGGAGAAGCGCGCCGCAGAGCTCCGCGCCGATAACCAAGCAGCCCTCCGCCACCTGGCTGAGGAGTGCGAAGAGCTTGCCGAGGCGCAGCAAGCCTTCCTCCTGGAGAAGGCCGAGGTGGACGAGCAGCAACGGTTGGCCGCCGAGGAGCTGTCCCGGCGAGAAGGAGTGCTCAACCAGCGGAAGGTCGACCTCGATGCCCACGAGGATGACCTCACCGCCCGGGAGCAGGCCATCGGCGGGACCCTGAAGGAGGCGAAGGCCGCCGCAGCCGCCGCGGAGACCGCCAAGAAGGACCTGGAGGCCAAGGTGGAGCAGCTGGAGCTGTACCTGAAGGCGAGCAAGGACAGAGTCACCGCGCTCAATGTGGAGCGGGAGAAAGATGCCCACACCAACTCTGACTTGCAGGTACGTCTCTCCAAGAAAGGCGACGAGCTCACTGCCGCCAAGGATTCCATTGCTGACTTAGAGTTGAAGGTCTCCACTCTGACTGATCCGCTCGACGCCGCCCGGGACCGCGAGACGAAGCTGAAGGACGAGCTCCGCAAGGAGCGGAACTTGGTGGAGAGCGCCGCCGTCTCAGCGAACAACTTCAGCCGGGCAGTGGAGCAATGGACTGATGAGCTGGTCACCTCCGCTGCCAGTATTGACATGGAGATGATGGCGCTGAGGGCTGAACATCTTGTGTACTCCCCGGACGAGAGCCTCCCCCACAGCTCCAAGCTAAGTCTGTTCTTCCGGGGAATTGCGCCGGCGCTTGCGCGGCTGCAGGAGAAGTTCTCCGCGCAGCTGGCCGACGAGGCGCGTCGGCTCTGCATGGGCACTCTGGAGCGCGTCTTTTCGAAGATCGTCTACCGCAACCCCGACATCAACCTCGTCAACGTCCTCCGCACCTTGCCGCCCGAAGCCGACCAGGAGGCGTTGAAGGCGCAGGTTGCCCACATTGTCGCCAAGGTGAGCAAGATCACGAGGCGTGAAGGCGATCACGTAGACTAGATTCTTTTCCTTTCTGCTTTCCTTGTCGCTGCCAATTTAGTCATAGGCAGTAGTTGATTAGAACAGCGGCAAGCTATCTTTGTAATATACAATCTTATTTCGAGCAAACAATGCAGTGTTATCTCCCTTGCTTTTGGTCCTCCACTTTGTATGCTTTTTACCCTACGCTTTTTAGGGGACTTGTCAGCAAGGGGCCCTTGCCGCGAGCGCTGAGTGCTGGACTCTTAGCAGCCTACTGGCAAGGACCTTGTCGGCAAGCAACCTTGCCGCAGCTAGTCGCAGCACACTTAAGTTGCTGAGCGAACTCGAAAACGAAGTAAGGGCGCGACACTTGTCGCAGCTCACTCAAGTCGTTGAGCGTGCTCGAAACAAAGTAAGGGCGCGGCTAGCCGCGGGTAGGTTCCTCCGCGCACAGGTTTTCCATACAAAGTGTGGTTGTTCAAGGAAGACAACTAAAAATTTGAAAAATTTGAATTACTCAAACTTTGGTAACTTAGCTTTCATAGGTCGTTTGTTCCCCGACAAGGCTTCTCTTTCTTGAACAGCACTTGGTTCATCCTCCATCTCCTTCCCCCCGGCAAACTTGTGCGCGAGGAATATTCCTTCTGCTCAAGAGGGCAAGAAAAAGAGGAGGAAAAACAAGTATAGGGCCTCATGGCTTGTTAATGCTTACCGGGGACGTGCGCTGCATGAGGTGCCAAACGATGCATGCAAATAACAAAGAAAAGCATGGAAATGGCAAATAGTGCGAAGCACAAAAACTTTACTGATGCACGGGGTCTGCGCCCGGCTCTGTACAAAGGTTTACATGCAACAACGGCAAGACTCGTACAAAAGGTGGTTGCCGGAGCGGATCACGGCAACCGCGCCTCATGGGTGAAACTTCCGAAGATGCTCTATGTTCCAGGAATTGCTCACCGGTAAGCCCTCTTCGGTCTCAAGGCGGACAGCTCCGGGCCTTGTGACTTGTCTCACCCGATAAGGGCCTTCCCACTTTGGCGTCAACTTGTTGAAGTTCTTGGCGGACTGAACACGCCAAAGAACAAGGTCGCCTTCCTCGAGAATCTTGGCCTTGACCTTGCGGCTATGATAGCGACGCAAGGCTTGCTGGTATCGAGCAGCTCGTACAGCAGCCTGGAGACGTTCCTCCTCAAGGAGCAATGCATCATCTTGTCGCAGTTGCTCTTGCTCGAGCTCATCATAAGCGAGCACTCGAGGAGATCCGTATACGAGTTCCGTGGGGAGAACTGCCTCTGCTCCATAGACAAGAGCAAAGGGTGTCTGTCCGGTGGCTCGATTTGGTGTCGTCCTGATTGACCAAAGAGCCGCCGGCAACTCCTCTATCCAGTTTCTTCCGCACTTGCGCAGCCTGTCGAAGGTTCTCGTCTTGAGCCCGCGCAGCACTTCAGCATTGGTCCTCTCCGCTTGACCATTGCTCCTCGGGAGAGCAACAGAAGCGAAGCAGACCTTGGCGCCAAGGTCTTGGACGTACTGCATGAAGGTGCGACTTGTGAACTGTGTGCTGTTGTCGGTGATGATCCTGTTAGGGATTCCGAAACGGCAAACAATCGCTCTGAAGAACCTGACTGCTGACTGTGCTGTCACTTTTCTCACTGGTTCCACTTCCGGCCACTTTGTGAACTTGTCGATTGCAACGTACAAGTACTCAAAGCCCCCGACAGCACGGGGGAAGGGGCCGAGGATATCGAACCCCCAGACCGAAAAGGGCCAGGACAAGGGAATCGTCTGGAGAGCTTGAGCTAGCTGGTGAATTTGCTTGGCATGGAACTGGCACGCTTCACATTTGGTTACTTGTGCAGTTGCATCTTGGAGGGCTTCTTGCCAGAAGAACCCTTGCCGGAACGCCTTCCCGGCAAGTGCCCTTGCGCCAATGTGGTGGCCACATATGCCTCCATGTTTCTCTGCCAACAGCTTCTGTCCATCTTCCTTGGAAATGCACTTCAACCTGACACCATTGAGTCTTCTTCTGTACAGTTCGTTGTCAACGAACTGGTACATACTTGACAGTCTGGTTATTTTCTCTATCTCTTCTGGCTCGTCGGGAAGTTCTCCAGTTTGCAGAAAACGGACGATCTGCTGTGCCCATGCCGGAGCCCGAGGCTCAACGGCAAGGACTAAAGGCATGAGGGCTGCTGCGGGAACCCCAGCTTCTACGGCAAGAACCTCCGGCTCTGCCGGAGCTGATGGTCCCCCGGCAAGCCTGCCGGGGCAGGGCTTGTCGGGAACGCCTACTTCAACTGTACAGACCCTTGGATCTGCAGGAGCAAACTGTTCCTCAGCATCTCGGCTGTTGATCTTGGGGACCTTGGCGGGGGCTTCGGGAAAATCCGCCGGCAAGTAGTCGCCGGAGACCAACTTTCTCTTCTTGTTCTGCCCAACTGATGGTGTAACGGATGGTTGAGTTAACTTGAGCAGGAAGGTCCCTGGTTCCACAGGTAACTTCATTGCAGCACACTTTGAAAGGCCATCCGCAATATCATTCTGAGCTCTTGGGACGTGCTCCATTTGCAGACCTTCAAAGTGCTCTTCAAGCTTCCTCACTTCATCAGCATAAGCTTTCATCAAAGGGCTCTGATAACTCTTATTCACTTGTCGGACAACCAACTGTGAATCTCCCCGCACAATCAACTTCTTGATCCCAAGCTCGGCCGCAATTCTGAGGCCGGCAAGCAGTCCTTCATACTCAACAATATTGTTTGTCGCTTGTTCCTTGGGAAAGTGCATCTGGACCACATACTTGAGGTGCTCTCCGGTGGGCGCTATGAGTACCACGCCGGCACCGGCGCCTTGCAGCGAGAAAGCACCATCAAAGTACATCATACATTCGTTGCTCGCTTCTTGGACGGGGATGCTTATCTCTGGAACTTCTTCATCTGGCGTTGGGTCCATTCCGCTATGAATTCTGCCAAAGCTTTGCTCTGTATGGTTGAAGTACTCTCAAACTTGAGACCAAAGCTTGACAGCTCCAGTGCCCACTCGACGATCCTACCTGTTGCTTCGGGATTTTGCAATATCCTCTTCAACGGAAAGCGAGTGACCACTGTTATCTCGTGTGCTTGGAAGTAGTGGCGCAGCTTCCTTGAGGCCATGAGGAGGCCGAACAGCAACTTCTGCACCCCAGAGTATCTTGATCTAGCCCCCTGCAAGAGGGAACTTACAAAATACACTGGGCGCTGCACCATCTTCTTTTGCACTTCTCCTTGTTTCTACGCAGACTTGTCCTTGTCGGGGCCAGAGCTTGTCGGAGAAGCCCCCTGCTTGTCGTTGGATTCGCTTGCCGGGGACGTGGGTTCCTCATCGGCCTCCCTCTCCGCTACTAACGCAGCACTGACCACTTGATTGGTTGCCGCTAGGTACAGCAGCAACTTCTCTTGTGGCCTAGGTGCGACAAGTATTGGAGTAGAGGACAGGTATCCTTTCAAATCTTGCAGCGCTGCCTCCGCTTCCGGAGTCCATTTCATAGGACCTGCCTTTTTCAAGATTTTGAAGAAAGGCAGGGCGCGTTCTGCAGACTTTCAAATGAACCTGCTGAGGGCAGCCACATAACCAGCAAGTCTTCTTACATCCTTGACGCGCTTCGGGGCTTCAATCTGCTCGATGGCTTTTATCTTGTCGGGATTGGCTTCAATCCCCCTCTGGGACACAAAGAACCCGAGAAGCTTGCCGGAGGGGACTCCGAAGACGCACTTCTCGGGGTTCAGCTTGAGTTGGATCTTGCGCATATTCTCAAAGGTTTCTTCTAAGTCTTGGATCAGGGTATCTTTGCTCTTGCTCTTGACCACTATATCATCCATGTAGGCTTCCACATTTCTGTGTATCTGTGGCTCAAAAGCAGTGTGCACCACCCTTGCAAATGTCGAGCCTGCATTCTTCAATCCAAAGGGCATGCGTATGAAGCAATATGTGCCACATGGAGTAATGAATGCAGTCTTCTCTTCATCTTCCTTGGCCATGAATATCTGGTGGTAACCTGAGTATGCATCAAGGAAGGAAAGCAGCTCACATCCAGCGGTGGAGTCAACAATCTGGTCAATACGCGGCAAGGGAAATGGATCCTTGGGACATGCTTTATTCACATCAGTGAAGTCTATACAAAGTCTCCACTTCCCATTGGCCTTGCGTACGACAACTGGATTGGCCAACCACGTAGGATGGATCACGCCTCTAACTAGGCCTGCTGCTTCCAACTTCTTTATCTCTTTGTTGATGAATTCTTGGCGCTCCACGGCTTGCTTTCTGACCTTCTGCTTGACGGGCCGCGCATGAGGACAAACAGCAAGCTTGTGCTCAATTACCTTCCTGGGAACGCCGGGGATGTCAGATGGTTGCCATGCAAACACATCGACATTCGCCCGCAGGAAGGCAACGAGCGCGCTTTCCTATTTGTTGTCGAGCGTAGCACTGATGGTGAAAGTACCACCAGTGCCGTCCTCTTGGCGGACACCTTCTTGGTTGCCGGTGGAGCTGCCATTCCTTTCTTGCACTTGCCGGTGGAGCTCGATGGTGCGTCCTCGACGGCAGCGCAACACTCCGAAGAGGTGCGTTTGCCGGAGTGGGCCCCAGAACTCTTGCCGGACTTGGTCTTGGTCTTCCCCCCGGGAGCTTCAGCGGCAAGTGTGTTGCTCTCTGCTGCGGCTGCTGCATCCCGGTAGATCTTGTCGGCGCAGATAAGCGCGTCCTTCTTGTCGCCGGGGACAGAGATGACGCTTATCGGCCCCGGCATCTTGAGTATGTTGTAGGCATAATGGGAAGCTGCCATGAACTTGGCGAGGGCAGGACGTCCAAGTATCCCATTGTATGGTAATGGGATATCGGCAACATCAAATGTGATCCTCTCCGCCCTGAAGTTGAGCTCCCCGCCAAAGGTCACTGGCAGCGTAATCTTCCCCTTCGGCTTGCTCCTTCCCGGGTTGATCCTTTGGAATGACCCGGTTTCTTCGAGCTCGCCGTCTGGGATCTGTAGCTTCTTGATCACAGCTGAGGAGATCAAGTTCAGGCCAGCCCCGCCGTCAACCAACATCTTGGTGACCTTGAGGTTGCGGATAGTTGGTGAGACCAACATCGGCAAGCACCCGACCGCCGTGGTGCGGTCAGGGTGGTCCTCAAGGTCAAAGATGATGGGCGTGCCGGACCACTTCAGCAGCCTGCGTGACTCGACGGGCGGCTCTGTTGCGTTCACTTCTCGCACCCACTGCTTGAGCTGGCGGTGGGAAGTGTGCAGAGAGGCGCCTCCGTCGACACACAGAACCTCTGTGGCCTTCTGGAACTCCTGCTCGCTATTATCTCCTTCTTCCATGTCATCGTCGTCATCTTCTTCCTCATCGTTGTCGCGGCCCCGAGGAGGTCTGTCACCTTGCCGCTGCTTGGCCTTGACGCGGCGTCCTCCTCGGCCATTGAACGGCCGCTTCTTGCTGGGCTCTCCTCCGCCTCCTTGGGCCTTCTCCTTGTCGCGACGCTCGTATTCAGCCTTCTGCTGTTCTACGAGGTACTCGACTCGTTTGCAGTTCTGAAGATCGTGGCCCTTGGTGCGGTGGATCTTGCAGTACTGCTTGTCGGAGCCGTCCTGCTTGTCGGCTGCCGCTACAGGGGCGGGCTCCTTGCCGGAACCGCCAGCCTGTGCCGTCTTGGCGGGAGCCTCCTTGCCGGACTGCTCGACAACCAGCACTTCCTTGTTCTTCTTCTTTATGTTATTCCGCCGCCGGCTCTTCTTCGCCGGGGCGGCATCCTCGCTGTCGCTTCCTCCTGCGCCAGTATCCTCTCCGGGGAGTCTCCTCCCCTCTTCTGCGCGCGCGCACTTGTCGGCCAGAGCGTAGAGCTCGCTGACATCCCAGATTTTGGTCATGGCCATCTCCTCCCTCATCCGGCGGTTACGCACGTTCTGGTGGAACGCGCTGATAACCGCGGCAGGGTGGACGTCGGGAATGTTGTATTGCACGCGGCTGAATCTCTGGATGTACTTGCGCAGGGACTCTCCCTCCTTTTGGGCCAAGATGTGGAGATCACTCTCCTGGCCGTGGGGTTTGTGGCCGCCTGTGAAGGCACCAACAAACTGGTAGCACAGATCTGCCCACGAAGAAATGGAGTTCTCCGGCAAGTGCATAAGCCAAGACCGGACGTTTGGCTTAAGCACTAGCGGGAAGTAGTTGGCTAGTATCTTCTCGTCGCGTCCCCCGGCAGCCTGCACCGCGATGGTGTAGATGCTGAGGAACTCCGAGGGGTGTGTCTTGCCGTCGTACTTCTCGGGTACGTCGGGCTTGAAATTTTTCATGCTGGGCCACTGGACTTGTCGCAGCTCACGGGTGAACGCAGGGCAACCTACCACGTACGGCAAGTCGCCTGGTTCACCGGGCGCGTGCGTGTCGACAGCGGTCCCAGCGCGCTGATCTGACTGTCTTCGGGCTTCTCGTCGACGCTCGATGCGAGTCCGAGCGTCTTCTTGCCGCCTGTCGTCTAGGACTTGGCGCTGATCGCGGCGAGCCCGCGGATCCGACGACGCCGTGGAGTCGCCGTCGACGTTGATCCGGCGGGGTGGCAATTTCTGCTTCCGCGGCGGGGAGTGCAGAGTAGTTACACCCCCGGCGGTCTTGTTGCCATCGGCCTTCGCTTGATTGACTTGCCGCGGCCGAGAGGTGGCCGGCTGCTGTGGTGCGTCGTTGTTGGCGAAGGCGATGAGGCTCTGAATCGTCGCCCTCCAGTCTTCGGCCTTGTCTGCCACTAGAGGGAAATCGAGGAGCAGCTGTGCTCTTGCTAGAGCTTCTGCTGGAGAAGAGGGGAACGGCGGCGAGCGGTGCGAGGAGCGGGACACGCTCGGACTTCTAACTGCGTTAGAAGGAGCACGTTCCCGCCCCGGCGACCGCGCCTTGCTCGTGCCAGCACGCTGGCCTTGAGCATCCCGCGATCCTCTGGCTTGGCTTCGTCCCAGCAAGCGTATGGTACCTCCTGTACCACGCCGCTGCGGGTCTTGCACCTCCCGAGAGAGACGTGGCGCGTCCACGGACACCGAGGCTTTGGAATTCGCCCGGTCGTCCGTCTTGTCCCTGGACTTGGTGGCGCCGTGAGTTTCCTCGCCGGCGACCAACCTTCCGCCGGCGTCTCCTCCACCAACCGTTGGCTCTGGTGGCGGTGGAATCGACGCAGACGGGCCTCCGACCTCCGAAGCCTTCTTCTTCGGAGGCATGCTGTTGTAGCTGATGAAGTTGAAGAAGCTGGAGAGGTTGATGAAGAATGCGCCCGCGTGAGCGCCGGATCAGGTTCGCACAACCTCGACGCCCCCTACCTGGCGCGCCAAAGATGTCGGGGGAAACTGTCCTCCCACGAGCACCTATGGGACCGGAGCCCCTTCTACGTTGCGGTAAGGGAGCAGAGGGAGCACGGAGAGCAGATCGAGGAGCACACGCGGGCAGTTTACCCAGGTTCGGGCCGCGAGGACGCGTAAAACCCTACTCCTGCCTTAGGTTGTATTGAGTTCTTGAGTTCGGGAGCTTGAAGAGCTACAGTACTGGCTACACCGAGCAAGGGAGTTGTCTAGGTTTCGAACCCCTTCTACGTTGTGCATGGGCCTCCTTTTATAGCTCAAAGGGGTCACCGACAGGTGTCAACGTAGAGGAGGGTAAAAGCGTAATCTTGGTGGTAGTTGTAACAATGCAGGAATAGTGCGTGAACAGTGGATGAACAGTGGTCTTCACCTAACTTTGACAGTGGGGGACAAGGGCTTTAAATGCCTGTCGCCGTCGACCCCAAAAGTGTCTGTCCATGCTTCTCCGTTCGCCACGGCGGTAGCCTCGTCACCGTGGCTTGCCACCGTGTGCCCCAAGCTGCACAGCCATCT
This sequence comes from Secale cereale, assembly GCA_902687465.1. Classification (NCBI taxonomy): domain Eukaryota; kingdom Viridiplantae; phylum Streptophyta; class Magnoliopsida; order Poales; family Poaceae; genus Secale; species Secale cereale. The sequence goes on along the minus strand of LR738714.1, from coordinate 156,449,428 downwards.
GCCACGTGCCCCTGGAAGGGCCCCAGGGTGACGCGTGGGCCGATGAGCTAGAGCGCGGGCACACAACATAGGTTTCCCCCGGCAAGCACCTTGCCGGGGTAGTGATCTTTCCGGGCCCGGAAGCTTGTCGCTCTCCGGGTCCTGCCGGGGCGCATGATGCGCCGAGGCATCTCTTGAGATATGTAATCCTTGGCCTTCCTGACAAGCTCCTCTTGCCAGGGTCTTGTACTAAAGTGATATCCTTGAGCCTGGTGCGGCCTTCCCGGCAAGCTCCTCTTGCCGGGGCCTTGATCTTCTGACTTGTATACTTTGTTCTTGAATGGCTTCATAGAGACCAGAAAGGTTTCCGGCGAGCACGTGGTAAGCCCTGCCGCGGGAAGCTGCCACTGCCCGTGCACAAGTTGGGGTACTAAGGTACCCCTATCTTAGTACACCGACACAAACGAGAGCTTCTCACGACAAGCATGATGGTTTCGGTATGGACCGCCCCAACTTTGGGGGCGAAACGATATCCATTGCCTCTTATTGCTTTCAAATTTTCCTCGTGTCAACATAGAACAACTTGAGTGTTGTGTTATTTTTTGTGATTTTTCGGGGTTCATTTGGACATTTTTATGCATTAAGTGAGTTTTCAATGCATTTATGTGCATAATTCAAATTTGAACAACATGCACATGCTCACGTGCATATAAATTGGTTGAAAAAATCATATATTTGTCCTTCGGTGCATGCTTAGGTCCCATCAAGAAATGGGAATGAATGTCAAACACCCTGCCACCGTCACTCGGCTGCAAACAGTGAGATACCTAGTTTTTAAATTCTAGTAAATCCAAAACTCGTATGAAATTCATGATACTTGGCATGCTATCATGGGGCGGCATGAACATGTTGTGGTAACTTTTTTGTCCCATTTGGGGCAGGTTTGGGTATATGCTTCTCACAAACCAGAGTTTCTTACAACAAGCATGATGGTTTCGATAGGGACCGCCCCAACTTTGGGGGTGAGACGATATCCATTGCCTCTTATTCCTTTCAATTTTTTCCCGTATCAACATAGAACAACAGGAGTGTTGTGTTATATTTTGTGATTTTTCGGGGTTCGTTTGAACATTTTTATGCATTAAGTGAGTTTTCAATGCGTTTATGTGCATAATTCAAATTTGAAGTACATGCACATGCTCCCGTGCATATAAATTGGTTGAAAAATCAAATCTTTGTCCTTGGGTGCATGCTTAGGTCCCATGCAAGAAATGGGAATGAATGTCAAACACCCTGCCACCATCACTCGGCTGCAAACACTGAGATACCTGGTTTTTAAATTCTAGCAAATCCAAAACTCGTATGAAATTCATGAAACTTGGCATGCTATCATGGAGCGGCATCAACATGCCGTGGTAATTTTTTGTCCCATTTGGGGCAGGTTTGGGTATATGCTTCTCACAAAACAGAGCTTCTCACAACAAGTATGATGGTTTCGGTACGGACCGCCCCAACTTTGGGGGCGAAACGATATCCATTGCCTCTTATTGCTTTCAATTTTTTTTCATGTCAACATAGAACAGCGGGAGTGTTGTGTTATTTTTTGTGATTTTTCGTGGTTCGTTTGGACATTTTTATGCACTTAGTGAGTTTTCAATGCATTTATGTGCATAATTCAAATTTGAACTACATGCACATGCTCCCGTGCATATAAATTGGTTGAAAAATCAAATCTTTGTCCTTGGGTGCATGCTTAGGTCCCATGCAAGAAATGAGAATGAATGTCAAACACCATGCCACCGTCGCTCGTCCGCAAACATTGAGATACCTGGATTTTAAATTCAAGTTAATCCAAAACTCGTCTGAAATTCATGAAACTTGGCATGCTATCATGGAGCGCCATCAACATGCCATGGTAAATTTTTTGTCCCATTTGGGCCAGGTTTGGGTATATGCTTCTAACAAACAAGACCTTCTCACAACAAGCATGATGGTTTTGCTAGGGACTGCCCCAACTTTGGGGGCGAAATGATATCCATTGCCTCTTATTGCTTTCAAATTTTTCTCGTGTCAACATAGAACAAGAGGAGTGTTGTGTTATTTTTTGTGATTTTTTGGGGTTCGTTTGGACATTTTTCTGCATTTAGTGAGTTTTCAATGCATTTATGTGCACAATTCAAATTTGAACTATATGCACATGCTCCCGTGCATATAAATTGGTTGAAAAATAAAATCTTTGTCAATGGGTGCATGCTTAGGTCCCATGCAAGAAATGGGAATGAATGTCTGTCGGGGGAAACTGTCCGCCACGAACACCTATGGGACCGGAGCCCCTTGTCTGTGCGGTACGAGGGCGGAGGGAGCACAAAGAGCAGATCGTAGCGAGCACGCGGGCAGTTTTACCCAGGTTCGGGCCGCGGTAGACGCGTAAAACCCTACTCCTGCTTAGTTGTGTATTGAGTTTGAGTGCTCGGGAGCTTGAAGAAGCAACTACACCGAGCGTGAGAGTAATCTAGGTTCCGAACCCCCTCCACGTTGTGCATGGGCCTCCTTTTATAGTGTAAGGGGTCACCGACAGGTGTCAACGTAGGAGAAAGGGGTAAAAACGTAAAAGAGGTGGTAGTTGTAACAGTGCGGGAACAGTGGAGCTACAGTACAGAACAGTGGTCTATACCTACTTTAACAGTGGGGGACAAGGGCATTTAATGCCCGTCGCCGTCGACCCCAAAAGCTCCCGCCCTAGCGTCTCCGTCTGCCACGGCGATGGATCCACCACCGTGGAGTGCCACCGTGTACCCCAGGCTACACAGCCATCCGCCACGCGTCCCTGGATAGGCCCCAGGGCGACGCGTGGGCCGATGAGCTGGAGCGCGGGCACACAGCGCAGCCTTCCCGGCAAGCACCTTGCCGGGGCCTTGATCTTGCCGGGCCCGGGAGCTTGCCGCTCCCCGGGCCCTTGCCGGGGCGCATATAACGCCGAGGCGTGTCTTCTAATCTTCCTGGCAAGCTCCCCTTGCCAGGGTCTTGTGCTAGTGATGTAGTCTTGAGCCTGGTACGGCCTTCCCGGCAAGCTCCTCTTGCCGGGGTCTCGGTCTTCTTTCTTGTATACTTTGTTTTTGAATGGTTTAATAGGGAGCAGGAAGGTCTCCGGCGAGCACGCGGTAAACCCTGCCGCGGGAAGCTGCAACTGCCCGTGCACAGGTTGGGGTACTGAGGCACCCCTACCTTAGTACACCGACAGGAGCCCCCGGGCCTGGGCCACACACGGTGCCGAGCGCTGTTGGGCCAGGCCCAAAACAGTGCACGGGCACCCGCGGCCCGCGGCGCGCCGAATCCACTTCCGCATCCGCCGCACCCCACCGTAACGGCACGCGTCGATCGCAGCGCCGTGGGATGGGACGTGCCCACGATCTCTTAATGGAAAGGGCGAAACGCCCCCCACTCCCCCATAAAAGCAGAGGAAGCGGGCGCGGTTCCCCTCCTTGCACTTTCATTGCATCGTCTTCCTCCTCCAGAGATCTCTCTTGCGCTCTGCCTCCACACCTCCGCCGCCGCCAAGCTCTTCACCCCTCTCCTTCCGCCGCGTCCGCCATGGCCCCAAAGACCGACAAGGCAAAGGCGGAGAAAGCCAAGAGGGAGAAGTCGGAGCAAGCGGCGAAGCTCGCCGCGTACCGGAAGAAGCACCTCGTCTTCCCGCCGAAGCTCGGCGTGCGGGAGCTCTGGAACAAGTATTACTTGTTCTGGGCCAAAGAAACCAAAGCGCATCCCCGCACGCGAGCATATCCGGCGGCCGCCAAGGACAGCTATCCCGGCGGGTACTACTTCTTCGCAGCCTTTTTTCACTGTGGTCTCTGCCCTCCTTTGTCAAACTTCTTCTGCGACATTATGAACACATACGGCCTCCATCTGCTTGACTTCACCCCCAACGCCATCCTCACCATGGCGGTTTTCGCACACATGTGCGAAAACTTCATAGGAGTACACCCAAACGTAGCGCTTTTTAGGCACTTCTTCACTCCTAGAGCCGAGGCCGACGCCCCCCTCTCCGGAGGAATTTCTTGGGTTTTTCGTCTGAATAAAAAGGGAGCGTACTTGCCGGGGGAGCTCCGCGGCAAGTGGGAGGAATGGCGAGCGGAGTGGTGCTGGATCGTCGAAGACCAGCCACAAGCTTTCATCGCGCCGCGCACAACGCCCATCGTGCGCGGCAGGGACTGGAGTGAGCTGGACTCGGACGATATCAAGCTCGATATCGCCCTCGTCCGGATTCTTCGTCTTCGGATGGCCAAGCTGTCAGTTGCTGAGGTGGGCGCAGACTTCCTCCGCCGGCGCATCGCCCCTCTCCAAGACCGGAAGAGGCCGGCCTGGGAGTACGGCGCCCCGGGCTCAACTTCAACTTCACCACGCTGGAGCTGAAGGGGATGGTCCGGGAACTCTTCAAGTACGACCCGACGCACCCTGAGTGGTTCAGGCCTCCCCGGGAAGTGGTGCCGCTCTGCAACAACATCGTCCGGGACCGTATCCTCGCCATGATGCCCATGTGTGACTCGCACGGCGTGGACCGCACGTGGATCGCTCCGAAGCCCATCGACGTCCTCAACTTCTACGACAACCTCGCAGAGGTGGCGAAGAACAAGAACGACCTCAAGGAGCACACGCGGGACACCACCGACCAGGAGATTGCTTACATAGCTTCTCGGGCTGAAGAGGCTGCTGCAGCCGCAGCGGCAGGAATTTTTGGATACTCGCCTGAAGAGGCGGAGATTGCGGACGCGACCAGCCAGGCTGAAGAGGCGGAGATCCGCAAATTGCTGCAGCTCCCTCCCGACGCGCTCGCCGGGGTCCCATCTCTGAGGCACTCCAGGATCCACGGAATCGCGGCCGAGGCCGAGGCGACGGAGGGTGCCGCCGGAGGGAGCAGAGGCGCCGCGAGGGGCGGAGGCGCCAAGGGAAAGGGGGCCGCAGCGCAGGACGCTGGGCCCAGTGAGCCGGCCGGGGAAGAGGAGGAGGAGGAGGCCGAGGACTCCGGCGGATCTACGGAGCTCTACGCCGACGACCTCTCCTCGTCGGAGAGCTCCCCGCCCCCGGCAAGCCCAAGGCAGTCCCCACCGAAGCGTCTCCGCAAGACGGCGACGGGGGAGAGGGCGCAGGCGCCCCGGCAACAGCCAGCTCGCCGGGCAGCTCCCCGGGGGAGCCAAGCCGCGCCAAGGCCGTCCGGCGCACCAGCCACAGCGGAGGCGGCCCGCGCGCGGACCACGACGGAGGCGCCTCGCAGGCCGGCGCCGAGCCGGCAAGGGTCTTCTCGGAGCGGAGCAGCGGCTCCGCCCGCTCCCCGGGCCTCGGCTACCACAGGGGCTGGGGCTTCGCAGCCCCCAGCCCCCGGGACCGCCAAGCGCCCAAGGGAATCTTCTTCTTCCGCTCCTCGCGCCGACGCGCCCACGGTGGAGTACGACTTCTCCGCCCTGAGCGAGGACGACGAGGAGGACCAGGAGTAAGGATCCAGGACCTTACATCTTCTCGATTTTTGTCTTGGTTTTTTGTTGATGCTGACTCTGTTCATTGCTCTGATTTCAGGACCCTGGCCCATCGCGCGGTGAAGAAGGCCAAGGCGCCCGAGGTCGAGGTCGCGGAAGACTCAGCAGCTGCGGCAACAGGGGGTGTGCCGGAGCCGAGCCTGCAGGACCCGAGCGCTGCTCCGAGGAGCAGCCCCCAGCGCAGCCCGCAGCGCAGCCCCCAGCGTAAGTCTGGGGTTTACTCTTTTCGCTTGTTGGGGTACGCCTGAGGATTTGGTCTTGTCTTCATGTCTTGATGTTTCTTGTCTTGTTTTGTGCAGAGGTGGAGCCACAGCGGGAAGAGCGCCCGGAGACCGTCGTCGAGGAGCCGCAGGCCCCGCCGTCCCCGCCAAGGCAGAACTCTCCGGCAAGGGAGAGTGCTCCGCCAAGGGTGGGTACTCCGCCAAGGCAGAGTACCCCGCCAAGGGCGAGAAGCCCGGCGAGGGCGGCCACTCCGCCAAGGCCGAGCTCCCCGGCGAGGGAGCCCGCCGCTGAGGACGTCCGCCAAGGTATGTTCTGTAGCTTGTCTTCTTGGCTTCGCTTCTTTTTGGATATTTGCTTGAATCTTGAACTTCTTTTTCTTCTTTCTCTTTTTTAGATCTTCCTCCTCCTGAGCCCATGGAGACGGAGGTTATCAACCTCGAGGAGGAGGGCGCGCAGGGCGGCGGCGGTGACGTCTCCGCCACCGAGGAGATGGCTGAGGCCGCCGAGCCGGCCGCGCAGGAGACCGCTCCGGCTGCGGACGCAGCGGCCGGGGAGGGGGACGGCGATCGCACCGCCGACCCAGAGGTGGCGGGAGCATCGGATGCTGCACCGGCCGCCGACCCCTCCGCCAGCAAGGAGCAGGGGTATTACCTTGAGGCCCCCAACGGCGTCTTCATCCAGATGCCCTGGGGGTCTTCATCGCGAGCTCCCGCGGAGGGCGAGGCGTTCGACGGAGAAGTCCTCGCCTCCGCAGGTCTGAAGATCATCGAGGCGCCCGGCGGGAGCGAGGGGCCCGAGGAGGAGAAGCTGCTCCACCAGCTCCTGGCCCTTTACCGGGCCAGGCAGGCGAAGCTCGCCTCCCGGGAGGCCCTTGCCGCCAAGGCCGCCGCGGAAATGGAGAAGCGCGCGGCAGAGCTCAGCGTCGCCAACCAGGCGGCCCTCCGCGAGGTGGCGGAGGAGCGCGAGCGTCTCGCCGGCGAGTATCAGGAGTGGGTGCTCGAGAAGGCTGAAGCTGATGAACAGCAGCGGCTCGCCGGGGAGGAGCTGTCCCGGCGAGAAGGAGAGCTCGCGCAGCGGAAGGTCGAGCTCGACTCCCACGAGGAGGACCTTGCCGCTCGCGAGACGGCCCTTGGCGGGGAGTTGAAGGAGGCGAAAGCCGCCGCGGTTGCCGCGGAAGACGCCAAGAAGGAGCTCTCCGCCAAGGTTGAGCAGCTGGAGAAGGCGCTGAAGGTGAGCGCGGAGAAGGTTGCCGCGCTCATCACGGAGCGCGAGAAGGACGCCCACACAAATTCTGAGCTCCAGGTGAGCCTCTCCAAGAGGGGCGACGAGCTGAAGGCCGCCAAGGACTCCATCGAGGACTTGGAGCTGAAGGTCACTACTCTGAAGGATTCGCTCGACGCTGCCCGGGCTCAGGAGAACAAGCTGAAGGAGGAGCTCCGCAAGGAGCGGACCTTGGTGGACAGCGTCAACAAAGCATCCGAGCTCTTCCGCCAAACCATTGAGGTATGGACCGAAGACTTGGTTTCTTCTGCGTCCAACATTGACCAGGAGTTGCTGGCGCTGAAGGTTGAACATCTCATCTACTCGCCGGATTCGGACCTCCCGCACAGCGCCAAGCTCAGCCTCTTCTTCAGAGGGATCGCGCCGGCCCTGGCAGGTCTCCGGAACCAAATCCCCGCGCGGCTGGCCGAGGAGTCGCGCCTGCTCTGCGCGGGAACTCTGGAGCGGGTGCTGACGAAGATCGTGTACCGCAACCCGGGGATCAATCTCACCAACGTTCTTCGCAGCTTGCCGGCTGATGCGAACACGGAGGCCCTGAAGGAACAAGTCGCCCACATCATCGCCAAGGTGGCTAAGCTCGGCAGGAAGGAGGGCGACCGCGTAGATTAGGCCTCCATTATCTTTATCTTTTTGTTGCTGCATATGATATCATGAACTTATTAGTCCATCGCGACAAGTTATCCTTTGTAAGATATTTATCTCATTTTGATTAAGTAATGCGATGTTATCTTCCTTGTCTTAATCCTTGACTTTGTATATTTTTCACCCTACGCTCCCGGGGAGCTTGCCGGTAAGGGACCTTTGCCGCGAGCGCTGAGTGCTGGACTCTAAGCAGCCTGTTGGCCAAGGTCTTACCGGCAAGCAACCTCGCCGCGGCTAGCCGCAACGCACTTAGCTTGCTGAGCGTGCTCGGAAACGAAACAAGGGCGCGACACTTGTCGCAGCTCACTTAAATCGTTGAGTGAACTCGAAAACAAGATAAGGGTGCGGCAAGCTACGGGTAGGTTCCTCCGCGCACAGGTTTTCCATACAAAGTGTGATTGTTCAAGGAAGACAACTAAAACTTAAAATTTGAACTGGTCAAGTTCTAACAACTTATCTTTCATATGCTGCTTGCTTATATTGTTTGCTTTCCGGTAAGGCTTCTCTTTCTTGAACAGCACCTGGTTCCTCCTCCACCTCCTTCCCCCCCGGCAAACTTGTGCGCGAGGAACGTTCCTTCTGCTTAAGAGGAAAGAAAAGGGAGAGGGAAACAAGTATATTGCCTTTCGGCGTGCTAATGCTTACCGAATACTTGAGTGTTGTACCAAATGCCAAACAAAACATGCAAATAGCAAAGAGAAGCATGCGAAAGGCAATCGGTGCGAAAAACACGAAATCTTTACTGATGCACGGGGTCTGCGCCCGGCTTTGTACAAAGGGTTACATGCGACAGCGGCAAAGCTTGTACAAAAGGTGGTTGCCGGAGCGGATCACGGCAACCGCGCCTTAGGGGTGAAACTTACGAAGATGCTCTATGTTCCAGGAGTTGCTCACCGGTAAGCCTTCTTCGGTCTCGAGGCGGACAGCGCCGGGCCTCGTAACTTGTCTCACCCGATAAGGGCCTTCCCACTTCGGCGTCAACTTGTTGGAATTCTTGGCGGACTGAACACGCCGAAGAACAAGGTCGCCTTCCTCGAGACTCCTGGCCTTGACCTTGCGGCTATGGTAGCGACGCAAGGCTTGCTGGTATCGAGCAGCTCGTACAGCAGCCTGGAGACGTCCCTCCTCGAGGAGCAACGCGTCATCTTGCCGCAGTTGCTCTTGCTCGAGCTCGTCATAAGCGAGCACTCGAGGAGATCCGTATACGAGTTCCGTGGGGAGAACTGCCTCTGCTCCATAGACTAGAGCAAAGGGTGTCTGTCCGGTGGCTCGATTTGGTGTCGTTCTGATTGACCAAAGAGCCGCCGGTAGCTCCTCTATCCAATTTCTTCCGCACTTGCGCAGCCTGTCGAAGGTCCTTGTCTTGAGTCCGCGCAGCACTTCAGCATTTGCCCTCTCCGCTTGACCGTTGCTCCTCGGGTGAGCAACAGAAGCGAAACAGACCTTGGCGCCAAGGTCTTGGACGTACTGCATGAAGGTGCGACTAGTGAATTGCGTACCGTTGTCGGTGATTATCCTGTTAGGGATTCCGAAACTGCAAACAATCGACCTGAAGAACCTGACCGCTGATTGTGCTGTCACCTTTCTCACCGCCTCCACTTCTGGCCACTTTGTGAACTTGTCGATCGCAACGTACAAGTACTCAAGGCCCCCGACGGCTCGGGGGAAGGGGCCGAGGATATCGAGCCCCCAGACCGAGAAGGGCCAGGACAAAGGGATTGTTTGGAGAGCTTGAGCTGGCTGATGAATTTGCTTCGCATGGAACTGGCACGCTTCACACTTGGTTACTAGTGCAGTTGCGTCTTGGAGGGCTTCTTGCCAAAAGAACCCTTGCCGGAAAGCTTTCCCGGCAAGCGCCCTTGCGCCAATGTGGTGGCCGCATATGCCTCCGTGTATTTCCGCCAACAGCTTCTGTCCATCTTCCCTGGAGATGCATTTCAACCTGACACCGTTGAGTCTTCTTCTGTACAGCTCGTTATCCACGAACTGGTACATACTTGACTGCCTGGTTATCTTCTCTATCTCTTGAGGGTCGTCGGGAAGCTCTCCAGTTTGCAGAAAACGGACTATCTGCTGCGCCCATGCCGGAGCCCGGGGCTCGACGGCAAGGACTAAAGGTTCGAGGGCCGCTGCGGGAACCTCGGCTTCTACGGCAAGGACCTCTGGTCCTGCCGGAGCTGATGGTCCCCCGGCAAGCTCGTCGGGGCGAGGCTTGTCGGGAACACTTGCTTCAATTGTACAGGCCCGAGGGCTTGCATGAGCAAACTGTTCCTCAGCGTTCTGGTTGTTGATCTTGGGGACCTTGGCGGCGGTTTCAGGAAGATCCGCCGGCAAGTAGTCGCCGGAGACCAACTTTCTTTTCTTGGACTGCCCAATTGATGGTGTAACGGATGGTTGAGTCAGCTTGAGCAAGAAGGTCCCTGGTTCCACAGGTAACTTCATTGCGGCACATTTTGAAAGGCCATCCGCAATTTCATTCTGAGCTCTCGGGACGTGCTCCATCTGCAGACCTTCAAAGTGCTCTTCAAGCTTTCTCACTTCATCGACATAAGCTTCCATCAAAGGGCTCTGATAGCTCTTGTTGACTTGCCGGACCACCAACTGAGAATCTCCTCGTACAATCAGCTTCCTGATCCCAAGTTCGGCCGCAATCCTGAGGCCGGCGAGCAAGCCTTCATATTCAGCAGTGTTGTTTGTCGCTTGCTCCCTGGGAAAGTGCATCTGGATAACATATTTGAGGTGCTCTCCGGTGGGCGCGATGAGTACCACGCCAGCACCGGCGCCTTGCAGCGAGAAGGCACCATCAAAATACATTACCCATTCACTTGTAGCTTCTTGTACGGGTGTACTTGTTTCTTGAACTTCTTCGTCGGGCGTTGGGGTCCACTCAGCTATGAATTCTGCCAAAGCTCGGCTCTGTATGGTTGAAGTGCTTTCAAACTTGAGTCCAAAGCTTGACAGTTCCAGTGCCCACTCAACGATCCTGCCTGTCGCTTCGGGGTTATGCAATATCCACTTTAGCGGAAAGCGAGTGACCACTGTTATCTCATGGGCTTGGAAGTAATGGCGCAGCTTTCTCGAGGCCATGAGGAGGCCGAAAAGCAACTTTTGCACACCAGAGTACCTTGATCTAGCCCCCTGGAGAAGGGAACTTACAAAATACACTGGGCGCTGCACCATCTTCTTCCGCACCTCATCCTGTTCCTGCGCAGTGCCTTCCTTGTCGGGGCCAGAGCTCGCCGGAACAGCCCCCTGCTTGTCGCTGGATTCGCTTGCCGGTGGTGCCGACTCCTCGTCGGACTCCCTCTCCGCTACTAACGCAGCACTAACCACTTGGTTGGTTGCCGCTAAGTATAGCAGCAACTTTTCCTGTGGTCTAGGTGCGACAAGTATTGGAGTGGAGGACAGGTACCGTTTCAAATCCTGCAGCGCAGCCTCCGCTTCCGGAGTCCACTTCATGGGACCTGCCTTCTTCAAGATTTTGAAGAAAGGTAGGGCGCGTCCTGCAGACTTTGAAATGAACCTACTGAGGGCAGCCACGCAACCTGCAAGCCTCCTAACATCCTTGACGCGCTTTGGGGCCTCTATCTGCTCAATGGCTTTAATCTTGTCGGGGTTGGCTTCAATCCCCCTCTGTGATACAAAGAACCCGAGAAGCTTGCCGGAGGGGACTCCAAAGACGCACTTCTCGGGGTTCAACTTGAGCTGTATCTTGCGCAGGTTCTGAAACGTTTCTTCCAAATCTTGAATCAGGGTTTCCTTGCTCTTGCTTTTCACCACGATGTCATCCATGTAAGCCTCTACATTCCTGTGGATCTGTGGTTCAAAAGCAGTGTATACTACCCTTGCAAAGGTTGAGCCTGCATTCTTCAACCCAAATGGCATGCGTATGAAGCAATAAGTGCCACATGGGGTGATAAATGCAGTCTTCTCTTCATCTTCCTTGGCCATGAAAATCTGATGATAGCCTGAGTATGCATCAAGAAAACAGAGTAGCTCACATCCGGCAGTGGAGTCAACGATCTGGTCAATGCGCGGCAAAGGGAATGAATCCTTGGGACATGCTTTATTCACATCGGTGAAGTCTATACACAGTCTCCACTTCCCGTTGGCCTTGCGCACGACGACTGGATTTGCCAACCACGTCGGATGGATCACACCTCTAACTAGGCCTGCTGCTTCTAGCTTCTTGATCTCTTCGTTGATGAACTCTTGGCGCTCCACGGCTTGCTTCCTCACTTTTTGCTTGATGGGCCACGCATGAGGACAGACAGCAAGCTTGTGCTCAATTACCTTCCTGGGAACACCGGGGATGTCAGATGGTTGCCAGGCAAACACATCGACATTCGCCCGTAGGAAGGCAACGAGCGTGCTTTCCTATTTGCTGTCAAGGGTGGCACTGACGGTGAAGGTACCACCAGTGCCGTCCTCCTTGGCGGACACCTTCTTGGTTGCCGGAGGAGCAGCCATTCCTTTCTTACTCTTGCCGGTGGAGCTCGATGGAACGTCCTCGACGGCAGCGCAGCACTCCGAAGAGGTGCGGTTGCCGGAGTGGGTCCCAGAGCACTTGCCGGACTTGGTCTTCGTCTTCTTCCCCCCGGGAGCTTCAGCGGCAAGAGTGTCGTTGTCGGCCGCAGCTGCTGCTTCCCGGTAGATCTTGTCGGTGCAGATAAGCGCATCCTTCTTGTCGCCGTGGACAGTGATGACGCTTATCGGCCCCGGCATCTTCAGTACGTTGTAAGCATAATGGGAAGCTGCCATGAACTTGGCGAGGGCAGGACGGCCGAGTATTCCATTGTAGGGCAATGGAATATCGGCGACGTCGAAAGTGATGCGCTCAGTCCTGAAGTTGAGCTCCCCGCCAAAGGTCACCGGCAGAGTGATCTTTCCCTTGGGCTTGCTCCTTCCCGGGTTGATTCCTTGGAAAGAACCGGTCTCTTCGAGCTCGCCATCTGGAATCTGGAGTTTCTTGATCACAGCAGAGGAGATCAAGTTCAGCCCGGCCCCGCCGTCAACCAACATTTTGGTGACCTTGAGGTTGCGGATGGTGGGTGAGACCAGCATCGGCAAGCACCCGACCGCAGTGGTGCGGTCAGGGTGATCCTCAAGATCAAAAATGATGGGCGTGCTGGACCATTTGAGGAGCCTGCGCGACTCCACGGGCGGCTCCGCTGCATTCACCTCACGCACCCACTGCTTTAGTTGGCGGTGGGAGGTGTGCAGGGAGGCGCCACCGTCGACGCACAGGACCTCCGTGGCCTTCTGGAACTCCTGCTCGCTGTTATCTTCGTCCTCCATGTCTTCATCGTCGTCCTCTTCGTCCTTGTCGCGGCCCCGGGGAGGTCGATCTCCTTGCCGCTGTTTGGCCTTGCCGCGGCGTCCTCCCCGGCCATTGAACGGCCGCTTCTTGCTGGGCTCTTCCCCGCCACCTTGGGCCTTCTCCTTATCACGCCTCTCGTACTCAGCCTTCTGCTGCTCGACGAGATATTTGACGCGCTTGCAGTTGGAGAGATCGTGACCCTTGGTGCGGTGGATCTTACAGTATTGCTTGTCGGAGCTCCCCGGCTTGTCGACCGCCGCTGCAGGGGCAGGCTCCTTGCCGGAGCCGCCAGCCTGCGCTTGCTTGGCGGGGGCCTCCTTGCCGGTCTTCTCGACGGCAAGCACCTCCTTCTTGCCCTTCCTTCTGTTGTTCCGCCGCCGGCTCTTCTTTGCCGGGGCGGCGTCGTCGCTGTCGCTTCCTCCTGCGCCAGCATCCTCCCCGGGGAGTCTCCTCCCCTCTTCTGCGCGTGCGCACTTGTCAGCAAGAGTGTAGAGCTCGCTGACATCCCGAATCTTCGTCATCGCCATCTCTTCACGCATGCGGCGGTTACGCACGTTCTGATGGAACGCGCTGATAACCGTGGCAGGGTGAACGTCAGGGATGTTGTGCTGCACCCGGCTGAAGCGTTGGATATACTTCCGCAGGGTCTCGCCTTCCTTCTGGGCCAAGATGTGGAGATCGCTCTCCTGGCCATGGGGTTTGTGGCCGCCGGTGAAGGCGCCAACAAACTGGTGGCAAAGGTCGGCCCAAGAAGAGATAGAACCTTCCGGCAAGTGCATGAGCCACGAACGGACGTTCGGCTTTAGCACGAGCGGGAAGTAATTAGCCAAGATCTTCTCGTCGCGCCCCCCGGCAGCTTGCACCGCGATGGTGTAGACGCTGAGGAATTCCGAGGGGTGCGTCTTGCCGTCGTACTTCTCCGGTACGTCGGGCTTAAAATTCTTCATGCTGGGCCACTGGACGCGCCGCAGCTCGCGGGTGAACGCAGGGCAGCCTGCCGCATACGGCAAGTCGCCTGGCTCACCGGGCGCGTGCGCGTCGACAGTGTTTCCAGCTCTCTTGTCTGATTGTCGCCGATTTTCGGCGGCGCTCGATTGTGGTCCGAGCGTCTTCTTCTCGCCGGTCGTCGAGGACCTGGCGCTGGTCCCGACGGGCCCGTGGGTCCGACGAGGCTGTGGAGCCGTCGTCGGCGTTGTTCCGGCGGGGCGGCGTCTTCTGCTTTCGCTGCGGGGAGTGCGCGCTTGTCGCACCCCCGGCAGTCTTGTCGCCGTCAGCCTTCGTCTTCTCAGCTTGCCGCGGCCGCGAGGCCGACGGCTGCTGTGGAGAATCGTTGTTGGCGAAGTCTATCAGGCTCCGGATGGTGGCCCTCCATTCTTCGGCCTTATCGGCCGCTGGAGGAAAGTCAAGGAGCAGTTGCGCCCTTGCGAGCGCTTCTGCCGGAGTGGAGGGGAACGCGGGCGAGCGGTGCGAGGAGCGGGATACGCTCGGACTTCTAACAACGTTAGAAGGAGCGGGGTCCCGCGCCGGCGCCTTCGCTTTGCTTGTGCCCGGACGGGGGTCCGGGGCGTCCCGCGAGCCTCCGGTTTGGCCTTGCCCCAGCAAGCGGATACCACCTCCCGTGGCATGGCGCTGCTGGGTCGTAGTGTGCTGGGATGGACGTGGCGCGTCCACGGAGACCGAGGTTCGGTCGTCCGTCCTATTCTTGGATCTGGTGGCGCCGTGAGTGTCCTCGCCGGCAACCACCCTTCCGACGGCATCTCCCCCGCCCACCGTTGGCTCTGGTGGCGGCGGGTGAGACGCAGACGGGCCTCCGACCTCCGAAGCCTTCTTCTTCGGGGCCATGGAGTTGTTGCTGGTGAAGTTGATGAATTCGGAGAGGTTGATGAAGAATGCGCCCGCGCGAACGCCGGATCAGGTTCGCACAACCTTGACGCCCCCTACCTGGCGCGCCAAAGATGTCGGGGGAAACTGTCCGCCACGAACACCTATGGGACCGGAGCCCCTTGTCTGTGCGGTACGAGGGCGGAGGGAGCACAAAGAGCAGATCGTAGCGAGCACGCGGGCAGTTTTACCCAGGTTCGGGCCGCGGTAGACGCGTAAAACCCTACTCCTGCTTAGTTGTGTATTGAGTTTGAGTGCTCGAGAGCTTGAAGAAGCAACTACACCGAGCGTGAGAGTAATCTAGGTTCCGAACCCCCTCCACGTTGTGCATGGGCCTCCTTTTATAGTGTAAGGGGTCACCGACAGGTGTCAACGTAGGAGAAAGGGGTAAAAACGTAAAAGAGGTGGTAGTTGTAACAGTGCGGGAACAGTGGAGCTACAGTACAGAACAGTGGTCTATACCTACTTTAACAGTGGGGGACAAGGGCATTTAATGCCCGTCGCCGTCGACCCCAAAAGCTCCCGCCCTAGCGTCTCCGTCTGCCACGGCGATGGATCCACCACCGTGGAGTGCCACCGTGTACCCCAGGCTGCACAGCCATCCGCCACGCGTCCCTGGATAGGCCCCAGGGCGACGCGTGGGCCGATGAGCTGGAGCGCGGGCACACAGCGCAGCCTTCCCGACAAGCACCTTGCCGGGGCCTTGATCTTGCCGGGCCCGGGAGCTTGCCGCTCCCCGGGCCCTTGCCGGGGCGCATATAACGCCGAGGCGTGTCTTCTAATCTTCCTGGCAAGCTCCCCTTGCCAGGGTCTTGTGCTAGTGATGTAGTCTTGAGCCTGGTACGGCCTTCCCGGCAAGCTCCTCTTGCCGGGGTCTCGGTCTTCTTTCTTGTATACTTTGTTTTTGAATGGTTTAATAGGGAGCAGGAAGGTCTCCGGCGAGCACGCGGTAAACCCTGCCGCGGGAAGCTGCAACTGCCCGTGCACAGGTTGGGGTACTGAGGCACCCCTACCTTAGTACACCGACAATGTCAAACACCATGCCACCGTCACTTTGCCGCAAACATTGAGATACCTGGTTTTTAAATTCTAGTTGATCCAAAACTCGTCTGAAATTCATGAAACTTGGCATGCTATCATGGAGCGGCATCAACATGCCGTGGTAATTTTCTTGTCCCATTTGGGCCAGGTTTGGGTATATGCTTTTAACAAACCAGACCTTCTCACAACAAGCATGATGGTTTTGGTAGGGACTGCCCCAACTTTGGGGGCGAAATGATATCCATTGCCTCTTATTGCTTTCAAAATTTTCTCGTGTCAACATAGAACAAGAGGAGTGTTGTGTTATATTTTGTGATTTTTCGGGGTTCGTTTGGACATTTTTATGCATTTAGTGAGTTTTCAATGCATTTATGTGCACAATTCAAATTTGAACTATATGCACATGTTCCCGTGCATATAAATTGGTTGAAAAATCAAATCTTTGTCCTTGGGTGCATGCTTAGGTCGCATGCAAGAAATGGGAATGAATGTCAAACACCGTGCCACCGTCACTTGGCCGCAAACATTGAGACACCTGGTTTTTAAATTCTAGTTAATGCAAAACTCGTCTGAAATTCATGAAACTTGGCATGCTATCATGGAGCGACATTAACATGCCATGGTAATTTTTTTGTCCCATTTGGGCTAGGTTTGGGTATATGCTTCTAACAAACCAGACCTTCTCACAACAAGCATGATGGTTTTGGTAGGGACTGCCCCAACTTTTGGGGCGAAACGATATCCATTGCCTCTTATTGCTTTCAAATTTATCTCGTGTCAACATAGAACAAGATGAGTGTTGTGTTATTTTTTGTGATTTTTCGGGGTTCGTTTGGACATTTTTATGCATTTAGTGAGTTTTCAATGCATTTATGTGCACAATTCAAATTTGAATTATATGCACATGCTCCCGTGCATATAAATTGGTTGAAAAATCAAATCTTTGTCATTGGGTGCATGCTTAGGTCCCATGGAAGAAATGGGAATGAATGTCATACACCGCGCCACGGTCACTTTGCCGCAAACATTAAGATACCTGGTTTTTAATTCTAGTTAATCCAAAACTCGTCTGAAATTCATGAAACTTGGCATGCTATGATGGAGCGGCATCAACATGTCATTGAAATTTTTTTTGTCCCATTTGGGGCAGGTTTGGGTATATGCTTCTCACAAACCAGAGCTTCTCACAAGCGTGATGGTTTCGGTAGGGATCAGCCCAACTTTGGGGGCGAAACGATATCCATTGCCTCTTATTGATTTCAATTTTTTTCTCGTGTCAACATAGAACAACAGGAGTATTGTGTTATTTTTTCGTGATTTTTCGGGGTTCTTTTGGTCATTTTTATGCATTTAGTTTCCAATGCTTTTATGTGCATAATTCAAATTCCAACTACATGAACATGCTCTCGTGCATGTAAATTGGTCTAAAAATCAAACTTTGTCCTTGGGTGCATGCTTAGGTCCCATGCAAGAAATGGGAATTAATGTCAAACACCCTACCATCGTTACTCGGCCACAAACATTGAGTTACCTGGTTTTTATATTCCAGTAAATCCAAAACTCGTATGAAATTCATGAAACTTGGCGTGCTATTATGGAGCGGAATCAACACGTCGTGGTAATTTTTTGTCCCATATGGGACAGGTTTGGGTATATGCTTCTCACAGACCAGAGCTTCTTAACAAGCATGATTGTTTCGGTAGGGACCGCCCCAACTTTCGGGGCGAAACGATATCCACTGCCTCTTATTACTTTCAAATGTTTTCTCGTGTCAAAATAGAACAACAGGAGTGTTGTGTTATTTTTTGTGATTTTTTGGGATTCGTTTGGACATTTTTACGCATTTCGCGAGTTTTCAATCCATGTATGTGCATAATTCAAATTTGAACTACATGCACATGCTCCCGTGCATATAAATTGGTTGAAAAATAAAATCTTTGTCCTTGGGTGCATGATTAGGACCCATGCAAGAAATGGGAATGAATGTCAAACACCATGCCACCGTCACTTGGCCGCAAACATTGAGACACCTGGTTTTTAAATTCTAGTTAATGCAAAACTCGTCTGAAATTCATGAAACTTGGCATGCTATCTTGGAACGGCATTAACATGCCATGGTAATTTTTTTGTCCCATTTGGGCTAGGTTTGGGTATATGCTTCTAACAAACCAGACCTTCTCACAACAAGCATGATGGTTTTGGTAGGGACTGCCCCAACTTTTGGGGCGACACGATATCCATTGCCTCTTATTGCTTTCAAAATTTTCTCGTGTCAACATAGAACAAGATGAGTGTTGTGTTATTTGTTGTGATTTTTCGGGGTTCATTTGGACATTTTTATGCATTTAGTGAGTTTTCAATGCATTTATGTGCACAATTCAAATTTGAATTATATGCACATGCTTCCGTGCATATAAATTGGTTGAAAAATCAAATCTTTGTCATTGGGTGCATGCTTAGGTCCCATGCAAGAAATGGGAATGAATGTCAAACGCCGTGCCACCGTCACTTTGCCGCAAACATTAAGATACCTGGTTTTTAATTCTAGTTAATCCAAAACTCGTCTGAAATTCATGAAACTTGGCATGCTATCATGGAGCGGCATCAACATGTCGTTGTAATTTTTTTGTCCCATTTGGGGCAGGTTTGGGTATATGCTTCTCACAAACCAGAGCTTCTCACAAGCGTGATGGTTTCGGTAGGGATCGGCCCAACTTTGGGGGCGAAACGATATCCATTACCTCTTATTGATTTCAATTTTTTTTCTCGTGTCAACATAGAACAACAGGAGTATTGTGTTATTTTTTCGTGATTTTTCGGGGTTCGTTTGGTCATTTTTATGCATTTAGTGAGTTTTCAATGCTTTTATGTGCATAATTCAAATTCCAACTACATGAACATGCTCTCGTGCATGTAAATTGGTCTAAAAATCAAATCTTTGTCCTTGGGTGCATGCTTAGGTCCCATGCAAGAAATGGAAATTAATGTCAAACACCCTACCATCGTCACTCGGCCACAAACATTGAGTTACCTGGTTTTTATATTCCAGTAAATCTAAAACTCGTCTGAAATTCATGAAACTTGGCATGCTATGATGGAGCGGCATCAACATGTCGTTGAATTTTTTTTGTCCCATTTGGGGCAGGTATGGGTATATGCTTCTCACAAACCAGAGCTTCTCACAAGCGTGATGATTTCGGTAGGGATCGGCCCAACTTTGGGGGCGAAACGATATCCCTTGCCTCTTATTGATTTCAATTTTTTTCTCGTGTCAACATAGAACAGCAGGAGTATTGTGTTATTTTTTCGTGATTTTTCGGGGTTCGTTTGGTCATTTTTATGCATTTAGTAAGTTTTCAATGCTTTTATGTGCATAATTCAAATTCCAACTACATGAACATGCTCTCGTGCATGTAAATTGGTCTAAAAATCAAATCTTTGTCCTTGGGTGCATGCTTAGGTCCCATGCAAGAAATGGGAATTAATGTCAAACACCCTACCATCGTCACTCGACCACAAACATTGAGTTACTTGGTTTTTATATTCCAGTAAATCCAAAACTCGTATGAAATTCATGAAACTTGGCATGCTATTATGGAGCGGAATCAACACGTCGTGGTAATTTTTTGTCCCATATGGGACAGGTTTGGGTATATGCTTCTCACAGACCAGAGCTTCTTAACAAGCATGATTGTTTCGGTAGGGACCGTCCCAACTTTCGGGGCGAAACGATATCCATTGCCTCTTATTACTTTCAAATGTTTTCTCGTGTCAACATAGAACAACAGGAGTGTTGTGTTATTCTTTGTGATTTTTCGGGATTCGTTTGGACATTTTTATGCATTTCGCGAGTTTTCAATCCATGTATGTGCATAATTCAAATTTGAACTACATGCACATGCTCCCGTGCATATAAATTGGTTGAAAAATCAAATCTTTGTCCTTGGGTGCATGATTAGGACCCATGCAAGAAATGGGAATGAATGTCAAACACCATGCCACCGTCACTTGGCCGCAAACATTGAGACACCTGGTTTTTAAATTCTAGTTAATGCAAAACTCGTCTGAAATTCATGAAACTTGGCATGCTATCTTGGAGCGGCATTAACATGCCATGGTAATTTTTTTGTCCCATTTGGGCTAGGTTTGGGTATATGATTCTAACAAACCAGACCTTCTCACAACAAGCATGATGGTTTTGGTAGGGACTGCCCCAACTTTTGGGGTGACACGATATCCATTGCCTCTTATTGCTTTCAAATTTTTCTCGTGTCAACATAGAACAAGATGAGTGTTGTGTTATTTTTTGTGATTTTTCGGGGTTCATTTGGACATTTTTATGCATTTAGTGAGTTTTCAATGCATTTATGTGTACAATTCAAATTTGAATTATATGCACATGCTTCTGTGCATATAAATTGGTTGAAAAATCAAATCTTTGTCATTGGGTGCATGCTTAGGTCCCATGCAAGAAATGGGAATGTATGTCAAACACCGTGCCACCGTCACTTTGCCGCAAACATTAAGATACCTGGTTTTTAATTCTAGTTAATCCAAAACACGTCTGAAATTCATGAAACTAGGCATGCTATCATGGAGCGGCATCAACATGTCGTTGTAATTTTTTTGTCCCATTTGGGGCAGGTTTGGGTATATGCTTCTCACAAACCAGAGCTTCTCACAAGCGTGATGGTTTCGGTAGGGATCGGCCCAACTTTGGGGGCGAAACGATATCCATTGCCTCTTATTGATTTCAATTTTTTTCTCGTGTCAACATAGAACAACAGGGGTATTGTGTTATTTTTTCGTGATTTTTCGGGGTTCGTTTGGTCATTTTTAGGCATTTAGTGAGTTTTCAATGCTTTTATGTGCATAATTCAAATTCCAACTACATGAACATGCTCTCGTGCATGTAAATTGGTCTAAAAATTAAATCTTTGTCCTTGGGTGCATGCTTAGGTCCCATGCAAGAAATGGGAATTAATGTCAAACACCCTACCATCGTCACTCGGCCACAAACATTGAGTTACCTGGTTTTTATATTCCAGTAAATCTAAAACTCGTATGAAATTCATGAAACTTGGCATGCTATGATGGAGCGGCATCAACATGTCGTTGAATTTTTTTGTCCCATTTGGGGCAGGTTTGGGTATATGCTTCTCACAAACCAGAGCTTCTCACAAGCGTGATGGTTTCGGTAGGGATCGGCCCAACTTTGGGGGCGAAACGATATCCATTGCCTCTTATTGATTTCAATTTTTTTCTCGTGTCAATATAGAACAACAGGAGTATTGTGTTATTTTTTCGTGATTTTTCGGGGCTCGTTTGGTCATTTTTATGCATTTAGTGAGTTTTCAATGCTTTTATGTGCATAATTCAAATTCCAACTACATGAACATGCTCTCGTGCATGTAAATTGGTCTAAAAATCAAATCTTTGTCCTTGGGTGCATGCTTAGGTCCCATGCAAGAAATGGGAATTAATGTCAAACACCCTACCATCGTCACTCGGCCACAAACATTGAGTTACCTGGTTTTTATATTCCAGTAAATCCAAAACTCGTATGAAATTCATGAAACTTGGCATGCTATTATGGAGCGGAATCAACACGTCGTGGTAATTTTTTGTCCCATATGGGACAGGTTTGGGTATATGCTTCTCACAGACCAGAGCTTCTTAACAAGCATGATTGTTTCGGTAGGGACCGCCCCAACTTTCGGGGCGAAACGATATCCATTGCCTCTTATTACTTTCAAATGTTTTCTCGTGTCAACATAGAACAACAGGAGTGTTGTGTTATTTTTTGTGAGTTTTCGGGATTCGTTTGGACATTTTTATGCATTTCGCGAGTTTTCAATCCATGTATGTGCATAATTCAAATTTGAACTACATGCACATGCTCCCGTGCATATAAATTGGTTGAAAAATCAAATCTTTGTCCTTGGGTGCATGATTAGGACCCATGCAAGAAATGGGAATGAATGTCAAACACCATGCCACCGTCACTTGGCCGCAAACATTGAGACACCTGGTTTTTAAATTCTAGTTAATGCAAAACTCGTCTGAAATTCATGAAACTTGGCATGCTATCTTGGAGCGGCATTAACATGCCATGGTAATTTTTTTGTCCCATTTGGGCTAGGTTTGGGTATATGCTTCTAACAAACCAGACCTTCTCACAACAAGCATGATGGTTTTGGTAGGGACTGCCCCAACTTTTGGGGCGACACGATATCCATTGCCTCTTATTGCTTTCAAATTTTTCTCGTGTCAACATAGAACAAGATGAGTGTTGTGTTATTTTTTGTGATTTTTCGGGGTTCATTTGGACATTTTTATGCATTTAGTGAGTTTTCAATGCATTTATGTGCACAATTCAAATTTGAATTATATGCACATGCTTCCGTGCATATAAATTGGTGGAAAAATCAAATCTTTGTCATTGGGTGCATGCTTAGGTCCCATGCAAGAAATGGGAATGAATGTCAAACGCCGTGCCACCGTCACTTTGCCGCAAACATTAAGATACCTGGTTTTTAATTCTAGTTAATCCAAAACTCGTTTGAAATTCATGAAACTTGGCATGCTATCATGGAGCGGCATCAACATGTCATAGTAATTTTTTTGTCCCATTTGGGGCAGGTTTGGGTATATGCTTCTCACAAACCAGAGCTTCTCACAAGCGTGATGGTTTCGGTAGGGATCGGCCCAACTTTGGGGGCGAAACGATATCCATTGCCTCTTATTGATTTCAATTTTTTTTCTCGTGTCAACATAGAACAACAGGAGTATTGTGTTATTTTTTGGTGATTTTTTGGGGTTCGTTTGGTCATTTTTATGAATTTAGTGAGTTTTCAATGCTTTTATGTGCATAATTCAAATTCCAACTACATGAACATGCTCTCGTGCATGTAAATTGGTCTAAAAATCAAATCTTTGTCCTTGGGTGCATGCTTAGGTCCCATGCAAGAAACGGGAATTAATGTCAAACACCCTACCATCGTCACTCGGCCACGAACATTGAGTTACCTGGTTTTTATATTCCAGTAAATCTAAAACTCGTCTAAAATTCATGAAACTTGGCATGCTATGATGGAGCGGCATCAACATGTCGTTGAAATTTTTTTTGTCCCATTTGGGGCAGGTTTGGGTATATGCTTCTCACAAACCAGAGCTTCTCACAAGCGTGATGGTTTCGGTAGGGATCGGCCCAACTTTGGGGGCGAAACGATATCCATTGTCTCTTATTGATTTCAATTTTTTTCTCGTGTCAACATAGAACAACAGGAGTATTGTGTTATTTTTTCGTGATTTTTCGGGGTTCGTTTGGTCATTTTTATGCATTTAGTGAGTTTTCAATGCTTTTATGTGCATAATTCAAATTCCAACTACATGAACATGCTCTCGTGCATGTAAATTGGTCTAAAAATCAAATCTTTGTCCTTGGGTGCATGCTTAGGTCCCATGCAAGAAACGGGAATTAATGTCAAACACCCTACCATCGTCACTCGGCCACAAACATTGAGTTACCTGGTTTTTATATTCCAGTAAATCTAAAACTCGTCTAAAATTCATGAAACTTGGCATGCTATGATGGAGCGGCATCAACATGTCGTTGAAATTTTTTTTGTCCCATTTGGGGCAGGTTTGGGTATATGCTTCTCACAAACCAGAGCTTCTCACAAGCGTGATGGTTTCGGTAGGGATCGGCCCAACTTTGGGGGCGAAACGATATCCATTGTCTCTTATTGATTTCAATTTTTTTCTCGTGTCAACATAGAACAACAGGAGTATTGTGTTATTTTTTCGTGATTTTTCGGGGTTCGTTTGGTCATTTTTATGCATTTAGTGAGTTTTCAATGCTTTTATCTGCATAATTCAAACTGCAACTACATGAACATGCTCTCGTGCATGTAAATTGGTCTAAAAATCAAATCTTTGTCCTTGGGTGCATGCTTAGGTCCCATGCAAGAAATGGGAATTAATGTCAAACACCCTACCATCGTCACTCGGCCACAAACATTGAGTTACCTGGTTTTTATATTCCAGTAAATCCAAAACTCGTATGAAATTCATGAAACTTGGCATGCTATTATGGAGCGGAATCAACACGTCGTGATAATTTTTTGTCCCATATGGGACAGGTTTGGGTATATGCTTCTCACAGACCAGAGCTTCTTAACAAGCATGATTGTTTCGGTAGGGACCGCCCCAACTTTCGGGGCGAAACGATATCCATTGCCTCTTATTACTTTCAAATGTTTTCTCGTGTCAACATAGAACAACAGGAGTGTTGTGTTATTTTTTGTGATTTTTCGGGATTCGTTTGGACATTTTTATGCATTTCGCGAGTTTTCAATCCATGTATGTGCATAATTCAAATTTGAACTACATGCACATGCTCCCGTGCATATAAATTGGTTGAAAAATAAAATCTTTGTCCTTGGGTGCATGATTAGGACCCATGCAAGAAATGGGAATGAATGTCAAACACCATGCCACCGTCACTTGGCCGCAAACATTGAGACACCTGGTTTTTAAATTCTAGTTAATGCAAAACTCGTCTGAAATTCATGAAACTTGGCATGCTATCTTGGTGCGGCATTAACATGCCATGGTAATTTCTTTGTCCCATTCGGGCTAGGTTTGGGTATATGCTTCTAACAAACCAGACCTTCTCACAACAAGCATGATGGTTTTGGTAGGGACTGCCCCGACTTTTGGGGCGACACGATATCCATTGCCTCTTATTGCTTTCAAATTTTTCTCGTGTCAACATAGAACAAGATGAGTGTTGTGTTATTTTTTGTGATTTTTCGGGGTTCATTTGGACATTTTTATGCATTTAGTGAGTTTTCAATGCATTTATGTGCACAATTCAAATTTGAATTATATGCACATGCTTCCGTGCATATAAATTGGTTGAAAAATCAAATATTTGTCATTGGGTGCATGCTTAGGTCCCATGCAAGAAATGGGAATGAATGTCAAACACCGTGCCACCGTCACTTTGCCGCAAACATTAAGATACCTGGTTTTTAATTCTAGTGAATCCAAAACTCGTCTACAATTCATGAAACTTGGCATGCTATCATGGAGCGGCATCAACATGTCGTTGTAATTTTTTTGTCCTATTTGGGGCAGGTTTGAGTATATGCTTCTCACAAACCAGAGCTTCTCACAAGCGTGATGGTTTCGGTAGGGATCGGCCCAACTTTGGGGGCGAAACGATATCCATTGCCTCTTATTGATTTTAATTTTTTTTCTCGTGTCAACATAGAACAACAGGAGTATTGTGTTATTTTTTCGTGATTTTTCGGGGTTCGTTTGGTCATTTTTATGCATTTAGTGAGTTTTCAATGCTTTTATGTGCATAATTCAAATTCCAACTACATGAACATGCTCTCGTGCATGTAAATTGGTCTAAAAATCAAATCTTTGTCCTTGGGTGCATGCTTAGGTCCCATGCAAGAAATGGGAATTAATGTCAAATACCCTACCATCGTCACTCGGCCACAAACATTGAGTTACCTGGTTTTTATATTCCAGTAAATCCAAAACTCGTATGAAATTCATGAAACTTGGCAAGCTATTATGGAGCGGAATCAACACGTCGTGGTAATTTTTTGTCCCATATGGGACAAGTTTGGGTATATGCTTCTCACAGACCAGAGCTTCTTAACAAGCATGATTGTTTCGGTAGGGACCGCCCCAACTTTCGGGGCGAAACGATATCCATTGCCTCTTATTACTTTCAAATGTTTTCTCGTGTCAACATAAAACAACAGGAGTGTTGTGTTATTTTTTGTGATTTTTCGGGATTCGTTTGGACATTTTTATGCATTTCGCGAGTTTTCAATCCATGTATGTGCATAATTCAAATTTGAACTACATGCACATGCTCCCGTGCATATAAATTGGTTGAAAAATCAAACTTTGTCCTTGGGTGCATGATTAGGACCCATGCAAGAAATGGGAATGAATGTCAAACACCATGCCACCGTCACTTGGCCGCAAACATTGAGACACCTGGTTTTTAAATTCTAGTTAATGCAAAACTCGTCTGAAATTCATGAAACTTGGCATGCTATCTTGGAGCGGCATTAACATGCCATGGTAATTTTTTTGTCCCATTTGGGCTAGGTTTGGGTATATGCTTCTAACAAACCAGACCTTCTCACAACAAGCATGATGGTTTTGGTAGGGACTGCCCCAACTTTTGGGGCGACACGATATCCATTGCCTCTTATTGCTTTCAAATTTTTCTCGTGTCAACATAGAACAAGATTAGTGTTGTGTTATTTTTTGTGATTTTTCGGGGTTCATTTGGACATTTTTATGCATTTAGTGAGTTTTCAATGCATTTATGTGCACAATTAAAATTTGAATTATATGCACATGCTTCCGTGCATATAAATTGGTTGAAAAATCAAATCTTTGTCATTGGGTGCATGCTTAGGTCCCATGCAAGAAATGGGAATGAATGTCAAACACCGTGCCACCGTCACTTTGCCGCAAACATTAAGATACCTGGTTTTTAATTCTAGTTAATCCAAAACTCGTCTGAAATTCATGAAACTTGGCATGCTATCATGGAGCGGCATCAACATGTCGTTGTAATTTTTTTGTCCCATTTAGGGCAGGTTTGGGTATATGCTTCTCACAAACCATAGCTTCTCACAAGCGTGATGGTTTCGGTATGGATCGGCCCAACTTTGGGGGCGAAACGATATCCATTGCCTGTTATTGATTTCAATTTTTTTTCTCGTGTCAACATAGAACAACAGGAGTATTGTGTTATTTTTTCGTGATTTTTCGGGGTTCGTTTTATCATTTTTATGCATTTAGTGAGTTTTCAATGCTTTTATGTGCATAATTCAAATTCCAACTACATGAACATGCTCTCGTGCATGTAAATTGGTCTAAAAATCAAATCTTTGTCCTTGGGTGCATGCTTAGGTCCCATGCAAGAAATGGGAATTAATGTCAAACACCCTACCATCGTCACTCGGCCACAAACATTGAGTTACCTGGTTTTTATATTCCAGTAAATCTAAAACTCGTCTGAAATTCATGAAACATGGCATGCTATTATGGAGCGGAATCAACACGTCGTGGTAATTTTTTGTCCCATATGGGACAAGTTTGGGTATATGCTTCTCACAGACCAGAGCTTCTTAACAAGCATGATTGTTTCGGTAGGGACCGCTCCAACTTTCAGGGCGAAACGATATCCATTGCCTCTTATTACTTTCAAATGTTTTTTCGTGTCAACATAGAACAACAGGAGTGTTGTGTTATTTTTTGTTATTTTTCGGGATTCGTTTGGACATTTTTATGCATTTCGCGAGTTTTCAATCCATGTATGTGCATAATTCAAATTTGAACTACATGCACATGCTCCCGTGCATATAAATTGGTTGAAAAATCAAATCTTTGTCCTTGGGTGCATGATTAGGACCCATGCAAGAAATGGGAATGAATGTCAAACACCGTGCCACCGTCACTTGGCCGCAAACATTGAGACACCTGGTTTTTAAATTCTAGTTAATGCAAAACTCGTCTGGAATTCATGAAACTTGGCATGCTATCATGGAGCGGCATTAACATGCCATGGTAATTTTTTTGTCCCATTTGGGCTAGGTTTGGGTATATGCTTCTAACAAACCAGACCTTCTCACAACAAAGCATGATGGTTTTGGTAGGGACTGCCCCAACTTTTGGGGCGAAACGATATCCATTGCCTCTTATTGCTTTCAAATTTTTCTCGTGTCGACATAGAACAAGATGAGTGTTGTGTTATTTTTTGTGATTTTTCGGGGTTCGTTTGGACATTTTTATGCATTTAGTGAGTTTTCAATGCATTTATGTGCACAATTCAAATTTGAATTATATGCACATGCTCCCGTGCATATAAATTGGTTGAAAAATCAAATCTTTGTCATTGGGTGCATGCTTAGGTCCCATGCAAGAAATGGGAATGAATGTCAAACACCGTGCCACCTTCACTTTGCCGCAAACATTAAGATACCTGGTTTTTAATTCTAGTTAATCCAAAACTCGTCTGAAATTCATGAAACTTGGCATGCTATCATGGAGCGGCATCAACATGTCGTTCTAATTTTTTTGTCCCATTTGGGGCAGGTTTGGGTATATGCTTCTCACAAACCAGAGCTTCTCACAAGCGTGATGGTTTCGGTAGGGATCGGCCCAACTTTGGGGGCGAAACGATATCCATTGCCTCTTATTGATTTCAATTTTTTTTCTCGTGTCAACATAGAACAACAGGAGTATTGTGTTATTTTTTCGTGATTTTTCGGGGTTCGTTTGGTCATTTTTATGCATTTAGTGAGTTTTCAATGCTTTTATGTGCATAATTCAAATTCCAACTACATGAACATGCTCTCGTGCATGTAAATTGGTCTAAAAATCAAATCTTTGTCCTTGGGTGCATGCTTAGGTCCCATGCAAGAAATGGGAATTAATGTCAAACACCCTACCATCATCACTCGGCCAAAAACATTGAGTTACCTGGTTTTTATATTCCAGTAAATCCAAAACTCGTCTGAAATTCATGAAACTTGGCATTCTATTATGGAGGGGAATCAACACGTCGTGGTAATTTTTTGTCCCATATGGGACAGGTTTGGGTATATGCTTCTCACAGACCAGAGCTTCTTAACAAGCATGACTGTTTCGGTAGGGACCGCCCCAACTTTCGGGGCGAAACGATATCCATTGCCTCTTATTACTTTCAAATGTTTTCTCGTGTCAACATAGAACAACAGGAGTGTTGTGTTATTTTTTGTGATTTTTCGGGATTCGTTTGGACATTTTTATGCATTTCGCGAGTTTTCAATCCATGTATGTGCATAATTCAAATTTGAACTACATGCACATGCTCCCGTGCATATAAATTGGTTGAAAAATCAAATCTTTATCCTTGGGTGCATGATTAGGACCCATGCAAGAAATGGGAATGAATGTCAAACACCGTGCCACCGTCACTCGGTCGCAAACATTGAGATACTTGGTTTTAAAGTTCTAGTTAATCAAAAACTCGTTTGAAATTCATGAAACTTGGCATTCTATCATGGAGCAGCATCAACATGTCGTGGTAATTGTTTTGTCCCATTTGGGGCAGGTTTGGGTATATGCTTCACACAAACCTGAGCTTCTCTCAACAAGCATGATGGTTTCGGTAGGGACCGCCCCAACTTTGGGGGCGATACGGTATCCATTGCCTCTTATTGCTTTCAAATTTTTTCTCGTGTCAACATAGAACAATATGAGTGTTGTGTTATTTTTTGTGATTTTTCGGGGTTCGTTTGGACATTTTTATGCATTTAGTGAGTTTTCAATGCTTTTATGTGCATAATTCATATTTGAACTACATGCACATGCTCTCGTGCATGTAAATTGGTTGAAAAATCAAATCTTTGTCCTTGGTTGCATGCTTAGGTCCCATGCAAGAAATCGGAATGAATGTCAAACACCCTGCCACCGTCACTCGGCCACAAACATTGAGATACCTGCTTTTCGAATTCTAGTAAATCCAAAACGAATGAAACTTGGCATGCTATGATGGAGCGGAATTAACATGCCGTGGTAAATTTTTGTCCCATTTGGGGCAGGTTTGGGTATACGCTTCTCACAGACCAGAGCTTCTTAAAAAGCATGATGGTTTCAGTAGGGACCGCCCCAACTTTGGGGGCGAAACAATATGCATTGCCTCTTATTACTTTCAAAACAATTCTCGTGTCAACATAGAACAACAGGAGTGTTGTGTTGTTTTAGTGATTTTTTGGGGTTCGTTTGGACATTTTTATGCATTTATTGAGTTTTCAACGCATTTAAGTGCATAATTCAAATTTGAACTACATGCACATGCTCCCGTGCATATAAATTGGTTGAAAAATCAAATCTTTGTCCTTGGGTGCATGCTTAGGTCCCATGCAAGAAATGGGAATGAATGTCAAACACCGTGCCACCGTCAGTCGGCCGCAAACATTGAGATACCTGGTTTTTCAATTCTAGTTAATCCAAAACTCGTGTGAAATTCATGAAACTTGGCATGCTATCATGGAGCGGGATCAACATGTCGTGGTAATTTTATTGTCCCATTTGGGGCATGTTTGGGTATATGCTTCTCACAAACCAGAGCTTCTCACAACAAGCATGATGGTTTCGGTAGGGACCGCTCCAACTTTGGGGGCGAATCGATATCCATTGCCTCTTATTGCTTTCAATTTTTTTCTCGTGTCAACATGGAACAACAGGAGTGTTGTGTTATTTTTTGATTTTGATTTTTCGGGGTTCATTTGGACATTTTTATGCATTTAGCGAGTTTTCAATGCTTTTATGTGCATAATTCAAATTTGAACTACATGCACATGCTCTCGTGCATATAAATTGGTTGAAAAATCAAATCTTTGTCCTTGGGTGCATGCTTAGGTCCCATGCAAGAAATGGGAATGAATGTCCAAAACCCTGCCACCGTCACTCATCCACAAACATGGAGATACCTGGTTTTTAAATTCTGGTGAATCCAAAACTCGTCTGAAATTCATGAAACTTGGCATGCTATCATGGAGCAGAATCAACACGCCGTGTTAAATATTTGTCCCATTTGGAGCAGGTTTGGGTATATGCTTCTCAGAGACCAGAGCTTCTTAACAAGCATGATGGTTTCGGTTGGGACCACCCCAACTTTGGGGGCTAAACGATATCCATTGCCTATTATTACTTTCAATTTTTTCCCCATGGAAACATAGAACAACAGGAGTGTGTTGTCTTATTTTTTGTGATTTTTCGGGGTTCGTTTGGACATTTTTATGCATTAAGTGAGTTCTCAATGCATTTATGTGCATAATTCAAATTTGAACTGCATGCACCTGCTCCCGTGCATATAAGTTGGTTAAAAAATTAAATCTTTGTCCTTGGGTGCATGCTTTGGTCCCATGCAAGAAATGGGAATGAATGTCAAGCACCCTGCCATCGTCACTCGGCCGCAAACATTGAGATACCTGATTTTTAAATTCTAGTAAATCCAAAACTCGTCTGAACTTCATGAAACTTGGCATGCTGTTATGGAGTGGCATCAACATGAAACTTGGCATGCTATCATGGAGCGACATCAACATGACGTGGCAAAGTGGGAGCATGATTTGTGCATCTCTTGAACACAAACGGTTCTTTTGGATGACCCGTGTGAACCACTTACAAACAATTTGGTAAGATTTGCATCTATCATATTGGGTATGTTGCAATTTGTCAAACTAGAAAGATTGACATTTGTTGATCTAGTAACATTGCCATTTGCCAACCTTGTAACACCGCGATTGGTCAAAATATGAAGCTAAAAATCACTAGCAGTATCTAATTTTGCAACTAAAATTCAGTAATTAAGCATAGATGGAGGCGTGGAGGCGTGTTCAGCCAAGCGTGTAGCGAGCAGCGCAGTACTATTCGATTTTACAGCGGGCGGCGCAGTTCCCGGTACGGTTTTAATGCAGAGGAGGGAGAGGGTAGCGGTTCCCGAAATGTTGAACGACCAATGATGCATCGTCCTTCAATTAGCATCGTGTGAATGCATGAGGGAAGTAATGGGAGGACTGGGAAATGAGGCAGCACGATGTGAATGCAACACAGTTTGCACTCATATAATGGCGCCCCTCCATTCCAATGCATCTACTACATCGTACACACCTAAGCATTTGCCTAAGCACCTACACTAACAAGCGCAACAGTGCCCACTCCAGACCCATGGAGGCGATGCGTGTGAGCAGCCAGCGGCTGTGCCAGATGGTCTACGACGCCGGCCTCCGGGATGGCACCTTGGATCGTATCCATACGGTGTTGGTGACCGGCTGGTGGATGGCCGCCGTCGATGCCAGCTACGACTCTTAGTTCGACCAGATGATCGTTCGCACCACCAACAGGTTCACCGTCGTCAAGAAGCTCGCGGACGACATCGCCGTACTCCTCCAGCCCGCACGCCCGAGCTCCTCGTTGCCTGCCACCCTAACCGGCCTCCATGGTCGGAACCTCTTTCAAGCACTGGTGGCCCTGCGACTGCCTGCCGACGCCACAAAGAATGTTCACTTGGAGCTCGCGCCCCGCCCTACAAGAAACCGTCGACCTACACATCCATGTGTACGACCAAATCGTGTACATAGGTATCTACAAGGCCAGTGAGGACGCTATGATGTTGGCCTTCTTGAGCCTACTGGAAGCCTTGGATGCCTTTGCTGAGAAGCACCTTGACCTCGCCACAAAATCCGGCGCTCCTTAGCTGCCGGTCGATGGCCTGGCCGGCGCACCGAGTTGAGGACGAGGAGGTTGTGCGTTGATGGATGCATCTTTCTTCTTGCCTCCTGTAACCACCACTGTGATTGCATCATCGTGGCCTTAATTCTTATTTTGCTATTGCATTCTCGTTCCAGTCAACACAGACATGCGCGATCTTTTTAATTTTCTCAATACAAACATGTCCGTTCAAGTCTTACTTTGATTGTCTTGAATGAAGGTCTATCCTGCCGTTAGGCGCCATGGCGCTCTGCTCGCGTCCGTTGGCGCGATCTCCTCGCGTCCCTCCGCACGCGCTCTGCTAACGGTTGGGCGTGCGCACGATCACATCGGACCCCTCGTATGCATGCGGTTGCGCCGCGTGCATTGCCACGTTATGCAGTTACATGCGGAGTTACGTGTTGCTGTAAGTGCATCTAGTGCCCCTAGTTGGTTTTGGAGTATTGACGAGAATCGTGGTTGAGGGACTAACGTGTTTGTGAGAATTGCAGGATAAAACAGGTAATAGTCCCTCAGTGATTCGGTTTACCTTCCAGAGTTGACCTCTTAAAATGTGTGAAGACATTGAAGACAATGGTGGCTCGTGAAGACATTGACGTGAAGATAATGACCTATGAAGACATTCATAAAAGACTATAGAATGCGAAGACATAGTTTCTTTCGTAGTTCTTTTTCTTCTTTCCTGAGTCGTAGGAACCACCGTACTGTTAAGTGGGGTCCAAGTGAACATAGTCAGATGACTGAAGTGATGCTCAACCAAAATCCTCTGTCTTCGAATGAAGACAATGAGAGAAAATTTTATCCAAAGTTGGATAAGTCAGCTTTACTTGGAGCTCAAGCAAAGTTGCCGCATGTGTTCAAAATTCGGCCGTTGGACACGTGTCAGTTCCATAGTGACCGAGGGTCATTTCAGACATATCATGTCGGGTTGCCTCCTAGCTATAAATAGCCCACCCCTACACCATAAATTGGTGGCTGCTCAGAGTTAGTGCACAGCTTTTGTCATTTGAGAGCAACCCACCTCCGAAGCCTTTGAGAGAAAAGATCCTTACGAAGACAAAGCCAAAAACAGCCAGAGCCAAAGAGTGTTAGGCATCACTGCAGTCTTTCTGTCTGTGTGACCTAAAGACTTGTTACACTTGAGGACTGTCTATCCTCCAGCCGGTTAGGCGTCGCGTTCTGAGCATCTAAGAGTCATTGTGGATCGTTGGTGAACGAAGTCCGTGAAGGTTTGGAAGTCTACCTTGAAGACTTACCACAATGATTGGGCGAGGACTGGGTGTCCTTAGCTCAAGGGGAATAAGGTGAAGGTACGGTCTTCAAAATTCAATCACAACCTCCCTAACCAGATGTACAGTTGTCACAGCAACTGGAACTGGTCTACCAAATTCACCTCGTCTCCAAGCCACTGGTTCTATCTTCCAACCATTTACATTCTAGTTTGTCTTCGTGAAGTCATTGCTTGTGTGTCTGATCTGTTTGACTTCACTGTGTGAAGACTGTCCCCTGTTTAGCTTCATTTCTATCTTCCATCTTGATCCATGTTATCTAGCTACCAATAATCTTTGTGTTATTTCTATGATGCCGACTTGACTGTTGTGTGTCTAGAGTCGATTATCTTCCGCTGCTTATCATATAGGTTATTTTCATATGTTTGTCCTCAAAAGATATCGTGTTTTGAAGACTTCCGTAAAAATCGCATATTCACCCCCCCTCTAGTCGATAACTTGCACTTTCAATTGGTATCAGAGCAAGGTGCTCCCTTGTTCTGTGTGTTTCGGTTTAACCACCTGGAGTTTTAGTTATTTCGACTTCAGGTTTGAAGAAAGTGACATGTCCCATCTTTGATGGTCATGACTATTCTAAGTGGAAAGCCATGATGAAGAAACGCCTCTTGGCGATGAACAACGAGTTGTGGACCGTCACTGAAATTGGTCTCACCGATTTGTGCATGACGGCGAATGATGAGGATATTTGCAAATACACTCGTGTAGACATCATGGCGAAGGATATCATCTGCTCCTGTTTATCCCGAGATAAGTTTAGACTCATCATGCATCTACGAAATGCAAAGCTCATCTGGGACCGAATCTCTGATGTCTATGAAGGTCATCGAACCCGCCAGGATCCTTGGTTTGTTCAGTTCAAGGAATCACTCAAAACGATGACTTTCCAACCTGAACCATCATCTTCCTCATACTACTTCATGGCACGTGGTGCAAACGTAAACTCACGCGATGCCTAGTTTCATACCTCTAGTGAAGATGACTCTGAGTGTGAATCGAAACCCACCTATAAAACTCTAGTTAAAATTGCAAATCAACACCAAAATGCTATGGAACATATTCAAAATTAGCTAGACAAGAGTGATGTTCTGTTGGACGCGGAAATGAATCAAACTCAGTCCTTAATTGAAGATATAAAAAATCTTCACATAAGGTACACTGAACTTCAAAGTCGTTATGAAACCCTCTCAGGTACTCTTGAGAAGCTTTCCTATGATTATCTTCAAAGGAAACAAGACCTTGAGAAACTAAGAGCGTCTCATGATGATCTTCAAAAGGAAAACGATTCACTACTCGCCCAACAGATTAGTTTCGCTCAGGAAGACTTTGTGCCACCTTTTCTAATATGTCTTGAGCGTGACAATATTGTTTCTGTTGCTGAATGCTCTACTGCTTCTGAGATTTCAATATCTTCAACTATTGATGTGGTAACTAACCCCTCTACTGAGGAAACCACTGCTATTGCTGATGAGAATGCTAGGTTGAAGACCTTTCTTGAAACAGGTGTGTACAAAAGCCTCAAATGGCATCAAACACTGTGTGATGTTCTCCAGAAACAGATTCTAAACCGAAACCCTAGGAAAGAGGGTGTTGGGTTCGAAAGGAAAATGAACATTGATGGCTCTTACTGGAAGCCTGAGCAGTATCCCAAAACCACATGGGCTGCTGCAAAGGGTCCACCACTAGATCCATCTACCTTATCTAGCTTCACTTGTGCTAACCTTGTTGTCATTGACGAGTCATTTGACTCAAACTATAAATTGTTCAAGGATCAAAACAGTAAAGTGTTTGCCAGGTTTATTGGAACTAATTGTAGGAATGGGTCACCTATGAAGAAGAGCTAGGTTCCAAGAAGTATTATCGAAAAGCTCCTAGTGAATGTCATCATGACACCACCAGGAAAGAAAATCAACCCCAGACCAAAGGCTTCATACGGTCAAAAGACTTCATACAGACAAAGAACCACATTGGGTCACTCTAATGCAAATGTTTTGCAGGGAGATTATTATCACACTCATGAATATGAGCATGTTTCATCTAACCACTTTGTTCATAAGGCAAAGAACTTCTCTGCATTTTCATATGAGTATTATTCATCTCCTGCTAAGCTATTTTCTAGGGCTCCTAAGCCAAAATTCTCAGATGCTGCACTTAGACTTATTGCTTCTAAGCCACCCCTAAATATGTGGGTGGTTAAGAAGAATTAACTTCTCTTGCAGGGAAAGGTCTCCAGTCAAAAATCACATTCTGACGCCAATGTTGGGGACCTAAAACATCTTGTGGGATGCAAGATTAAATGTCCAAATGGTCTAACCATGTATTTTGTCCCATGGTTTCTTGACAAACTTCCTATCATGCCTAACAAGGATCTTAACTTTGATAGCATTCTTGTTCGTCAAATGTTTATGCTTGACACTTATCTTTGTGAAGACTATGCCACTAACAGATTTGTAGGGTACTGCTTCGGAAGCCACTGAATGGATAATTGACAGTGATGCACCAACCACATGACTGGAGATCGACATCTCCTTATGGACTCAACTCTACATCCTTCTCCCAAAAGCCACAAGACATTCGCAGATACTGGTAGAAGCAAGGTAATGGGACTTGACAGGGTTGCTATCTCATAGGATCAACACATGGACAAAGTGATGCTTGTTGAATCCCTTGGATACAACTTAACGTCAGTCTCTATGCCGTGTGATCTAAACATGATTGTGATATTTGGAAAATATCGTTGCCTCGTGCTTATGGAATCTAACAAGTCTCTAGTCTTCGAAGGACATCGAAAAGGTGATCCGTATATGGTAGATTTCTCTGCAGGACCACAGCTCGCCGTTTGTCTTCTAGCAAAAGCTTCAGAGTGCTGGCTTTGGCATCGAAGGCTAGGTCATGGAGGCATGAGGAACCTACACACTCTCGTCAAGAAGAAGCACATCATAGGCATCGAGGGCGTCAAGTTCAAGAAAGATCATCTGTGTGCTGCTTGTGAAGCTGGGAAGATGAATAGGGCCAAGCATCCCTCAAAGACAATCATGACTACATCTCGTCCCTTCTAGCTGCTTCACATGGACTTATTTGGCCCTACTCACTACTCTACTGTCACTACTACTGCTTGTTTATATGGCTTCATGATTGTTGATGACTACTCTAGATATACTTGGGTGCATATGATCCTCTAAACGACTGAAGTGCAGGATGTCTTCAGATGATTCGCCAATCGAGCCATGAACAACTATGGCATCAAGATCAAGCACATCCGAAGTGATAATGGAACTGAGTTCAAGAATACTGGGCTCGACACCTATCTTGATACATTGGGCATCACACATGAGTTCTCCGCTCCATACACACCTCAGCAGAAAGGCGTCCTTGAGCGCAAGAACCAGACTCTCATTGAGATGACACATACTATGCTTGATGAATACAA
Source organism: Secale cereale (assembly GCA_902687465.1). Taxonomy (NCBI): domain Eukaryota; kingdom Viridiplantae; phylum Streptophyta; class Magnoliopsida; order Poales; family Poaceae; genus Secale; species Secale cereale. The sequence goes on along the minus strand of LR738714.1, from coordinate 156,412,507 downwards.
GACAGCAAGAAAGTTCTGGCCTGAAGCCATTGATATTGCATGCGACATCATCAACATGGTTTATCTTCACAAGTTCTTCAAGAAAACATCATATGAACTTCTGATTGGTAAGAAGCCAAACGTCAGTTATTTCAAAGTCTTTGGTGCTAAGTGTTGGAACAAAGATCCGCATCACACTTCCAAATTTGCACCGAAAGCACATGAAGGTTTTATGCTTGGTTACGGAAAGGATACGCACATCTAGCGAGTCTTCAACCTCTTTCACTGTAAAGTGGTTAAAACGATAGATGTGCGGTTCGATGAAACTGACGACTCGCAAAGAGAGCACTTCTCAAATGTGCTAGATGAAGCTTCTCCAAGTGAATCTATCAAACAAAGGGGTACACGAGGAATTATACCCACCGAGGAACCAACTGAAGAGGAAATCATTATCTCTCCACCCAGTCATCCTGAAGACAAGGCTCAGCCTGAAGCCAATTCTGAACAAGAAGATGATCAACACCATGAGCAAAGTCTTCGCCCTGTTCATCCTCGAGTAGCTAATGAAGTCCAAGTTGAAAAGATTCTTGATGGCCTCTATGCAACTGGTCCATGTAATGCCCCGGATGTAACACTTTCCCAATATGGCAATATATAAACGTTAGCTTCATCAATTCCATTCCGGGTTCTTCTTCTTTTTGGGTTTCTTCGTTTTATCATGTGTGTGTGCATTTCATCCATGTCATGTCGTCATGCGCATTGCATTGCATTTGTGTTGTCACTTGCATCTGGTCCCACTCGTCTCTTCCCGTTGTCCGTTACGAGTTCCGACGCTCTCACACGTGCCCGTGGCATCCCCGAGTCCTTCTTTCGTGTTTGGGTGTGTAACATTTCCGAAATGGCGTGAGATTTGTTGTGCGATGTTGTTTTGGTATGTGTAGGCCGCCTGTCAAGTTTCGTCGCTTTTGGAGTTCGTTTGATACTCCAACAGTTAACCTAGTGGGCTAAAAGTACCTCCTCTTTGAGGCCCAAGGCCCCCTCCACAACAGCCCACCAACCCAGCACAACCCTCCCCATCATCTCGGTCGTCGAATTGTGATCGTGTGGCCGAATACCGCTCCCCATTTGGAGTCTCCTACCTCCTTGTGCCTATAAATACGTCCCCATGCCCATTTTTTCGCCCAAAAACCCTAGCCTCCTCCTAGCTCGAGCCCCGCCTTGAAATCCGTGCCGAGCGGACGTGTCCGACCCGGGCCGGATAGATCCGCCACCAAACAGTTCCGCCTCCGCCGCCGCGCGGGCCCGAAGGCCCGTTCCCGGCCCGCCGCCGCCGCCTTCCGGGCCTCTTCGCCCCGACCCCGCAACGGGCCAGATCCCGCGCCGCCGCCTCTGCCCGTGGCCTTCGCCGCCCCGTCGCCGGCGCCGGCCATGCTACCGCCCGACGCCGGCCGCGTCCCCGCCGCCGACCGCCGACCTCGTCGCCCCGCCGCCTAACCGCCGCGTCGCCGCCGCCGGCCTCGCCCAAGCCGCCGCCTCTCCTCCGCCTTAGCTTGCCGGCGCCGGTGGCCGTGCCCGCCGCCCGGCCACTTCCTCCCGCAGGCGCTGACCGCCGCCGGGCCGAACGCCGGCAACCGCAGGACCTTGCGCCGCCGGCCGGGATCGAGCCGCCGGGCCGGGCGCCGATTCGATCGAGGGACGAGCTCGCCCCGATCCAGCGAACCCTAACGGGTCCCGATCCGCACCCGCTCCGCGACCCGCACCATTGACCCGGCCCGCACCCGCGTTGACTCTGAGGTTGATTTTTTCCCTAAGGTTTTGTTGTTTTAGTTGTCTGATGCATTCTTGTGGAGCTAATAACTTTTACTGTGCTTGTCCGTTTTGTGCATATTATATGTCAAAATGATCGTGGTGATGTGTACTATGTTTTCTTCCATTGTGTCATGCATGTTTGAGTCCATCTAGATGTCTTAATCTTCATGACAAGAGTGCTACTTGATATAAACTGCTGCTACTAGTTATTTTCATGCCATGTTTGAGATGTGATAACTTGGTGCATGTTTATCCAAATGAAGCAAATGATATGTCCACATGTTCATCATGAGATGCTCTACATGTTTGTTGCTATAGCATGCATGTTAGAGTTCATATTGCCATGTTTGTCACTGTTGCAAAAGTGCATGTGGCTGTTAGGTTTTGTAACTTGTTACGAGATGCTTAGTTTAGGAGCTCGTTGCTATTGATGTGTTTGTCCCCATGTTGCATGCTCATATGTTTTAGATTCCCCATCATGTGTTCTTTGCTGTGGTGCAAACCTTTTGCCATTTTGTGCTTTAATATGACTTAAACATGCTCACAAACATGCCATGATAATGTTACTGTTTTAACACTTAATGAAATTTCACTAAGTCTGGAATCTGTAATATCATGATGCTATGTTTGCTTGTTGTCCTAGGCAAATCCATGTTAGTTTTGGGGTGGCCATTGATCATTCCTTGATGTATATGTTGTTGGATATCCATCCATGCCCTCACATGCTCATTTGAGTTGCTGTAGCATATTTAATTCTTGCTCCCAAGTTGCTATAAAATATTGCTGTCAGGTTTTTAGTGTCATGATCAAAATGTTGTAGCTTGTTGCTATTGATCCATGCCTCCTATGGAGATGCTCCAATGGAGTTGTTTGCTGTAGGATATGTCTACTTCATGTCCATGCTTCTTGTCACCATGTTTGAGTGTTGTAGAGTATATATATTTCTTGCTCCAAAGTTGCTATGTGGCTGTTAATTTCAGATTTGCATTGTTTCTTGTTTCGGGTATATCTTTTAGTCCATTGCTCCGTTTTGAGTGTGCTCTACATGAAACTTGTGTGATTTTGCATGTAGATTCATAATATCATCTTGTTAACATGTTTGGAGTATATTTTGCTTGATGTTTGGGTGCATCTTGCACCGTTGCCATGCTTATCTTGTTTTGATCATATCTTCTAGACCGTAGCTCCGTTTTAAATAAACTTTATATGAAACTTGACTAGAATTTCGTGTAGATCATCATGGTGCATGTTAAATTGCTGTTTAACAACTTTAACCTAAGGTTTGTTCAGATCTGGACTAATTTCAAACTATGCATATGAGGACTTACCGGATTTGTCTTAAGTAGTTTCCGGCCTCATTTAAACCTGCTGTTTCTTGTGTTGTTTCTCTGTGCTTCCTACCTTGCCATGTTTTGCATCCTAAATAGACTTGTCTTGCATCCTACTTGCTTGAGTAAATTGTCTTGTTCTTGTGCAGTTTCTCTGTGCTTCCTATGTTGTCATGTTGTGCATCCTAAGTGCATCTGCAGTGCATCCTAAGTGCATCATACATGCATCCTGTAGTTTGTGCATTGCACCTTGTTTGATTTCATGCCTCGTGTGTTTGTGTTGAGTAGAGCCGGAAGCCGAGACCGAGTACGAGAACGAGGTTACTACCGAGGTTGAGAACGAGGAGTCGTCTTACGATCCCATCGACGACTCGACAAGCAAGATGACCTGACCCAGATATCATTACTATCTTTGCCTATTGCTAGAAGTCTCGCTCTTTAGCTTATTGCCTCGATGCCCATGTTTGTTTGTCAGCCTCCTATTGTAACCATAAATCTGTTTAACTACCCTACCTATGCAAAACTTTTATTGGCTACGTAGGCTTCGCTCAGCCCCTCTTATAGCATTGCTAGTTGCAGGAGAAGATTTGAAGATTCTTGCTTCATGTTGAAGTTATGTTGGGATATCACACTATATTATCTATTAAATGAAATCATCTATATATTGGTAATGGGTGGAAGGCTAAGCCTCTTGCTTGGTGATTTGTTCCACTCATGCCGCCCTAGGAACCGTATAAACCGGTGTTATGTTCCTTGATTATGCGTTCCTCACACGGTTGGGGTTATGGGACCCCCTCGATAAACCGCTTAGCGCTAAGTCTTTTCCAGCAAGTCCCAACATTGGTACTATTTTCCTAAACAACTAAAAACTTGCATAGGGACTAATTAACCCTCTTCTTAATCAACAACCCGGGCCAATGCTCCACATGAGTGTTGGTTCAAACTGGGGAGTCTGCGGGGCCACCTTGAGGAAACTCAAGGGCTGGTAAAAACCTGTAGAATCGCCCATCCGGTCGTGGCCTGAGACTAGATACGCGCGGCTACTATCAGGGTGTCGGCACGCCGGGAGGATTTGCTGGATTAGCCTTACCTTAGTCGGAGTATCTTGAGCACGGGATTCCGAGAATACTCGGGCCTTCCCACCTTGGAGTTGCGACTCCGTGGATCACGAGCTTGTAATGGGCCAAGTTGGAACACCCCTTCAGGGTTTGAACTTTCGAAAGCCGTGCCCACGGTTATGTGGCAGATGGGAATTTGTTAATATCCGGTTGTAGAAAACTTGACACCATGTTCAGAACACACTACCAGCGTGAGTAACCGTGACGGTCATTTTCTGAAAGGGGTTTGGGAAGTGAACACGGTGGGGTTATGTTTGTCGTGTTTAGGTAGGATCACTTTGTGATCACTTTATCGTCAGTGGCACTTCTCTTCTAGCTCTTATCACGTAAGCTAGTGCTAGTGCAGTTGCAACCTTTTATTCTTTCTTCAGCCTTGTTCCTCACCCAAGGCTTAGATAGTTCTGCTACCCGGGAACGGGGTTGCTGAGTCCTCTATGGCTCACAGATTCTACACCACACCAGATGCAGGTACCATGGTGAGCTACTCAGGTGACGGCACAGAGCTATACTGGGAGTTCGATGAGGAACGTAGCCGTTACTATGTGCACTATCCCGATGGTCAGTAGTGGTTTCTACTAGGGGCGATTCGAACCTGTGGTTTTTATGTATGTTTGGTATCTTTCATTTGGATTTTCACCCGTAGTCGGGTTGTGATGTTATTTGGATGATGATTGATTATGTAATGAATTGTGTGACGTGGCGAGTGTAAGCCAACTATCTCTTTTGTTTTTCATCCCTATTTTACATGAGATGTGCAAAGATACCGAACTTGAGATCATTACAGAATGGGCTTATACCTTGAAGTCGTGCCTCGACGCATAGGAGGTATAGTCCCATCCTGGGCATTACAAGTTGGTATTCAGAGCCTTCTCCGACCTAGAAGCCCGCATTGATTGATCAAATCGTTGACGGTTGAGTCTAGGCACACACTTAAAATGTTTTGAGTCCTATATATATATCGGAGAGTAGAATTTCTTTTGCTCCTCATCTCTTTTCACTCTGGTGAGGACTCCTGACGATTACTCTTGTCTCTTCTACTCTCAAAATTTCACCAATTTTTTTTTTGGAATCTCGCGAGTATTGTTTGGATTGTTCCTATGTCTTTGTGACGAGAACATTGTTCTCGATGCCTCCTGTCATTTAGGGGTTGTGGCAGTGTCCCGGGGAGTTGAGCTCCGAGGTGTTGTCGTCACAAATATATCGCATCAGTTCTGGAATACTTAAGACGGTCGACATCGAAAACTCTCCTATGCGGTTAGTGGCAAGATAACCCCGATGTCACCCAGTACTGGGGAGGTAGTTCGGGAGTATTGTAATAGCTTGTATAGTAGATGCGTTTCGAAGGTCCGAGGTAGACGGTTTCCGGAAATAACTGGTTATGTGTTGAAGGATGGATACAGCTGGATGTAGGATTAGAGTTGAGTGCGCGATGCTTCCCCTGTATCCCCAACACCTGATTGCATAACTCGAAACTTTCGGAAATTAATAGGTGGGTTCATCTAGTAGCTCGTAGGCATTCTTCTAACGAATGCATGATATAGAGTTTGGGGTTCTACATTGAGTGAAGTAGTTTTATGGCCGTTGTTCCGATCGGGAGTTGCATCTTAAAGGGTCCTTGGCTATGCTGATCTGGGGATTGCAAAACCCTTTTGTAACACGTTCCATAAGCTTTCAGCACGAATATGTCGAATGAAGCTTCTATCTTGTATTTGTTCTATCTGCTCCTTGTTGTTTTTTTAATTACCTTTTGTTCTCCCAAGTGGCTTCTCGTGAAGATTGTTGTTGCTATTAAACTGAGATTTACATTCGTTCATCTTGTTCGAATGTTCTTGTGAAGACTTATGTTGCAATTTCTAGCCGTTGATTCAGCTTATATATTCTTTCAATCAATGGCTAATAGTTGTCATCTCATTCAGGATGGCTCCTAAAAGGGTTCCCAACGCTAACCCAGAGGGTGAAGAGGTTCCTGATCGTCCTCCTTCCCCTCCTCCTCCGTCTGAGGCCTGGAGAGCAATTATGCAAGCGACGAACCAGAACACCCAGATGCTTATGCAAATGATGCAGAACATTCAAGCAAATCGAGCAAATCAGGGTGCTCATAGGAACCAAGGCAATTTGTTCAACCAACCTCACTTTGCTATGCTCAACCAGTTCTTGGCAAACCAACCAAAGGCATTCAGTTACTACGTGGACCCTCTAGATGCTGAAGACTGGATAACAGATATCAAGAAGCATTTCGAGTGCAGTAACGTTAGGCCCGAGGACTATGTGAAGTTTGCAGCCTTTCAACTCAAGGACCAAGCTGCTGATTGGTGGCAGCAGTACAAAGATTCCATAGCAGGACGTGTAACCTCCTGGGATGACTTCTGCAAGGCCTTTCGTTCTCACCACATTCCAACAAGTGTCATCGAGGGTATGCGTGAGCAATTCCGCAACCTGAAGCAAGGCTCAATGACTGTCTACCAATATAATGTCAAGTTCCAGAACCTTGCCCGCTATGCCAAGCAAGACATCCTAGATGCCAAGAGCAAGATCTATCAGTCTCGTGGTGGTCTGAAGGATGAACTCCAACTAGCTCTCACCCTGTTCGAGCCTGATGAGTTTGATCAATTCTATAACATGGCACTTAAGCAAGAGGCAGCCCAGATCAAGATGGAAGCTTCCAAAAAGAGGATCGGAGACGCTGTTCACTCCTCCTCTTCTTTTCAAGTGGTCACAAAGCAACATAAGTTTTGGCTTCCACCTCCTCCAGTGATCCGAGCTCCAAACAACAACAACAAGAGTTCTGGTGGCCGTGCTTTCTCCCACCCACCCAACCCAAGCAATCAGTCAAAGAATCATTTTCAAGCTTCCAAGTCAAGTGCTCCTTATCACCGTCCTCTCTCAGAAGTGGTTTGCAACAAGTGCACTCAGAATGGTCATTATGCTAACAAGTGCCCCAACCCAAGGCGCCTTCCGCCTCCTCCACCTGTCAGCACTGCTATTGTCAAGCATAACCCCAAGGCACCAAGAGTGAATCTGATGAATGCAGCTCAAGCAGAGAATTCTTCAGATGTGATACTTGGTAACCTTCCAGTTAACTCTATTCCTGCAAAAGTGTTGTTTGATTCAGGTGCACCATGTTCTTTCATGTCATATCCATTTGCATCCAAGAACGATGTTATCACCAAGAATCTACCCAAGAAGTTGCAAGTTGTTTCTCCGGGCAGGCTCATGACTTCTAGTGTGTATGCTCCGGGTGTATCTATTCCCATGGGTGATTACTGCTTTCTGGCTAAACTGGTTGTTCTCGGCAACTCCGACATTGATCTTATTCTCGGGATGGATTGGCTTTCTCAGCATGATGCTCACATTGACTGTGCAAATAAGGAAGTCAAGCTTACTCATTCCGACGAAGACGTGATTATCTTCGCCTCTCGAGGTAACACAATCAGGCTATTCTCTCTCAATGACAAGGGCGAGATTAATGCCATCTCTTAAATTCCGGTGGTCAATGAATATGAAGATGTTTTCCCTGAAGAGCTTCCAGGCATGCCTCCGCATCGTCAAGTTGAATTTGTCATTGAACTCGAGCCTGGTACTGAGCCAGCATGGTGGCGTCCGTACAAGCTATCCCCTGAAGAGTTAAAGGAGTTGAAGAAACAGCTTGATGAACAAGAGCGTATGGGTCTAATCAGTTCTAGCACGTCTTCTTGGGGCTGTGGTGTCTTATTTGTCAAGAAGAAGGATGGCACGGAGCGCCTTTGCGTTGATTACCGGCCATTGAACAAGAAGACAATAAAAAACAAGTATCCGCTCCCCAACATCAATGAATTGTTCGAGCAGCTCAAAGGAGCAAAAGTGTTCTCAAAGCTCGATCTCCGGATGGGTTATCACTAGATCCGCATTCGTGAAGAAGATATTCACAAGACTGCATTCAGAACCAGCTACGGCTCCTATGAATATACAGTCATGTCTTTTGGCCTCGCTAATGCTCCTCCCACCTTCTCGATAATGATGCACTACATTTTCAACCCCTACACCAATGAATTTGTGCTTGTGTATCTGGATGACATCTTGGTATTCTCCAAGAATGAAGAGGATCACGAAAAGCACCTCCGTCTGGATCTCGACAGACTCCGTGAACATAAGTTCTATGCCAAGTTCTCCAAGTGCGAATTCTGGCTCGATAAGGTCTTGTATCTGGGCCATATCATCTCCGCTGACGGTATTGCGGTCAACCCCGAGAAAGTTGAAGCGATTGTCAACTGGGAACCTCCTCAGAACGTCAAGCAACTCCGAAGCTTCCTTGGTCTTGCTAGCTATTGCAGAAGGTTCATTGAGAACTTCTCCAAGATTGCCAAGCCTCTCTCCAACTTGCTGCAGAAGAATGTCAAGTACAACTGGTCTCTGGATTGTGATGTGGCATTCAAAACTCTCAAAGAAAAGCTCATCTTTGCTCCGGTTCTTACCCCTCCAGATGAGTCCAAGCCCTACGAAGTATTCTGTGATGCTTCTCTTCAAGGACTTGGTGGTGTTCTTATGCAAGACAAGAAAATTGTGGCATACACCTCTCGTCAATTGAAGCCAAGTGAGAAGAACAACCCCACACATGATCTCGAGCTAGCAGCTGTGGTACACGCCTTGATCACGTGGAGACACCTTCTGTTGGGCAGAAAAGTCGACATCTTCACCAATCTGAGCATGAAGTACATCTTCACACAGCCGAACCTGAACCTTCGCCAGACTCGTTGGGTTGAGATGATCCAAGAGTATGATCCAAGCATCGAATACACACCTGGCAAGGCCAATGTCATTGCAGATGCCTTGAGCAGAAAGGCATATTGCAACAGTCTCCTTATCAAGCCGTTTCAGCCTGAGCTTTGTGAAGCTTTCAGGAAGCTCAACCTCCAAGTTGTTCCGCAAGGCTTTCTTGCAAATCTTCAAGTTGCTCCTACCTTGGAAGATCAGATCCGTGAGGCCCAACTCAGTGATGCTATGGTGCAGAAAGTGAAACATGGTATTGCAAAGGGTACTCCCAAATACAAGTGCAATCGCGTTGATGAGAGATATACCTTGTTCTTTGAGGACAGACTTGTGGTTCCCAAGGGTGATCTCAAGAAGCTCATAATGAACGAAGCACATGACTCCCTCCTCCCGATTCATCCTGGAAGTTCCAAGATGTACCAAGACCTCAAGCAATCTTACTGGTGGACTCGCATGAAAAGGGAGATTGCCCAATTCGTGAATGAATGTGATGTCTGCAGAAGGGTGAAGGCAGAGCATCAACGTCCAGCCGGTCTCCTCCAACCTCTTCCTGTCCCCGAGTTGAAGTTCGACCACATTGAAATGGATTTCCTCACTGGCTTTCCCAAGTCCAAGAAGGGGAATGATTCTATCTTTGTGGTGATTGACAAGCTTACCAAAGTAGCTCACTTCCTTCCAGTCAAAGAATCCATCAATGCAGCTCCACTGGCAGAGTTGTACACTTCCAGAATTGTGTCCTTACATGGTATTCCTCAAGTTATCTCCTCAGACCGTGGAAGTTTGTTCACATTCAAGTTCTGGGACTCCTTTCAGTCTGCCATGGGCACTAAGATCCGTTTCAGCACTGCATTTCACACTCAGACTAGTGGTCAAGTCGAGAGTGTGAACCAGATCCTAGAAGACATGCTCAGAGCTTGTGTCATCTCTTTTGGCATGAAGTGGGAAGATTGTCTTCCATTTGCCGAGTTCTCTTACAACAACAGTTTCCAACCAAGTGCCGGCAAAGCTCCGTTTGAAATCCTCTATGGCAGAAAGTGTCGTACTCCTCTCAACTGGTCCGAGACTCATGAACGTCAACTTCTTGGCAATGACTTGATCTCAGAAGCCGAAGAAATGTGCAAAGTCATACGTGAGAATCTCAAGGCCGCTCAGTCGCGTCAGAAAAGCTACTATGACGGCAAGCATCGTGATTTGGCCTTCAACATTGGGGATCATGTCTATCTCCGTGTTTCTCCTACGAAAGGCACCCAAAGATTCGGTATCAAAGGCAAGCTTGCTCCTAGATACGTGGGCCCTTTCAAGATCCTTGGCAAAAGAGGCGATCTAGCCTATCAACTAGAGCTCCCTTCCAACTTCGCTAATGTTCATGATGTGTTTCACGTGTCTCAACTCCGCAAGTGCTTCAAGACACCTGAACGCACCATTCCGTTTGAGGAGATTGATCTTCAACAAGACTTGTCATACAGAGAGCATCCCGTTGCTATTCTTGAAGAAACCGAGCACAAGACCCACAACAAGTCAATCAAGTTCTTGAAAGTTAAGTGGTCACACCATACCGACCGAGAAGCTACGTGGGAACGAGAAGATCACCTTCGTTCCGAGTACCCTTCCTTCTTCCAGTCCTAGATCTCGGGACGAGATCTTTTCGTAGTAGAGGAGAGTTTGTAATGCCCCGGATGTAACACTTTCCCTATATGGCAATATATAAATGTTGGCTTCATCAATTCCATTCCGGATTCTTCTTCTTTTCAGGTTTCTTCATTTTGTCGTGCGTGTGTGTGTGTGCATTTCATCCCTGTCATGTTGTCATGCGCATTGCATTGCATTTGTGTTGTCACTTGCATCTGGTCCCACTCGTCTCTTCCCGTTGTCCGTTACGAGTTCCGACGCTCTCACACGTGCCCGTGGCATCCCCGAGTCCTTCTTTTGTGTTTGTGCATGTAACGTTTCCGAAATGGCGTGAGATTTATCGTGCGATGTTGTTTTGGTACGTGTAGGCCGCCTGTCAAGTTTCGTCGCGTTTGGAGTTCGTTTGATACTCCAACAGTTAACCTAGTGGGCTAAAAGTACCTCCTCTTTGAGGCCCAAGACCCCCTCCACAACAGCCCACCAACCCAGCACAACCCTCCCCATCATCTCGGTCGTTGAATTGTGATCATGTGGCCGAAAACCGCTCCCCATTTGGAGTCTCCTAGCTCCTTGTGCCTATAAAAACGTCCCCATGCCCATTTTTCGCCCAAAAACCCTAGCCTCCTCCTACCTCGAGCCCCGCCTCGGAATCCGTGCCGGGCGGACGTGTCCGACCCGGGCCGGACAGATCTGCCACCGCATAGTTCCGCCTCTGCCGCCGCGCGGGCCCAAAGGCCCTTTCCCGGCCCGCCGCCGCCGCCTTCCGGGCCTCTCCGCCCCGACCCCGCATCGGGCCAGATCCCACGCCGTCGCCTCTGCCCGTGGCCTCCGCCACCCCGTCGCCTGCGCCGGCCACGCCGCCGCCCGACGCCAGCCGCGTCCCCGCCGCCGACCGCCGACCTCGTCGCCCCGCCGCCCAACCGCCGCGTCGTCGCCGCCGGCCTCGCCCAAGCCGCCGCCTCGCCTCCGCCTTTGCTCGCCGGCGCCGGTGGCCGTGCCTGCCGCCAGGCCACTTCCTCCCGCAGGCGCAGACCACCGCCGGGCCCAACGCCGGCCACCACAGGACCTCGCGCCGCCGGCTGGGATCGAGCCGCCGCGCCGGGCGCCGATCCGATCGAGGGACGAGCTCGCCCCGATGCAGCGAACCCTAATGGGTCCAGATCCGCACCCGCTCCGCGACCCGCACCGTTGACCCGGCACGCACCCGCGTTGACTCTGAGGTTGATTTTTTCCCCTAAGTTTTTGTTGTTTTAGTTGTCTGATGCATTCTTGTGGAGCTATTAACTTTTACCGTGCTTGTCCGTTTTGTGCATATTATATGTCAAAATGATCATGGTGATGTGCAGTATGTTTTGTTCCATTGTGTCATGCATGTTTGAGTCCATCTAGATGTCTTAATCTTCATGACAAGAGTGCTACTTGATATAAACTGCTGCTACTAGTTATTTTCATGCCATGTTTGAGATGTGATAACTTGGTGCATGTTTATCCAAATGAAGCAAATGATATGTCCACATGTTCATCATGAGATGCTCTACATGTTGGTTGCTATAGCATGCATGTTAGATTTCATATTGCCATGTTTATCACTGTTGCAAAAGTTCATGTGGCTGTTAGGTTTTGTAACTTGTTACGAGATGCCTAGTTTAGGAGCTCGTTGCTATTGATGTGTTTGTCCCCATGTTGCATGCTCATATGTTTTAGATTCCCCATCATGTGTTCTTTGCTGTGGTGCAAACCTTTTGCCATGTTGTGCTTTCATATGACTTAAACATGCTCACAAACATGCCATGATAATGTTACTGTTTTAACACTTAGTTTGGAATCTGTAATATCCTGATGCTATGTTTGCTTGTTGTCCTAGGCAAGTCCATGTTAGTTTTGGTGTGGCCATTGATCATTCCTTGATGTATATGTTGTTGGATATCCATCCATGCCCTCACATGCTCAGTTGGGTTGCTGTAGCATATTTAATTCTTGCTCCCAAGTTGCTATAAAATATTGCTGTCAGGTTTTTAGTGTCATGATCAAAATGTTGTAGCTTGTTGCTATTGATCCATGCCTCCTATGGAGATGCTCCAATGGAGTTGTTTGCTGTAGGATATGTCTACTTCATGTCCATGCTTCTTGTCACCACGTTTGAGTGTTGTAGAGTATATATATTTCTTGCTCCAAAGTTGCTATGTCGCTGTTAATTTCAGGTTTGCATTGTTTCTTGTTTCGGGTATATCTTCTAGTCCGTTCCTCCGTTTTGAGTGTGCTCTACATGAAACTTGTGTGATTTTGCATGTAGATTCATAATATCATCTTGTTAACATGTTTGGAGTATGTTTTGCTTGATGTTTGGGTGCATCTTGCACCGTTGCCATGCTTATCTTGTTTTGATCATATCTTCTAGACCGTAGCTCCATTTTAAACAAACTTTATATGAAACTTGACTAGAATTTCGTGTAGATCGTCATGGTGCATGTTAACTTGCTGTTTAACAACTTTAACCTAAGGTTTGTTCAGATCTGGACTAATTTCAAACTATGCATATGAGGACTTACCGGATTTGTCTTAAGTAGTTTCCGGCCTCATTTAAACCTGATGTTTCTTGTGTTGTTTCTCTGTGCTTTTACCTTGCCATATTTTGCATCCTAAATAGACTTGTCTTGCATCCTACTTGCTTGAGTAAAATTTCTTGTTCTTGTGCTATTTCTCTGTGCTTCCTATGTTGTCACATTGTGCATCCTAAGTGCATCTGCAGTGCATCCTAAGTGCATCATACATGCATCCTGTAGTTTGTGTATTGCACCTTGTTTGATTTCGTGCCTCGTGTTTTCTTGTGTTGAGTAGAGCCAGAAGCCGAGACCGAGTATGAGAACGAGGTTACTACCGAGGTTGAGAACGAGGAGCCGTCTTATGATCCCATAGACGACTCGACAAGCAAGATGACCTGACCCAGATATCATTACTATCTTTGCCTATTGCTAGAAGTCTCACTCTTTATCTTATTGCCTCGATGCCCATGTTTGTTTGTCAGCCTCCTATTGTAACCATGAATCTATTTAACCACCCTACCTATGCAAACATTTGATTGGCTACGTAGGCTTCGCTCAGCCCCTCTTATAGCATTGCTAGTTGCAGGAGAAGATTTGAAGATTCTTGCTTCATGTTGAAGTTATGTTGGGATATCACACTATATTATCTATTAAATGAAATCATGTATATATTGGTAATGGGTGGAAGGCTAAGCCTCTTGCTTGGTGATTTGTTCCACTCATGCCGCCCTAGGAACCGTATAAACCGGTGTTATGTTCCTTGATTATGCGTTCCTCACACGGTTGGGGTTATGGGACCCGCTCGATAAACCTCTTAGCACTAAGTCTTTTCTAGCAAGTCCCAACATCGGTACTATTTGCCTAAAAAACTAAAAACTAGCATAAGGAGTAATTAACCCTCTTCTTAATCAACAACCCGGGCCAGTGATCCACATGAGTGTTGGTCCAAACTGGGGAGTCTGCGGGGCCACCTCGAGGAAACTCAAGGGCTGGTAAAAACCTGTAGAATCGCCCATCCGGTCGTGGCTTGAGACTAGATACGCGCGGCTACTATCAGGGTGTCAGCACACCGGGAGGATTTGCTGGATTAGCCTTACCTTAGTCGGAGTATCTTGAGCACGGGATTCCGAGAATACTCGGGCCTTCCCACCTTGGAGTTGCGACTCCGCGGATCGTGGGCTTGTAATGGGCCAAGTTGGAACACCCCTGCAGGGTTTGAACTTTCGAAAGTCGTGCTCGCGGTTATGTGGCAGATGGGAATTTGTTAATATCCGGTTGTAGAAAACTTGACACCATGTTCAGAACACACTACCAGCGTGAGTAACCGTGACGGTCATTTTCCGAAAGGAGTTCGGGAAGTGAACACGGTGGGGTTATGTTTGTCGTGTTTAGGTAGGATCACTTTGTGATCACTTTATCGTCCGTGGCACTTCTCTTCTCGCTCTTATCACGTAAGCTAGTGCTAGTGCAGCAGCAACCTTTTATTCTTTCTTCAGCCTTGTTCCTCACCCAAGGCTTAGATAGTTCTGCTACCCGGGAACGGGATTGCTGAGTCCTCTGTGGCTCACAGATTCTACACCACACCATATGCAGGTACCATGGTGAGCTACTCAGGTGACGGCACAGAGCTATACTGGGAGTTCGATGAGGAACGTAGCCGTTACTATGTGCACTATCCCGATGATCAGTAGTGGTTTCTACTAGGGGCGATTCGAACATGTGGTTTTTATGTATGTTTGGTATCTTTCATTTGGATCTTCACCCGTAGTCGGGTTGTGATGTTATTTGGATGATCTTTGATTATGTAATGAATTGTGTGACGTGGCGAGTGTAAGCCAACTATCTCTTTTGTTTTTCATCCCTATTTTACATGAGATGTGCAAAGATACCGAACTTGAGATCATTCCAGAATGGGCTTATACCTTTAAGTCGTGCCTCGACACATAGGAGGTATAGTCCCATCCTGGGCATTACAGTCCACTTACTCGCTCAAAAGCTACTCAGCTATCCAAGAAAGTTGATGAAACCTTTATGGAACCTGAATGGATTTAAGCAATGCAAGAAGAGCTTCAACAGTTTGAGCTGAATAATATATGGGAGCTTGTTAAGCGTCCTAATCCACAGAAGCATAACATCATTGGAACGAAATGGATCTATCGCAACAAACAAGATGAGCATAGTCAAGTTGTCAGAAACAAGGCTCGTCTCGTTGCTCAAGGTTATACTCAAGTAGAAGGAATTGACTTCGATGAAACCTTTGCTCCTGTGGCTAGGCTTGAAACCATTCGCCTACTGCTGGCCTATGCCGACCACCATAACATATTTCTATATCAAATGGATGTAAAGAGTGCCTTTCTGAATGGCAAAACTGAAGGAGAAGTGTATGTTGCACAACCTCCTGGCTTTGAAGACGCAAAGCGTCCTGACATGGTTTACAAGCTCAACAAGGCACTATATGGCCTCAAACAAGCACCTCGTGCATGGTATGACACACTCAAAGACTTCTTGAAGAGCAAAGGCTTCAAACCAGGATCACTAGATCCCACACTCTTCACGAAGACATATGATGGTGAATTGTTCGTATGCCAAATCTATGTGGATGACATTATCTTCGGATGCACTGACAAAAGATACAGTGATGAGCTTGGATACATGATGCAAGAGCAATATTACATGTCCATGATGGGCAAGCTGAAGTTCTTCCTTGGTCTCCAAATTCGTCAACAGAAGAATGGCATCTTCATATCTCAAGAGAAATACCTCAAATATTGCCTGAAGAAGTTTGGAATGCAAGATTGCAAAGGGTACACGACGCCAATTCCAACCAAAGGTCAATTGGGATCCGGCGCCAATGGTAAAGAGATCGATCAAAATGTATACTGCACCATGATTGGTTCTTTACTTTACTTATGTGAATCTAGGCCTGATATAATGCTTAGCTTTTGCATGTGTGCCCGATTCCAAGCGGCACCAAAGGAATCGCATCACCTCGTTGTGAAGCAAATTCTTTGATACTTGGCTCACACCCCAACACTAGGATTATGGTATCCCAAGGGCTCTATATTTGATCTTGTTGGATTCTCAGATGCTGACTATGCTAGTTACAAAGTTGATCGCAAGTCCACATCAGGCACATGTCACTTTCTTGGACGATCTCTTGTCTATTGGTCTTCTAAGAAGCAGAACTCCGTGTCTCTCTCCATCGCTGAAGCTGAATACATTGCTGCTGGATCTTGTTGCGCTCAGCTTCTGTGGATGAAGCAAACTCTTAAGGACTATGGCATCAACATGATGAGGGTGCCTCTTTTCTGTGACAATGAGAGCGCCATCAAGATTGCTCACAATCCCGTTCAGCACTCGAAGACAAAGCACATTGAGATTCGTCAGCACTTTCTCAGGAATCATGTGATCAAGAAGGACATTGAAATCATACATGTAAACACTGAAGAGCAACTCGCGGATATCTTCACTAAGCCCTTGGATGAGAAAAGGTTTCGCAAGCTGCTGTGTGAGCTAAATATCCTAGAATCCTCAAATTCCATGTGATTGAACACACATCCTAACGCTTATGCATTTTGATGAATTAGATGTGCAACACACAAAGTAACGTATGTCTTCAATTCATGAAGACATACACTCTAAGGTTGAATACATTAATGTGGAATTCGACTCTGGAGCGCCATGATAATTGTGCCCCGTGTCTTGTTCTAATACTTCATATCCGATGGGTAACGCCACCACCAAACCTTCTTGAAGTTTTCATTTGGCGTCTTGACTGCATTATCTTCTTGCATGATTTGTCTTCAACATTGTTTATCTTCAAGATTTATCTTCTCAATGTTGATCTGTTTGCATTATCTTCTTGCATATATATAGGTGTTATGTCCTCTACATCATTCACTTATAGCTATGTCTTCAAACTCTTCGGATCTAAGTGAATATGATCGGACCCTAACCCTCTATATGCTTATCTCGCCAAACTCTCTCTATCTCTTCATATGCATTCTGTTGACACGTGTCAAATGTATTCATTTTGTCTTTGTCAGATGAAGATATAGAGACACACATTGAAATATGTTTTCAATGTGTTATCCTTTTTGCCCGAAAACCGGAGAAACTGAAACGTCCATTCGACAAACCACGTGTGCGTGAGGTCGTGGCTCAACTCTCCATAGGTTGCATGTTAGCCATGTGTCGTTCAGATGTGAACTGCCAGGGGCACCTGCGTAATTGCATTGCGCCACCATCTCTCCTTATAAATACTCCACCCTTGCGGTCATAATTTCTTCTCCCACCTCTCGCCATCTCGCTCAACCCTAGCGCCTCCGCAAGCTCCAGTCAACGCCAAAGACGAAGCACTTAGCTGTCGCGACTTCTTCGATGTCATCTTCCCGTCGGCTGCGGACCTCGTATCTCCGCCGCCGCCGTAGGTGTCTTCCGCCGCCAAGTTAGGGCATGGAAGATCGATCTGCTCGGCATCCATCTCGTCCCGTCTAGTAGTTCTTCAGTGCGGTAAATAGATCTCTCTTTTTATTGTCGTTTTGATCCATTGAAACCATGTTACTTCACCACAGGTGGTTTATGTCCATCTGAAAGCTATTTCTTTTTGTATCCTTCTCTCATATCATGCAAGTATATTCACTTATGCCTCACTGCTAGTTAGATTCCTCACTTGTACTTATTCTTGGATTCGTTCAAATCTGGAACCAACTCACTCCATATAAGTGAATGTCTTTGCACTATGAGGTCAATTTCTTCAAACTGTTTTTATCTTCAAAATCTTCTGAGAATGCACATGACCTCTTCCCCTTCCCTCGCATCTCTAATGATGTCACATGTACATGTCTGTGGGAGAATCCCTTGGTTCACATAGTCTGCATTCATTTGCAGAATTCTTATAGTGTCACACTGAATCTCCTGAAGCCAGTTCCTGTCTGACCAGTCATCGAAAGACAAACTGCTTTGTGAAGCCCTTCTGTCTGAATCCAATGGCTTCTGAAAAACAGTCCAAGAAAGGTGGCAGGCAGAGACGTACTGACACTGCCTAAGATCTTCCATCGGATCTATTCACCATGTACAAGTCTGATCCAGAAGAGACATACGGAGAATGCAAATCTCAAATCCAATGGATACAAAGATATTGGGAAGAACAATGATTTCTGTACAAATTTGTGACTCCTGAGTATGCTACCAAGAATGCCATTCGCCCTCCATGGGGTGATATCTTCTACAAGAAGCTTCAGCCCAAGAGTATGTCTGAAGCCATTGCCAAGAAATTCTATCCTTGCATGGTCAGAGGACAAATGCCTTCAAATGCTGACCCATCTAGTCTTCAATGGTGTCGCGATGAGGAATTATTCAAAGAGAATTACAAGTTTGCCAAGAACTCTGCAACCCAGAACAGGAAAGAATTTGGAATTAACTTCAATCTTGGTCCATCTCAGCCTCGTTCTCATGGAACACACGAAGCCAATGATAATCACGTTGGACCCTTCAATGGCCTTCATGGAATACTATCCCACATCGCTGCTCAAAGGGCGACCGTGGAAGATGTTGCTGAAGACACGGAACCTGAACCTGTTCCTGAGTCTTTGAAGCCCAAGAAGAAGTCAAAGGCTTCGAAAACTGCTGCTGCCCCAAAAGCTTCAAGTGTGAAGCCCCTGAAAACTGTACCTCTTGAATCCAGTGTGCAGTCTGAGCATCACTCTCGCATCTCTCAGAGGTCTAAGCAGCTAGTGAAGCCATCTGGGCAAGGACTCACTCCAGGCAGCATACTGCGCAATGATGATGACATCATAGATTTGTCCAGTGATGAAGATTTTGCTGATGATGCCCTTTAAATGCTAATCAAGAGCAAGCAATAGGAAGAAATCTTCAATGATTTCCCTCTCTTTGACGCTGATATCATAAACAACTTCATCGATGAATGGTTTGAGGATACATCTCTCTCACTTGATGATCTCCAGCTTCCCATAGATATCAGTGTGACCTTTCAAGGATATATTGCTCAAGAACTAACTGTTGCACAGAAGGTTATCAAGCAGAAGAATAAATTTGATCATGAGAAGGCTCTGTTCAAGAAGCATATGGCAAGCCTCGGTGCTTAAGAAGTTCAAAACTTCAAGATCATGATGGCAGATCTCAAGGATGAATTTGCCAGGTGCCGTGAAGTTGCAAGAGGCTCCAAGGAACATCTCAAGCACTATGCTGAGAAATGTGTTCAAGCCCACAATGAAGCTGTAAAGAGGAAAGCTCTTGGCCATCCAGGCATTGACCCCAAGCTAGCTGCCAGGAAGCTAAAGAAGAAGAAGAAGCCTACTACTTAAGATACTGAAGCACCAAGGCAGGAGAGACCCAACATTGTCTTCCCTGTCAGTATGACTCGCTCGAAGCCAAAGGTCCCATCAGCAGCTTCTAATCAAAAGAAGACTAGGCAGGCTGAAGCTGAAGCTAAGAAACGAAAGCATCTTGATGCTCCTGATGCTGCTCCTTCCCAGAAGAAGCAGAAGACAAAAGCTTACAATGCTTCACATAAGCCTCGTGCCTCCTCCACAGAACCTCTGGTTTTTGAATCCATCTCTGTAGCCTTGCCTGCCTCCCCCAACCGTGAGCGTCGTCTTGTTATACATGAGCCTGCTACCATAGAGGCTCATCAGACTGGAGAGATTCCAGCTGCTAACTCTCCCGCAGCTGAAGACATTGGTCATGATGACAATGTTGGTGATGATGAAGTCCTTTCTCAGCTTGAATCCCAACCAGTTCAATCACGTGCTCGCACAAGCAGTGAACTCATAAGCATTGGCGGTCCCACGACGCCAATTGCTCAAGATGATTTTTGGAAAGAGCAACACCCAAACACACCCTTACATGAAGTCATTCCTCGCACTCCACCGTCTCTTGTTACCACTCCGGTACTTGAGACTCCAAAAGCAACACCTGAAGAAGACATGGAGTAGACCAATGCTTCACCAATAGTGTCACCCAAGTTTCGAAGGCTTCGCAAAGGTCTTAGGCCTCAAGCCTCCATGTCCAGCATTCCTGAAGATGAAGTACAAAATTCAAGATCAGTGTCACGTAAGTGTTTCCTGATGCGATTCCTTCAGCGTCTGCTCCTGAATCTGAAGCCAAGGCGGCTGAAGATATTCCGACTGCATCAGCCGATGAAGAAAAGGAAGAAACCCGTGAAGTCACTCCCCCTCCCCAAGAAACTGTTGTACAAGAAGAAGTGCCCGTCATGCAAGAACCCACCACCAAGATTCTGTTGTGCATGAGTCTCCTCTCCTTGAAGCCACTGAAGGTGAAGCAAATGTGGTTGTTCCTCCAATGACTACCGAAGCTAATGACACTTTCATGGCTGAAGACAATGTGCAGCGTGAAGTCATAGCTGCCCCTGAAGTGATTGCTCCTTCTCCTGTGCCTCACACCATGGCCCAAGCCTACAATCGTGATGGAGAGCTTGTCACTTTCAGGTGGCCAACACTGACGCATCCTGCTCCCGGATCATAATATGACTATCATGTGGAGCGGTGGCCTCAGACGCAGAAGCTAAAGCCTAGATTACCTAGGCTTCCAAGCACTGTGACGACACAAGGCTCATTCGGTGTGCACAGCTTCAAAGAGAACAACACTTTCTTTGACTCTGACAAGAACCCATACAAGAAGCCAAGGATCTCTTCTGATAGGTTCTGGAACTTTCAGTAACGAAGCTATTACTCTTGCTTTCTGTATAATCAGGACTGGATCTTTCCACACCATTGCTGGACTACCATGCCTTGAAGAAGCCCTTGACTGCTTCTGAGATGTTGGATTGCTTCCATTCGCCACTGCCAAGGAACACTGGAACGAAGAGCTTCTCCTGCAATTCTATGCGACTCTTCATATCAGAGGTTACAACAGGGATCCCAAGACATGGGTCCTTGAGTGGATGACACATGATATTCATCATGAAGCCAAAGCTCAGACTCTTCTTGAGCTTACTTCCCTTCCCACTCCTGGTGGGTTATACGAACCAGGTTGCTCTATTTATCAAAAGGAGCTGGAAAGCATCTTCAAAAAGGCTGAGCCCAGCTTGAGTTAAATGCTCAGTATGATGAAGCCATTGCCCCTGGAAGCTGATTATCCAAAGGAATTCTTCATCAAGAACCTTGAGTATCTGCCTCGCACCATATATCATATTCTGAGGCGTACTCACTGGCCTATTAAGGGACACTCGTCTGAAGCCAAACTGGAAGGTGCCATGAAGACCTTGGTATTTTACATTCTCAATGGCATCAGATTCAATATGCATGACTTCTTCATTCGTCAACTAGCTGCGTCTGGTATTGATCTGTTTGGCCTCAACCTCTATGCTCCCTGGATAATGCGGCTCATTAAGCTTCACTCAACTATCAACTATGAAGCCTCTGCACACAGTCATGTTGTCTTTTTGCCTGAGGTTGATATGTCTTATGAAGCCATCAATCCTGAGCATGCCAAGCAACCACTTCAACTGCTCAATGCTGATCACCAAAGCTTCACACAGCATGTTGAAGGTGTCTATGTGCCTAATGCAAATGGCATTGCTTATCCTCTGGCTGGAAATATTCGCCTACGTCATCGTGCCAACACTGATGCCACTGGTAGCACCATTGTTCAAAGGCCTAAGAAGCGTCCCCATGTCCTCAATGACTGTGAGCCTCTAGTTTCACTTCACCAGAAGCCGGATAAGCACCATGATTGGTTGAAGTGGCAGATGCAAAGTCTTCTCACTGATGTGAATCCCATTCTCAACTTGGCTACCAAGAACTCCTTTGTTGCTCATGAAGCATGTCGGCGGTCCTGGAAGAACCTAACATTGCTCTGCTCTAAAGATGATCTTCAAGCAGATGGCTTCACCGAGCACTCCAAGTTTGACTCCAGGCCTCCACAATCTATGACTTGGCGTCCGACTCTCTCCATTGAAGATTCTGAGTATTCATCTTTGGCTGCAATAGTTGTTGCTCGTGTCATCGATGAAGAAGACTATGCCACTTCTCCAGCAATCACTTCACTACATCACGACTCTATGTCAAGCCCTTTTGCACCGCCCAACTCCCGGCTGCACCAGCATCTTCACCGCCTAGGAACGCATAGATACTCTATGTGTTCAAACCTTTTTGATCCTTACTGACAAAAGGGGGAGAAGCATATGAGTTGATAGTCTTCAAGCGGGTCCATATATGGATCGGGTGCCTTATTTTTTGCTAAGTTCTTACAACTCTCATTTTGAAACATTTGGCTCTTGAGTTGTAACACTTAAACTTGATGGTCGTCTGCTACAATTGCTGCTGTATCTTCTGCTTGGTTAAATATTTATCCTACGCGCATGAAGTCATTCAGCAGACACCCATTTTCCATTATGCAAATCATTATCTTCACTACATCTTTGTATGCAAGATGGATTGCCTTCATAAGATTGAAGGAGATCTCCACAAAGCAAAACATGCCATGTGCCTTTGCATTCAAAGCAAATTTCCTATATGCACATCTTCAGGGGGAGCCCTCTCAATCTCATGAAGTCAATGACCGTGTTATCTCTAGTTTCACATATTTTATCCCCGTTGAAAACTTCAACATGTTTGTCATCAATCACCAAAAAGGGGACATTGTAAGTGAATCTAGTGCCCCTAGTTGGTTTTGGAGTATTGACGACAAACGTGATTGAGGGACTAACGTGTTTGTGAGAATTGCAGGATAACACAGGTAATAGTCCCTCAGTGATTCGGTTTACCTTCCAGAGTTGGCCCCTAAAAATGTGTGAAGACATTGAAGATAATTGTGGCTCGTGAAGACATTCCGTGAAGATAATGACCTATGAAGACATACATTTAAGACTATAGAATGCGAAGACATAGTTTCTTTCGTAGTTATTTTTATTCTTTCTTGAGTCGTAGGAACCACCGTACTGTTAAGTGGGGTCCAAGTGAACATAGTTAGATGACTGAAGTGATGCTCAACAAAAATCCTATGTCTTCGAACGAAGACAATGAGAGCAAATCTTATCCAGAGTTGGATAAGTCCGCTTTACTTGGAGCTCAAGCAAAGTTGTCGCGTGTGTTCAAAATCCGATCGTTGGACACGTGTCAGTTCCTTAGTGACCGAGGGTCATTTTGGACATATCATGTCGGGTTGCCTCCTGGCTATAAATAGCCCACCCTCTGCACCATAAGTTGGTGGCTGCTCAGAGTTAGTGCACGGCTTTTGTCGTTTGAGAGCAACCCACCTCCAAAGCCTTTGAGAGAAAAGATCCTTGCGAGGACAAAGCTGAAAACACCCAGAGCCAAAGAGTGTTAGACATCACTGAAGTCTTTCTGTCTGTGTGACCTGAAGACTTGTTACAATTGAGGACTGCGTATCCTCCAGCCGGTTAGGCATCGCGTTTTGAGCATCCAAGAGTAATTGTGGATCGCCGGTGAACAAAGTCTGTGAAGGTTTTGGAAGTCTACCTTGAAGACTTACTAGAGTGATTGGGTGAGGACTAGCTGTCCTTAGCTTAAGGGGAATAAGGCGAAGACATGGTCTTCAGAGTTTAATCTCAGCCTCCCTAACTAGACGTATAGTTGTTACAGCAACTGGAACTGGTCTACCAAATTCACCTCGTCTCCAAGCCACTTGTTCTATCTTCTAACCCATTTACATTCCAGTTTGTCTTCGTGAAGTCATTGCTTGTGTGTCTGATCTGTTTGACTTCGCTCTGTGAAGACTGTCCCCTGTTTAACTTCATTTCTATCTTCCATCTTGATCCATGTTATCTAGCTACCAATAGTCTTTGTGTTATTTCTATGATGCTAACTTGACTGTTGTGTGTCTAGAGTCGTTTATTTTCCGCTGCTTATCATATAGGTTCATTTCATATGTTTGTCCTCAAAAGATATCGTGTTTTGAAGACTTTCATAAAAATCGCCTATTCACCCCCCCCTCTAGTCGATAACTTGCACTTTCAGCTGCAAAATAGAACTGTCATCAAGGGCCTGCCGATATTCCTGGCCGTCCGGCTTCCCCTTTAATTCTTGCGGCCATTATAACCTTAGTCTCTTCAACCTTTCGATCGCGCCCCACAACATAAAAAGCACACCCACGACGACACATAGAGAGGGGATGTCCAGCGGTGCTCAAGTGGAGTTCGGCGAGAATAAAGTGGAGACCCATGCGAGGGAGATAGATCTCTCGGTGGTGTACACCATTAACCCGACCGTGGTGGACGACTACATCAACACCGTTGAGCAGGTTTGTCAACAGAACCGACTACAAGTTCACCACGGTGGAAACCACAGACGATGTAAAAGCGCTCAGGGTTATGGGCTTGGCCTGCCAGAACCTTGTCGAAATCCGCGAGCACTACAGGGTCTGGGGCAGCATGAAGAAGGACTCCCTGATTGAACTCGCCTCGGCCATCATCGACCTCTACTACGAAAAGATGAAGTAGGATGCCAAGAGAACATGTCTTGTATCTTGGCACAAGGCCTAGATGCGGCAACTGGATAAACCTCACCTCAGGTTCGTGGCCAAGAGCGTGTACACATGCTACGAGATGCACAGGAGGATCTTTGACATGAGGAAGTGCCTTGTTACCCAAATCAACAAGCCCGGGTCAAGCCACAAGCAGAGCAAGCGTCCCAAGAAGTAGATGATGATCAGATGATCGTTTATGCTTGTTGATCATGCATGTAATATATAGTTTACTTTATTGGTGTGTGGAAATGTCATGTGTGTAGTAGCCACCTATGTAATTATGCATGTAATAGTTTACTTTGGTGTGTGTAAATGACATGGTTGTATAGTATCCACCTATGTAAGTGGATGTTTAATTTGGTCATGCAACCATATCCTTATATGAGAGAGAGAGAGAGAGAGAGAGAGAGAGAGAGAGAGAGAGAGAGAGAGTGTGTGTGTGTTGTGTACTATGTTGTTCTGTATGCATGCAATCCCATCACACAACACACACATCTTATTAGCAGCAACCGTCTGTGTTATTATCGGTCTTAGCACACATTTTTTTATTATAGACTTGTTTGCCGCGTATCACACACATCTTATATTGAACCGTTTCTGTTCTCTTGTCTCAACACAAATAGTTCATCCGAGTGAACCGCATGCCGTATATCGCACACACCTTGATCTGCCTTACCTTTTCTTTTGTGTTGCCTAATCACAAACAGTTCATCCGACTTAACCATATGCTCTACATCGCACACGCCTTCATCTGGCAGCCTGTTTCTTTTGTTCCTCCTCATCGCAAACAGTCAATTGATTTGAATCATATGCCCACCATCGCACACGCAACCAAAATCTGAACCGTGTTTCATGCATCCTCCATCGCAAACGTTTTGCACCCTTTTTGACGGTTTTTTACACCCCCGTTTGTGATTATGGCAAAGCACACAATTTCGTCTAAGGGTCTTTGATCGTAGTGTCGCATTAGCAGCAACCTGCAGTAGTGTTAGATGATGTGCCACTAGTCTTCCAAATTCGTGAACATGTATTATTCTACTTTGGATCTGTTGCAATGCACGGGCACATTGCTAATTATGATTAAAATGATGTTTGGGCCTCCATGAAGCCACGTGGCACATATGGAGGCGTTGTTGCGACCTCCTTGTGTGGATTGATCACAATGACGTGCTGCTAGTTCCAGAAGAATGTCCTCGTCCTCTCTCACGCACACGGGAAGTACGTGCACGAAGCGAAGATGTGCACACATGCACTCATTCCCTCGCACGCACACGCGGGTACACGGTGGGACACATTTTGTACGAAGATCCACCCCATGTGATAATTTGACACGTGTAAAGTTGTTCACTTCATAGATGGTCAATTAATACAGTGCATGCAAATTGAGCGGACGTGAGGGAGGAAGTAGTTGAGAATAACTACTCCAGTGCATGCATACGAGTAGTTCAATCATGGGTTGCTACTTTCATTGGTCTCCTTGTATTTTGTGCCAATTTTTTACCATAATTTTAAGGAACACAATATTTATGCATGTCATAAAAATTAACGTAATCGAAAACTATGTTCAAATATGATTCCAATGATGTAATTTTTGGTGCCATGCATTAACATTTTCTTAGTTAAATTTTTGGTCAAAAAATGGCATAAGATGAAAAGGGGGCCAATAAACCAGGACGCGGGCATCATGATCAATTTTTGCATGGGTTACTGTTGGTGGCATTTGTATTTAAATATTGACGGAGTGGAGCACTATTCTTTATCTTAGCCTTGTAGGGCTCTCCCAGCGACTACGCTCACCTCCCAGCCTCGCCCACTGGATCCCACCATGGAGGATCCCACCGTGGATAATCCCTTAGATCCCGGGATCCCGCGGGCTGCCCTCTCACTGCGGCCCGCATCACTGTCGCCTTTGAGCGAAACCCACATGTATTTCAGAGGGGATCCATTGCTCTGGAATCACAGATCGGTGGCGCCGGAGGACATGCCAGGGCTGCATTTCAGGTGGTGGGTGCAACTTCTCGAGCTTGCATTGTATTCCCTCGAAGAAGAAAGGGTGATGCAGCACAGTAGCGTAAGTATTTCTCTCAGTTTTTGAGAACCAAGGTATCAATCCAGTAGGAGACCACGCGTGAGTCCCTCGCACTTGCACAAACAAATAAGAACTTCGTAGCCAACGCGATAAGGGGTTGCCAATCCCTTTACAGTCACTTATGAAAGTGAGATCTGATAGATAGGATAGTATAATATTTTTGGTATTTTTGGATATAATAACATAAAGTAAATAAAGCAAAGTAAAGTAGATGAAAGATTAATATGTTGAGAATAGACCCGGGGGCCATAGGTTTCACTAGTGGCTTCTCTCATGATAGCAGAATTCTATGGTGGGTGAACAAATTACTGTCGAGCAATTGATAGAAAAGAGCATAGTTATGAGAAAATCTAGGCTTGATCATTATATATAGGCATCATGTCTGTGACAAGTAGACCGAAACGATTCTGCATCTACTACTATTAATCCACACATCGACCGCTATCCAGCATGCATCTAGAGTATTAAGTTCATAAGAACAGAGTAATGCTTTAAGCAAGATGACATGATGTAGAGGGATAAACTCAAGAAATATGATATAAACCCCATTTTTTTATCCTCGATGGCAACAATACAATACGTGCCTTGCTGCCCCTGCTGTCACTGGGAAAGGACACGGCAAGATTGAACCCAAAGCCAAGCACTTCTCCCATTGCAAGAACTATAGATCTAGTAGGCCAAACCAAACCAATAATTCGAAGAGACTTGCAAGGAAATTATAATCATATATAAAATATTTCAGAAAAGAATCAAATATCTCTCATAGATAATCTTTATCATAAACTCACAATTCATCAGATCTCGATAAACACATCGCAAAAAAGATTACGTCGAATTGATCTCCTCGAAGATCGAGGATAACTTTGTATTGAGATCCAAAAAGAGAGAAGTAGCCATCTAGCTAATAACTATGGACTCGAAGGTCTGTGGTAAACTACTCACAACTCATTGGTGAGGCTATGTCGTTGATGTAGAAGCACTCCGTGGTAGATCCCCCCTCTGGCGGAGCTCCGGAACAGGCCCCCAGATGGGATCTCACGGGAACATAAGGTTGCGGCGGTGGAATTAGGGTTTTCTCTGTTGCCTCGATGTATTCAGGGTACATGGATATATATAGGAGGAAGGAGGGCATCGGGGGAGCCAAAGGGGGCCCACGAGGGTGGGGGCGCGCCCGGGGGAGGGGCGCGCCCTAGACCCTCGTGGCCACCTCCTTCGTTCCCTCGCGTGTACTCCGAGTCTTCTGGGTAGATACGGTTCCAAAAATAACTCTCCCGAAGGTTTCATTCCGTTTGGACTCTGTTTGATATTCCTTTTCTGCGAAACCCTGAAATAGGCAAAAAAGCAGCAACCTGCACTGGGCCTTGGGTTAGTAGGTTAGTCCCAAAAATAATATAAAAGTGTATAATAAATCCCATTAAACATCCAAAACAGAATACATAATAGCATGGAACAATAAAAAATTATAGATACGTTGGAGACCTATCAAGCATCCCCAAGCTTAATTCCTGCTCGTCCTCGAGTAGGTAAATGATAAAAACATAATTTTTGATGTGCAATGCTAACCAACATAATTCTCAATGTAATTCTCTTTATTGTGGCATGAATGTTCAGATCCGAAATATTCAAGATAAAAGTTCATATTGACATAAGAATAATAGTACTTAAAGCATACTAACAAAGCAATCATGTCTTCTCAAAATAACATGGCCAAAGAAAGTTCATCCCTACAAAATCATATAGTTAGGCGATGCTCCATCTTCGTCACACAAAATATTACAATCATGCACAACCCCGGTTTCAGCCAAGCACTTGTTTCATACTTTAATTTTTTCAAACTTTTATAATTTTCAGGCAATACATGAGTGTGAGCCATGGGCATAGCACTATGTGGAATAGAGTGGTGGTTGTGGAGAAGACAAAAAGAGGAAGACGGTCTCACATCAACTAGGCATATCGATGTGCTATGGAGATGCCCATCAATAGATATCAATGTGAGTGAGTAGGGATTGCCATGCAACGGATGCACTAGAGCTATAAATGTATGAAAGCTCAACAAAAAGAAACTAAGTGGGTGTGCATCCAACTTGCTTTCTCACGAAGACCTAGGGCATTTGAGGAAACCTGTCAGGGATATTACTAGCAGGTACGAACCGGCTAGTGTAAATCGGCTTGTTTATAATATGTTTGTATGGTTGTAATATTCAGTAAAGGCTATGGCCCAGGAGGTTTTAGGGCCCATGTATAGGGTTATGGTTTGTAAACCGTCTGATGATGTAACTTGAGAGATAAGGAAGAAAGAACAGAGACCGAGGCGGACACAAGTATGAGCCGGCCTCGGGACTCTGTAAACCGGACCAGGCGTCACCTCTATATAAAGGGACGACCCGGCGACGGTTCAGGGACAAGCAAGAAACAACCGTCGAGGCACAGGCAAGCAATCTGCTCCCTGTTCATCGACGCCCAAGCAATACCAAACCAAACTAGACGTAGCCTTTTACCTTCATCGAAGGGGCCGAACTAGTATAAACCCTCTGTGTCCTTTGTGTGCTTTTAACCCCTTCAAGCTAACCCGTGCGATGGTTCCATCATCAAGTCCGCTAAACCGGACATCTGCCGTGTTAATTCCACGACAGTTGGCGCCCACCGTGGGGCCTCCGCACGATGGTTTCGAGTTCTTGAAGGGCAGCTTTGAAGGGCTCAAGGGCTACGTTGCTCGCCGGATGACCAAGAGTCGCCGCGGCCGGATCTACATCGACGACGCGGGTTGGGGACCGGAGACCGATTCAATGGAATACGGGTACCGGGTTCCCTTCGGTGGCATTCAAGTCTTCATCGGCAAGATCGGCAAACCGGGACTTGAGCTGGACATCTTCTCCAACATCATCGAGCCGGCTCAGCGTGCGAGATCGGCCCGGATTCAGCCCGCCATGAAGCACATTTTTGTTGGAGCAGTTCACGGGATCCAAACCGAGGACTGATCGGAATCCGGCGGTGAAACAGTTGTCTACTCCGACGATGAATCCTCATCCGGAGAGACTGAATCTCTGTATCAGTTACAGGACGGCTGGTCTGAGGGTGAGTCCGACGGGAACAGTATTCCGGACCCCTTTGACCCGCCAAACCGGGTGGCTGTCTTTATGACCGGTTCACAGCCCACGGTGAACGGGGCGACAACATAAGCTGGTGTAGGGGGGAGCGGCCCGGCCCTCTCACCTACTGACGTTCTATCCACCTTAGTCGAGGAGTTCACGGCCAAAGCTGTAGCAGAGGTGGCTCCAGCAGACAAGGCGCAGCATGATGCAGAGCTCCTTCAGCTAAAGGCCCGGGTTGATCAAGCAAGGGATGATTTGAAGGCAGAGAAGGCTATGATAGCGATAAGGCAAGCGGAATTGAATGATCAGGCTTTTCACCTAAGGATGGAACAGGCCTCCACACATGGAGTAAAAAGTCGGAAATATCAATCTCGTCTACCGTCGGTTTATGAAGCGACGGATCTGTTCAGAACACCCGGGGCTGGGACCAGCAATGATCCGGCTTTAAACCGGAGGGCACCCCCAGCCAGGGATGAGCCGGTTCAGCAGCCTACTGCGGAGCAAGATCGGCGGATCACATCTGCACCTCACGTTCCTACCCCTCCAGGTCATTATCCAAATCCTTTGGACAACATCGTTGCTGCTGCTGCACGTTTGGCCGCTTTACCCGTTGAAGGGACGTCTCTGGTGGCATTGGAGGCACGCCGGGTCAAGGAGTTACTTAATACGGCGTTAGTACAGCAGCAAGCATATTATCATAGCAGGGAGAGGCTACATTCAACACCACGTCACAGCCGGAGTTACACTAGGCATTGGGAGGAACCAGAAGTGTCTAGTAGTGAACGCAGGCGGCATCAGCACAGACAGGATAATCCAGCAGGCGCAGCTGCACAAGCTCAGGATGTAAACCGGGTTAAGTCAGTAGCCCGGGAGGAAATCCGTCAGACGATGCCGGTTCACACGACCACGGCGGAGACAGGGGTCACAACGAGTTCTTTTGGGGTACAGTGTCTTATCCCCGCTTTACGGAGCGTGAAGCTGCCCAAAGATTTCAAAGGACCACGTAAGGTGCCTAATTACACCGTAGATTTGGCTCCAGAAGCTTGCGTCGAGAGTTATGAGATGGCCATGGAGATGCTGGACGTGGATGAAGCGGCTTGTGCAAAGTACTTTACTATGATGCTTGAAGGTACAGCCCGGACCTGGCTAAAGGGTTTACCCCCGAATTCCATCAGATCATGGGGAGAGCTACGTCGCCAGTTCATCAAAAAATTTAAAGATATGTGCAAGCAGCCGATGTCAGTAGTGGATCTGGCAGCCTGTGTGCATGTAATGCCCCGAATGTAATACTTTCCCTTTTGGGCATATAATATATCTCCGGCTTCATCTATTTCCATTCCGGGTTCTTTGTCTTTCGGGTTTTCGTCGTGTTGTTGTGTGCGTGTGTGGCATTCATTCATATCATGTAGACGTGTGCATCGCATTGCATTTGTGTTGTCGGTTGCATCCGGTTCCATGCGTTCCTTCCCGTTGTCCGTTTCGCGTTCCGGAGCTCCCTCACGTGTCCGTGGCGTCCCGTAGGCCTACTTTGGTGTTTGGGCGTGTGACGTTGCCGGTGTGCCGCGAGACTTGTCGTGTGTTGTTGTTCTGTTGTGTGTAACCCGCCTCTCAAACCTCGTCGCGTTTGGACTCTGTTTGCTATCCCTTCAGTTATTCGTGTGCGCCCAAAGTGCCTTCACTTTGTGTCCCAGAAACACCCCTACAGCAGCCACTACCCTCTCCTAGGCCCATCTAAACTACCCCCGTGATCGGATCCGTCGGATCGTGATCGGAGGGCTCCTAACACCCCCAAATCCCCTAACCCTAGAAATCTGCTATATAATAGACCCCCTAGTCTATTTTGGGCATCCCTAGCTTCTTCCCCACTTCTCCCCCTCATTTTTTTTGGATCTAGCCAACCACCCTGCCACTTGGCTCCATCCCCAACGATTCAGCCGCCGTTTTTCGTCGAAGGAGCCACCGCCGTCGCAAGTTTCGTTCGGATCAGAGAGGTTCCCGCAAGGTCAACGCTCCCAGTCGACCGGCCGGCTGGACCGCATCGCCCCCTCGTCGCCCCCTCGTCGGCCTCTCCAGATCGGGCCAGATCGGGCTCCAGCGCGGGACCACTTCCCCGTCGATCCAGTCTCCCTCCGCGCCTGCCCAACGGCCCAAGCCGCGCCACCGCAGGCCCACTTCACCGCCTCCCTTGCCAGCCTCCCGTCGCCAGGGCCTTCCCCCGCGCTCGCCCGAGGCGCCGGACCACATCCCCGTCGACCGACCGGGCCTCCTTCGCCGCAGCCGCGCTGGGCCTCCCTCCGCTGCATGGCCCAGCCACGCCGCACTCCGCCCTCCAGCGTCGATCGCCGCCTGGGCCGGTCTCCTGCAGCCTCGCCAGGCCGCCTCCGCGGGCCGTCGCCTCCGCAGGCCTCCATCGCACCGCGCCGCTGGGCCCGAGCCAGCCGGGCCGCGCCGCCGCTTCGTCCGCAGGCCGCAGATCCCCGGGCCCGTTGGGTTTTTTTTTCAGATCTGGAGGTTTACCTCTTTACCACCTAAGTCCCTGTTCGATTAGTTGCTGATGCTAATTTCAAACTGCTCTAACTTTTGGTGTGGATGTCCGTTTTGCGCAAATAGCATGTCCAGACGTTCGTGGTGATTAGCACTACGTTTTATCTTTTGGTGTCATGCATGTTAGAGATCATCTAGGTGCTTGTTTTTCTGATGCAATAGTGCATCGTGATATAATTGCTGCTATGTGATGTTTTTATGCCATCTTTACCATGTGATAACTTTTAGCTCGTTTGTCCGAATGATGCAAATGACATGTCCACGTGTTCGTCTTGCCATGCTCTACATGTTGCTTGTGATAGGTTGCATGATAGATTCAATCTTGCCATGTTTATCATCGTTGCAAAGTGCCATGTGGCTGTGATGTTGTTTCACTTGTTATGAAATGCCATCTTGTTGAGCTCGTTGCTAGCTATTGCAGAAGGTTCGTTGAAGCAATTGCGGTAAATCCCGAGAAAGTTGAAGCAATTGTCAACTGGGAAGCTCCTCAGAACGTCAAGCAGCTCCGCAGTTTTCTGGGTCTTGCCAGCTATTGCAGAAGGTTCGTTGAGAACTTCTCCAAGATTGCCAAGCCTCTTTCCAACCTGCTTCAGAAGAATGTCAAATACTTTTGGTCTCCAGAGTGTGAAGTGGCATTCAAAACTCTCAAAGAAAAGATTGTCTCTGCTCCAGTTCTGACTCCTCCAGATGAATCCAAGCCCTATGAAGTATTCTGTGATGCTTCTCTTCAAGGTCTTGGTGGTGTGCTTATGCAAGATAAGATAATTGTGGCATACACTTCTCGTCAGCTCAAGCCAAGTGAGAAGAACTATCCCACACATGATCTCGAGCTAGCAGCTGTGGTACATGCTTTGATTACGTGGAGACATCTGTTGTTGGGCAGAAAAGTCGACATCTTCACTGATCACAAGAGCTTGAAGTACATCTTCACTCAGCCGCATCTGAACCTCCGCCAGACTCGTTGGGCTGAAATGATCCAAGAGTATGATCCCCGTATTGAATACACTCCTGGCAAGGCGAATGTGATTGCAGATGCTTTGAGCAGAAAGGCATATTGCAACAGCCTTCTTATCAAGCCGTACCAGCCTGAGCTTTGTGAAGCTTTCAGGAAGCTCAACCTTCAAGTTGTTCCGCAGGGTTTTCTTGCAAATCTTCAAATTGCTCCTACCTTGGAAGATCAAGTCCGTGAGGCCCAACTCAGTGATACCATGGTGAAGAAGGTGAAACATGCTATTGCTAAGGTCATTCCGAAATACAAGTGCTTCCGTGTTGATGAGAGAGATACCTTATTCTTCGAGGACAGACTCGTTGTTCCCAAAGGTGATCTCAGGAAGCTCATAATGGAAGAAGCACATGTTTCTCTCCTTTCCATTCATCCTGGCAGTTCCAAGATGTACCAAGACCTCAAGCAATCTTATTGGTGGACACGCATGAAAAGGGAGATTGCCCAATTCGTGAATGAATGTGATGTTTGCAGAAGAGTGAAAGCAGAACATCAACGTCCAGCCGGTCTTCTCCAACCTCTTCCTATTCCAGACTGGAAGTTCGACCACATTGAAATGGACTTCGTCACTGGGTTTCCTAAATCCAAGCAAGGAAATGATTCTATCTTCGTGGTGATTGACAAGCTTACCAAAGTCGCTCACTTCCTGCCAGTCAAAGAATCAATCAATGCAGCTCAATTGGCAGAGCTGTACACTTCCAGAATTGTGTCCTTACATGTCACTCCTCAAGTTATATCCTCAGACCATGGAAGTTTGTTCACTTCAAGGTTCTGGGACTCCTTTCAGTCCGCCATGGGCACTAAGATCAGGTTCAGCACTGCTTTTCACCCTCAGACTAGTGGTCAAGTCGAGCGTGTGAATCAGATTCTAGAAGACATGCTCAGAGCATGTGTCATCTCTTTTGGCATGAAATGGGAAGACTGCCTTCCATTTGCCGAGTTCTCTTACAACAACAGCTTTCAAGCAAATGCCGGCAAAGCTCCGTTTGAAATCCTCTATGGCAGAAAGTGTCGTACCCCTCTCAACTGGTCCGAAACAGGCGAACGTCAACTTCTTGGCAATGACTTGATCTCAGAAGCCAAAGAAATGTGCAAAGTCATACATGAGAATCTCAAGGCCGCTCAGTCGCGTCAGAAGAGCTACTATGACGGCAAGCATCATGATTTGGCTTTCAACATTGGTGATCATGTCTATCTCCGTGTTTCTCCGATGAAAGGCACCCAAACATTCGGTATCAAAGGAAAGATTGCTCCTAGACACGTCAGGCCTTTCAAGATTCTTGGCAAGAGAGGCGATCTAGCCTATCAACTTGAGCTCCCTTCAAACTTCGCCAATGTTCATGATGTCTTCCATGTGTCTCAACTTCGCAAATGCTTCAAGGCACCTGAGCACATGATTCCGTTTGAAGAGATTGATCTACAACAAGACCTGTCCTACCGAGAGCATCCAGTTGCTATTCTCGAAGAAACCGAACGCAAGACCCGCAACAAGTCCATCAAATTCTTGAAAGTCAAGTGGTCACATCACACCGACCGAGAAGCTACCTGGGAACGAGAAGATCATCTTCGTTCCGAGTACCCTTCCTTTTTCTAGTCCTAGATCTCGGGACGAGATCTTTTTGTAGTAGAGGAGAGTTTGTAATGCCCCGGATGTAATACTTTCCCTTTTGGGCATATAATATATCTCCGGCTTCATCTATTTCCATTCCGGGTTCTTTGTCTTTCGGGTTTTCGTCGTGTTGTTGTGTGCGTGTGTGGCATTCATTCATATCATGTAGACGTGTGCATCGCATTGCATTTGTGTTGTCGGTTGCATCCGGTTCCACGCGTTCCTTCCCGTTGTCTGTTTCACGTTCCGGAGCTCCCTCACGTGTCCGTGGCGTCCCGTAGGCCTACTTTGGTGTTTGGGCGTGTGACGTTGTCGGTGTGCCGCGAGAATTGTCGTGTGTTGTTGTTCTATTGTGTGTAACCCGACTCTCAAATCTCGTCGCGTTTGGACTCCGTTTGCTATCCCTTCAGTTATTCGTGTGGGCCCAAAGTGCCTTCACTTTGTGTCCCAGAAACACCCCTACAGCAGCCACTACCCTCTCCTAGGCCCATCTAAACTACCCCCGTGATCGGATCCGTCGAATCGCGATCGGAGGGCTCCTAACACCCCCAAATCCCCTAACCCTAGAAATCTGCTATATAATAGACCCCCTAGTCTATTTTGGGCATCCCTAGCTTCTTCCCCACTTCTCCCCCTCATTTTTTTTGGATCTAGCCAGCCACCCTGCCACTTGGCTCCATCCCCATCGATTCAGCCACTATTTTTCGTCGAAGGAGCCACCGCCGCAGCAAGTTTCGTTCGGATCAGAGAGGTTCCCGCAAGGTCAACGCTCCCAGTCGACCGGCCGGCTGGACCGCGTCGCCCCTCGTCGCCCCCTCGTCGGCCTCTCCAGATCGGGCCAGATCGGGCTCCAG
This sequence comes from Secale cereale, assembly GCA_902687465.1. Classification (NCBI taxonomy): domain Eukaryota; kingdom Viridiplantae; phylum Streptophyta; class Magnoliopsida; order Poales; family Poaceae; genus Secale; species Secale cereale. The sequence goes on along the minus strand of LR738714.1, from coordinate 156,376,695 downwards.
CGCGGGACCACTTCCCCGTCGATCCAGTCTCCCTCCGCGCCAGCCCAACGGCCCAAGTCGCGCCACCGCAGGCCCACTTCACCGCCTCCCTTGCCAGCCTCCCGTCGCCAGGGCCTTCCCCAGCGCTCGCCCGAGGCGTCGGACCACATCCCCGTCGACCGATCGGGCCTCCTTCGCCGCAGCCGCGTTGGGCCTCCCTCCGCTCCAGGGCCCAGCCGCGCCTCACTCCGCCCTCCAGCGTCGATCGCCGCCTGGGCCGGTCTCCCGCAGCCTCGCCAGGCCGCCTCCGCGGGCCGTCGCCTCCGCAGGCCTCCATCGCACCGCGCCGCTGGGCCCGAGCCAGCCGGGCTGCGCCGCCGCTTCGTCCGCAGGCCGCAGATCCCCGGGCCCGTTGGTTTTTTTTTCAGATCTGGAGGTTTACCTCTTTACCACCTAAGTCCCTGTTCGATTAGTTGCTGATGCTAATTTCAAACTGCTCTAACTTTTGGTGTGGATGTCCGTTTTGCGCAAATAGCATGTCCAGATGTTCGTGGTGATTAGCACTATGTTTTATCTTTTGGTGTCATGCATGTTAGAGATCATCTAGGTGCTTGTTTTTCTGATGCAATAGTGCATCATGATATAATTGCTGCTATGTGATGTTTTTATGCCATCTTTGCCATGTGATAACTTTTAGCTCGTTTGTCTGAATGATGCAAATGACATGTCCACGTGTTCGTCTTGCCATGCTCTACATGTTGCTTGTGATAGGTTGCATGATAGATTCAATATTGCCATGTTTATCATCGTCGCAAAGTGCCATGTGGCTGTGATGTTGTTTCACTTGTTATGAAATGACATCTTGTTGAGCTCGTTGCTATCGTTGTGTTTATCTCCATGATGCATGCTTGTATGTTTCGGAATCACCATCATGTGTACTTGGATGTGGTGCTTACCACTTGCCATGTTTAGTTTTGAGGTGACTTAAACTTGCTCTTTTAGATGCCATGATGAAACTGTTGTTTTAGGACTTAGTGGTTTTCACCAAGTCTGAAATCTGTAACGTTCCGATGCCATGTTTGCTTGCTGCTCTAGGACAAACCATGATAGTTTTGGAGTGGATCTTGATTGTTCCTTGTAGTATATATTGTTGGCTTTCCATTCATGTACTCACATGTTTATTTAAGTGGCTGTAGCATGTTTATCTTTTGCTCCAAAGTTTCAATAAAATTATGCTGCCAGAATTTTATTGTCAAGTTCAATATGTCCAAGCTTATTGCTATTGATCTGTGGCTCCTTTGGGGGTGCACCTTTGGACTTATTTGCTGTAGGATATGTCTAGTTTATGTTCATGTCCTTTGCCATGATGTTTGAGTGCTGTAGCTTAATTATTTTGTGCTCCGAAGTTGCTATGTTGCTGTAATTTTCAGCTTTCGCTCATTTCTTGTTTCGGGCATAACTTTTAGCCCGTAGCTCCGATTTCAGCGAGTCTTATATGAAACTTGATTGATTTTCTGTGTAGATTCATAATATCAGATTGTTATCATGTTTTGAGTTGTTTTGCTTGAGTGCTATTTCCGTGCTCCGTGTGCATCCTTAGTGCATCCATCATGCATCCATCATTTTCGAGTGCGCATTGCATCTTGTTGATTTGTGCCTTGTGTGATTGTATTGTTTAGAGCCGGAATCTGAGAACGAGTACGAGTACGAGCACGAGGTTACCAACGAGGTTGAGCACGAGGACCCTTCTTACGATCTGAACGACTTCTCTTCAGGCAAGATGACCGAACCCCGATAACATTACTATCTTTGCCTATTGCTAGTAGTTCCGCTCTATAGTTTTTCCTCGATGCCCATGTTCTTCCTGTCAGCCTCCTACTTGTAACCATTGCCATGTTAACCACCCTACCTATGCAAACCGTTGCTTGGCTAAGTACGCTTCGCTCAGCCCTTCTTATAGCATTGCTAGTTGCAGGTGAAGATCGAAGATGCTTGCTTCATGTTGAAGTTTTGTTGGGTTATATCACACTATATAAATGCTTTAAATGAAATCATCTATATATTGGCAAGGGTGGAAGGCTAAGCCTTTTGCTTGGTGATTTGTTCCACTCATGCCGTTAGGAACCATATAAACCGGTGTTATGTTCCTTGATTATGCGTTCCTAACACGGTTTGGGTGTATGGGACCCCCTCGATAAACCGCTAAGTGCTAAGTCTTTTCCAGCAAGTCCCAACATTGGTACTATTTGCCTAATAACAAATTAAACTTGCATAGGGAGTTATAAACCCTTTTTATTAATCAACAACCCCGGGCCAGTGCTCCACATGAGTGTTGGTCCGAACTGGGCAACCTGCGGGGCCACCTCGAGGAAACTCGAGGTCTGGTAAAAACTCGTAGCTTGTCCCATCCGGTCGTGGCCTGAGACGAGATACGCGCGGCTACTATCAGGGTGTCGGCACGCCGGGAGGATTTGCTGGATTAGCCTTACCTTAGTTCGGAGTATCTTGAGCACGGGATTCCGAGAACACTCGGGTCTTCCCACTTTGGAGTTGCGACTCCGCGGATCGTGGGCTTGTAATGGGTCAAGTTGGAACACCCCTGCAGGGTTATGAACTTTCGAAAGCCGTGCCCGCGGTTATGTGGCAGATGGGAGCTTGTTAATATCCGGTTGTAGATAACTTGACACAATGTTTCTAATACACTACCAGCGTGTGTTCCGTGACTGTCAATTTCCGAATAGGGATTCGGGAGTTGAACACGGAGGGGTTATGTTTGTTGAGCTTGTAGCTAGGATCACTTCGTGATCACTTCTCGTCCGAGGCTTCTCTTCTCGCTCTCTCTCACGTAAGGTAGTTGCTAGTTGCTGCTGCAGACACTTATTCTTTTCTTCAGCCTTATCCTCTCCCAAGGCTTAAATAGTCTTGTTACCCGGGAACGGGATTGCTGAGTCCTCTGTGGCTCACAGTTACTTCACCACCACCAGATGCAGGTCCAGCTGTGAGCTATCTAGGTGATGGCACCGAGCTAGACTGGGAGTTCGACGAGGAGCGTAGTCGATACTATGTACGTTATCCGGATGATCAGTAGTGGAGACTTCTACTAGGATTCGATCCGACCTGTGGATTTTTTTTAAGTTTGGTATCTTGACATTTGGTTTTTGCCTTTAGAGGGTTGTGATGTCCTTAATGTATGATGTTTGAGACATGTATTGTATTTGTGTGACGTGGCGAGTGTAAGCCAACTATTTATGTTTACAATCCCCTCTTTTACATGAGATGTGCAAAGATTACCAAACTTGAGATCATTCTAGGATGGACTTATGCCTTTAAGTCGTGCCTCGACACGTAGGAGGTATAACTCCATCCTGGGCATTACAGTGCAAGGAGAGTAGGAGTCTACAAGTGCTTGGGTGCGGCGAGTGTCAGAGATCTTGCACTCTTCGAATGGTATCAATCCCAGCACAGCAATAGTGACTTTGGAAAACAATTGCGGTTCGAGTCTCTAAAGTTAAAGCTAGGACGGCTTAAACGGGATTGTAATGATATGGGGACTCTCATGAGTGCTCTGGTGAAGTATGGGGACTCTGACAATACTAAATATCCAGAAGCTGACGGAGACAAGGCAGAAAAGGTTAGTAAACCAGGTAAACCGGCGCAAGTTAATCCGGCTGCTGCAAGTTTCTTAGGCAAGTGAAAGGCGGAAGGTGGCTCTGATTTCGTAGCCAATACCCAAGTCCAAGGGGGTTTCCAACGCAATAGGGGCAATCCACCCCAACAAACCGGCGGAGGGGATATTAATTGGGACCAAGAGTTAAATCAGCCTTGTCCGAAGCATAGCTCGAGGGGACGGCCAGCAAAACACACAATAAGAGAATGCAGGCCCTTGATGGAAGCCATGATAGGCCGCTTTAATCCTAATGACAGGCCGCCAAATGGTGGTCCAGGCCCAGGGTTTTATGGTCCAAATCATCAGGGGAACAGCTCCGGATCAGGATATAGGGGCAATTACGGCGGTTATCATAACCGGGCCAGTAATCAAAATGGCCAAGGTGGTTATAATAACCAAGGTAATCCGCCGCATGGTCAGGGTGGTTACAATAACCAAGGCAGCCAACAGCAGGGCCAAGGTAATCACAATAACCAGGGTAATCCGCAGCGTCAGCAACAGCAGCCACAATCCGGATATCAGAGTAATCCGAAGGAGTTGAGCAGTGGGCAATATCTTGTGTTCACCACGAGTCTGTGTAAACGAGATCAGAAGGTTTTAAAGCGGGCAGTCCACGCAATTGAACCGGCGACACCGCAATTCCTGCGCTGGTCAAAGCAGCCCATTATATGGAGCAGAGAGGATCACCCGATGCGGGTAGATAATCCGGGCCATTTGGCCTTAGTGGTGGCACCGCAGGTGGGAGGTTATAAGTTCACTAAGGTTCTTATGGATGGTGGCAGCAGCATCAATATCCTGTATTATGAGACCTTCCGTCGAATGGGCTTAACAGATAAGAAACTGAGGCAGTCAAACACGGTGTTCCATGGGGTGGTCTCAGGTAAGTCAGCTTATCTAGTTGGAAAAATTGACTTGGAAGTTACCTTTGGAGATGAGCATGATTCCAGGTCAGGGATGATAGCTTTCGAAGTCATCAAGATCCAAGGCCCTTATCACGCTCTGTTTGGGAGGACGGTTTATGCCAAGTTTATGGATAGACCATGTTATGTTTATCTACAACTCAAAATGCCGGGTCATAAAGGCACGATCACGGTTCACGGAAGTCGCAAGGTGGCGTTGGAGTGTGAAGAGGGAGATGCTGCTTACGCAGAAGCAGTGTGTGCTACCGAGGAGTTAAAATTTTATAAAGATAATGTTGATCCAGCGGACATGACAGCGTTGAAGAAGCCGACTACAGAGCATGATCGGGCGCTAAAATTTAAATCGGCGGAGGAGACCAAGCAAGTTGATTTCGTGCCAGGAGATTCGTCAAAACAGTTCACGATCAGCGCTAACCTTGATCCTAAATAGGAAGGCGCGCTCATCGAGTTCATCCGTGAGAACCGGGATATCTTTGCATGGAAACCTTCTGACATGCCAGGTATACCAAGGGAACTCACTGAGCACAGTCTTAAAATTGATCCGAAGTTTAAGCCGGTCAAGCAATATCTGCGCCGCTTCAACGAAGAGAGGCGCAAGGCTATAGGAGAAGAAGTGGCCAGACTTTTGGCTGCAGGGTTTATAGTGGAAGTTTTTCACCCAGAGTGGTTGGCTAACCCGGTGCTGGTGCTAAAGAAGAACGGAAAATGGAGGATGTGTGTGGACTACATAGACCTCAACAAAGCTTGTCCAACCGATCCTTTTGCTCTCCCTCGCATTGATCAGATTATCGATGCTACAGTGGGATGTGAGCGGCTAAGTTTTTTGGATGCATACTCAGGATATCACCAAATCAAGATGGCAGTTAAAGACCAGGAGAAGACAGCTTTCATAACTCCCTTTGGTGCTTTTTGCTATGTATCTATGCCTTCTGGGCTCAAGAGTGCCCAAGCAACTTATCAGCGTTGCGTTCAGAACTGTCTTATGGGGCAGATAGGGAGGAATGTTCATGCCTATGTGGATGACATTGTGGTTAAATCAAGGAAGGAGGAAACGATAATAGAGGATCTTAAGGAGACTTTTGACAATCTTCGAGCCTATAAGATGATGCTTAATCCGGAGAAGTGCGCCTTTGGTGTTCCGGCAGGCAAGCTAATCCGGAGAAGATTAAGGCGATCACATCTTTGACTAAACCGGTTTGCATTAATGATGTTCAGCGTATAGCCGGCCGGATTACAGCATTGAGTCGGTTCATCAGCCGTTTGGGAGAGAAGGCGATCCCGCTTTATCAGATGTTGAGGAAAACAGACCGGTTTATATGGAGCGATGAGGCAAACGCGGCGTTTGAGGATCTGAAGCGGCAACTGGCAAAGCTGCCGGTTCTGGCTGCACCTGTTGATAATGAGCCGTTGCTATTATACGTCGCCGCTAATGCACGGGCAGTCAGCGTCGCAATCGTGGTTGAGCGCAAGGAAGCAGGAAAGGAATACCCGGTTCAGCGTCCGGTTTATTATGTGAGTGAAGTACTCATTGAGTCCAAGCAAAGGTACCCACATTGGCAGAAGCTGGTATATGGTGTGTTCATGGCAAACCGGAAGCTGAAGCACTATTTTCAAGGTCATCCAATAACTGTGGTTAGTTCAGCACCGTTGGGGGACATAATCCAGAACAGGGAAGCTACAGGTAGAGTGGCGAAGTGGGCCATTGAGCTCAGCCCACATGAGTTGAAATATGTGCCACGCACCGCTATAAAGTCTCAGGCATTGGTGGATTTCATCAATGATTGGACAGAGTTACAAACACCTGAGGAAAAGCCGGATTTGACGTACTGGACGATTCACTTTGACGGTTCAAGACAGCTAGAGGGCTCGGGGGCTGGAGTTGTTTTAACTCCCCCACGAGGTGATAAGTTTTGTTACGTCCTCCGTCTATTGTTTCCTTGTACTAATAATGCAGCAGAGTATGAAGCATTGCTTCATGGATTGTGGATGGCAAAGGAGATGAACTTGAGCCGGGTTAAGTGTTTCGGCGATTCAGATTTGGTGGCACAGCAAGTTTCAGGCAAGTGGGATTCAAGAGATCCCCTCATGGCGGCTTACAGACGAGAAGTGGAAGCAGTTGCTGGATATTTCAAAGGGTATCAAGTGGACCACATAGACCGGCGAAGGAACGAAGTGGCTGATGCTTTAAGCCGGTTGGGTTCTGAACGTAAACCGGTGCCACCAAATACTTTTTTGGATGAGCTGCACAGTCCATCAGTACAAATACCATCGGAGGAAGACCTAGTTGTTCCTGATCCGGAGGCACAGTTAGTGGCAGCGCTTCATGTTATTCCGGATTGGACGCTGCCTTATTTGGCATATCCGAGCCGTGGAGAGCTACCGGACGATGAAATAGAAGCACGGCAGATAATCGGACGTTCTAAGTCCATGACAATTGCAAACGGGGAACTTCATCATCGCAGCGTTTCTAGAGCATTTCAGCGGTGTGTGTCAGCTGAGGAAGGTTGTGAGATTCTTCGCGAGATCCATGAAGGGGATTGTGGTCATCATGCCGGTTCAAAATCGTTGGTGGCTAAAGCTTTTCGACATGGTTTCTATTGGTTAACAGCTCATGCTGATGCGGCGGATCTACTCCAGAAGTGTGATGCTTGTCAGAAGTTTTCACGACGTGCTCTTGTTCCGGCACAGGAGCTTCGGATGATACCAATAACTTGGCCGTTTGTGACTTGGGGGCTCGATATGGTTGGACCCTTTAAGCGGTCTCAAGATCAGAAAACTCATCTACTGGTGGCGGTGGATAAGTTTACGAAATGGATTGAGGTAGAGCCTGTAAGCAAGTGTGATGCGGCCACAGCAGTCAAATTCATCAAAAAGGTAATTTTTCGGTTTGGCTTTCCACACAGCATCATCACAGACAACGGCACCAACTTATCTCAGGGTGAGATGGAAGAATTTTGTCAACGGGAACATATTCGCCTAGATGTATCTTCTGTGGCCCACCCCCAATCCAATGGTCAAGCTGAAAGAGCAAACCAGGAGATTTTGCGAGGTATCAAGCCCCGGCTTATGACTCCCTTGCAAAGAACCCCGGGATGTTGGGTTGAGGAGTTACCATCTGTTCTTTGGAGTATCAACACTACGCCAAACTGGTCCACAGGATATACGCCTTTCTTTATGGTGTATGGTGCTGAAGCGGTCCTTCCAAGTGATATTCGTCATGATTCACCAAGGGTGACAGCATATGTTGAAGAGGCTAACGAGCAGGCAAGACAAGATAGTTTGGACCGGTTGGATGAGGAGCATGATATAGCAGTTGCATGGTCTGCGATTTATCAACAAGACTTGCGCAGATATCACAGCCGCCGGATTAAGAGCAGAACATTCCAGGAGGGAGACTTAGTACTCCGGCTCATCCAAGATCAAACAGATATGCACAAGCTATCCCCACCTTGGGAAGGACCCTTTGTGGTCAGCAAGAATCTACACAACGATTCATATTACCTGGTGGACGTTCGAGAACACAAGGACTCACGGACATCGGAAGAGGAGACAAAGAAGCCATGGAACATCGCCCACTTACGGCCCTACTATACCTGAGCCAAGAGCTCCACTGTATCCTATGTATATATTATGATTAATGAATAAACCGGCACCCTCGGTAAACCGGGGGCTCAGCCTTTTTTCTAATACAAATATCTTATGAGGACAACCATGCATGTGTTACCATATGTTATATTTCAAATAGATCGATCGGTTTAAACTGATTTTGCAGAACATATGCACTCAGAAGCAATAAACTCCCTGAAGAGCGTAAGGTCACATCCGACTCAAAGAGAACGCTTCATGAAAACCCTCTGGAAAAGCTACGGGCATCCAGTGATTGGTTCAAGATTTTCCCATGGCTTCATAGAGCCATGGAGGCCCTCTGGAAAAGCTACGGGCATCCAGTGATTGGCTTATATTTTCCCATGGCTTCATGGAGCCATGGAGGCCCTCTGGAAAAGCTACGGGCATCCAGTGATTGGCTTATATTTTCTTATGGCTTCATGTAGCCATGGAGGACCTCTGGAAAAGCTACGGGCATCCAGTGATTGGCTTATATTTTCCCATGGCTTCATGGAGCCATGGAGGCCCTCTGGAAAAGCTACGGGCATCCAGTGATTGGCTTATGTTTACCCATGGTTTCATGGAACCATGGAGGCCCTCTGGAAAAGCTACGGGCATCCAGTGATTGGCTAAAGTTTTTCTTATGGTTCTTATGGATGGTACCCGCATCCATTGACCGGCCCTCTGGAAAGACGACACTACCCGCATCCAGTGATTGGCTGAACCTTGCTTTGAGACTGGCAGCTCATAAAAAGCCTCGACAACATGGTTTTATTTGCAAAATTTGCATTTCTGATTTTTATGTGTTATGGTTCTTTAATCCGGAGTGGGACAATTCAAGAAATTGACCACGCATCTGCAAAGTTGAAAAGTCTGGGTCATGAGCACCAGCATGAGTAAAAAGTTTGGGCTAATCCGGCATTTATTATAACCCGGAACAATCATCACGCAGAAACAAGACAAGCCAAGCATGCTTTAAACCGGCAGTTCATATAAGACCAAGGATTATTATTGAGTCTGTTAAAAGACTCCCTTCAAAGGGGCAAAATCCGCCGGATTAAGAGTATCAAGTATACTTGATCTCAGGTATAAAGTTATTTTCTGATATAAGTATACATTTGTTCGATATATTATGAGAACAATTTAATATGTCCGGCGGTAAACCGCTAGGACATATTTTCAGTATTATCTATGCAGGGACAGGTCATATGCAAGATAAGCGAAATCAGACAAATTTTTAAATCGGCAAATATTATAACAAGAAGTCAAAATATCCGGATCAAAACGGACAATGTGTTCAGCTATCCTATTACAAGGCATAGCAAGCCTGACAGATTAAAAATTGTTCGGTAAAACGGGACTGCAACTACAATAATAAATTATGAGCTATGCTCCTTCCTGCTGAGACGGCTGGGCATCAACTTGATCCGGGGTCTCCTCTTCCTCTTGAAGCGGCTGGAAGTCCGGGGCGCACCAGTCGATTTTCGTTAAAGTACGGAAATACATCTCTTCATTGATGAGCTCCGACGTATCGATATCTGGAGCGAAGGTATGAGGACGCACTGGTGGAATTAGATTGACGGTTTCATAAACCGGCCGCTCCACCCGCTCGTTTTGCAAGTCGTACCCCGGATGATACCTGGATAAATCTGCTTCGACTGCAAGTTTGCTGGCGAGAGGACGCATCTCCTTTGTCAAGGCATAGAGATCCTTCGCAGTAAACGATGATATGTCTTCCTTGGTATTTGGACACCCATTTAAAGCTTCTTCCGGATCAAAATCCGGAACCCATGCCTTCGCTCTGGTAAGCACCACGAGGGCACCGGCTCGAGCAGCAGATTTTTTAACTTCTTCTAAGCGCACTAGCAGAACAGACAGCTTTTCCAACGTGCCTTGGATGGTAGTGGGGGCCGGTTTATTGAATGATGTTGCACTTATGATCCTCTGAGCGCCGGAATAGAGCTGCTCGACCAAAGTGTAACATGCCTTAAGTTTTTTTCGTAAGTCATCCCCAAGATGGGTGACACGGCGCCCTGCATATGAGTATCACAGTTAGACCGGCACGGCTGGAAGATTACAAGGATGAAAACAGGAATACAGATTGTATACTTACCGAAGATTGCAGAAGTCATTAACTCAATTTGCCGCTTTAACCCGGTTAACTCTTCAGTAACCGGATTAAGCGCTTCCTCAGCATCTTGGGCCCTTTTCTCCAGCTCTTTCTTCTGAACCTCAAAGGAGGTCCGCTCTTCTTCAAAGAATTTCTTCAGCTGTTCAGTGGTTTTCAAACTCAGCTTCAGATCTTTCTTGGCTTTAGAAGCAGCAGCCTCTGTTTCAGCAAGTCGGCTCCGGAGTTCATTGATTTCGTCAGCACTTCGGTTTAAATCAGCCTGCAAGGATGATCAAGTAATAAGCAGACATAAATCAAAAACAAAGTCTCAAGCACACAAACAAGTTGTCTACTTGACACTTGGGGGCTAATGGGCAATTGAAGTGTTAAACAGCAGCGATTCAAAGACAAAGTATCAAGCATACAAACAAGTTATCTACTTGACACTTGGGGACTAATGGCTAATTGAAGTATAAAAGCAAAAGTAAAGCAAGTCCCAGGCACATAAACCGGGTTATGCCCCTGGCACTTGGGGGCTAATGTAAGATCATTCGATTCATCAGGAAGTATCGGTTCACCTTTTAAACACAGCTAAACCGGAACTTGGGGGCTGATACGATATGGATAGGAGTACATTGAAAAGTTAAAAGAAGATGCAAGGGATTACCTCATACTTGTCCTTCATCATGTTAATCAGGCCCGCTTCATAATCTCGACCAGTGTGGAGCCGGTTCAAGTACCCGGAATAGAGCTCCTGGGCACTCATGCCAGCAAGGCTGGACAGTTCGGTACTCCATTTACCCTTTTCCTGATACGCCTTCTCCGCTTTAGCTGTATGTTTGGCTAAGACAGTGGGCTCAGCGGGAGCAGTATAAGCTGTATGAGTTATCTCCACATCCGGAGAAGCAGTAGTTGGTGGTGGGGTTGCAGTATGAACCAGACTGGCTGGAGCCGGATTGGTCTGGGGAATATTGACCCGGGCAGGACTGGACGGTTCATGAACATCTTCAGCATTGGGATTCTCAGGCATAGTAGTGTGATCGGCAGGAGTAGGATCCTCAACTGGAATTGTAGGTTCACCTTCTGGAGGAACAGTTGAGTCCGGTTCAGCCGCCGGATCATCGATAACAGTCTCAGCAGTTGGTTGGTTGGCCTTTGGTTTTTTACTAGGCTTCGACTTGCTGAAGGAAGTTGGAAAAACAAGTTAGAACTGTAAGACATAGTGCAATCATAAACCGGATAAATTTAAAAGACTTACCCTGGGACAGTTTTCAGGGGTGGAAGTTGCGTTGCAGTTGATTCACCGGAAGAGGACAGTGGAGTCTCCTGATAATCAAGATCAGACGGTTTAAGAGGTTTGCGTATAAGCCCGGCCTTGGGATGAAGGAGGGTTGGAGAGAGTATAATCTCAGAGCGGCGCCTCCGAGCCGGTGTAAGAGATATTCCGGATGACTCCACGGCAAGACCACTATGGCGAGTAGTCCGGCGAAGGGCTTCATGTTGTTGTTTCTTCAAAAGAAAATTAGGATCCAATTGAGCATAAGGGTGAGAAAACTGATACTTCCGGACTGTCCGACGACTTTTTTGTGGAAGTGGTTCTGAATCGGAAGAAAGGATAGTTACCTCAACAGCGGCCGGTTTATCTCCTTCCGCTAACTCCTGTGAAAAGCTATCATTAGATACAGATATGAGTAAAAGCAAATAAGTTAAAGCCGGATCAATTCATACCTCAGAGTCCGGATCGTCATCCTCAACGTGAGAACTAGAGCCACCAGTCGCTTTTCTCTTCTTACTAGCAAAGGTTTTCCGACGGGTTTGTTTTCTGGGTTTCTCCTGAGGCTTTCTTTTCCAGAAAGGATCATCGGCCTATTCGGGCAGAAAAGAGATAGTTAGAAGACGATTTATATAAACGGATTAAAAAAAAGTATATATATAAGAAAGCAAGGCTTACTGCAGGCAGCTTGTTTTTCTTGTAATACGGAGCCATTCCAATTTTGCTGCAATCCTCTAAGGAGACGTTGAGCATCTTCTTAGCCGATTCAATGACCTCTGATTCAGAAAGTTTATCCTTGGTGAACCGTTGAGGGTCGTCCGGTTTACCAGAATACTTGCACATCAAATGTGGGCGCGAACTCAAGGGAAGAATACTCCAAGAGAGCCAACAGCGCATAAAATCGGTTCCAATTAAACCGTTGGCCATAAAAGCTTTCAGTCTGGCAAGCTGAGAAGCAAACCGGGGCCGTTCGGCAGAGCTAAGTCGCTGTGGCAAAGGGTGATCCTCCGGAAGACGATGCTCGCGATAACCCGGCAGTGGGTTCTCCCCTTCAAGAGAAGTGTCAATACAGTAAAACCAAGACTTGTTCCACTCCTTTGGGTGCGTGTGGAGAGCGGCATGGGGAAATACTGCATCTCTCCTTTTCTGGATACTAACTCCGCCAAGTTCCTGATGCGGTCCGCTGGTGAACTCAGTACGCCGGTTCAGGTGAAAGAAATCCCGGAACAGGTCAACAAACAGCTCTTCTTGCAGGTATACCTCTGAGAAAACTTGGAAGTCACAGATATTGGAAATGGAGTTGGGACCAATGTCCTGAGGATGGAGTTGGAAGGCGGCAAGCACATCTCGGAAGAATTTTGAACCGGGAGGTGTGAAGCCTCGAGCTATGTGGTCGAAGAAAACAATAACCTCCCCCTCTCTGGGGGTAGGAGGACATTCATTTCCTGGAGCCCGCCACTTTAAAACGGATTGAGGGCCTAAAGTACCAACGGTAGCGGCATTGGCCAAGTCTTCTTCCGTAATAATGGAAGGAACCCAATCGCAAGACACAAATTGTTTGGCCATGACAGCAGAAGAGCACGCGCTAAAAAGATAAAGTGCAAAGACCGTATTATTTAAGTACAGCAGCATAAACCGAAAGATATATATGAATATCACGCAACGGTTTAGACAAGGGACTAATGATACAGATAACCCGGCAATAATAGGGAGCTATGCTATTACCGGTTCATGACAGCGATAGAAAAAGAGCTAAACCATCGCGTATGTTTTTAAAATTATTTACAGAGTTTGCGCATGACAGTTTAAACCAGAGTATACTTAACAGATCTACAAAGGAGAAGAAACATGTTTTCACAGACAATTAAAGCAGAACAGATCTGAGCATGCAAGAAAAAGAAAAATAAATGCAAGGATATACGGGAAGAACTACAAGGGTGATATATGGAGCGGATGAATCTACAGGTTGTGTATAAACGACGAAGATCTGAAGCATATACAGCGGAGTAGAGGCAAAGTTTAAAGGGCAAGATCTAAAAGTAAAGGTCACTAAAGACTATTTGCTTAAGTTGAATAAGGTGAAGCTCTCGTTCAGGCTCTAATGGCGGAGGCGCGAGGAAAAACCCTAGAAGATATGGATCTATAATGAGGAGGAAAGACATAGCTGGAACAATGGAAATCAGCGGCGGAGTTCTCTGGTCAAGCTCAGGTTGATGCAGCGGCTGGCGAAGACTTGGATTCGGGCGGTTGACGACGGCGGTTCGAGCTCGGGCGACGATGGAGTCGGGCGACGGAGGAGGAAGAAGATGCGAGAAGAAGATAATGAATGGGGACAGCGGTATTTATAAGAAGAAAGACAGATCTGAAGCGACAGGTGCGGGATTTGAGGAGGCAAAGGATCGGATAAAGATCCTCTGACGCCTTGATTTTTGGGGATAACCCTTAAACAAAAAGCTACAGTACAGCTCACGGCGTTAAATGCGGAAGTGATGTCACGGTCAGATTCAATGATTCTCGAGGATGACGTCAGGGCCGGTTTACAAAAAATGAGAAGACACAGAAGAAAATTATGCAAGACTGAGAAGATTGATGTGAACAAGTTCAAATCATTCTGGGGCCTAATGTCAGGGATATTACTAGCAGGTATGAACCGGCTAGTGTAAACCGGCTTGTTTATAATATGTTTGTATGGTTGTAATATTCAGTAAAGGCTACGGCCCAGGAGGTTTTAGGGCCCATGTATAGGGTTATGGTTTGTAAACCGTCCGATGATGTAACTTGAGAGATAAGGAAGAAAGAACAGAGACCGAGGCGGACACAAGTATGAGCCGGCCTTGGGACTCTGTAAACCGGACCAGGCGTCACCTCTATCTAAAGGGACGACCCGGCGACGGTTCAGGGACAAGCAAGAAACAACCGTCGAGGCACAGGCAAGCAATCCGCTCCCTGTTCATCGACGCCCAAGCAATACCAAACCAAACTAGACATAGGCTTTTACCTTCATCGAAGGGGCCGAACTAGTATAAACCCTCTGTGTCCTTTGTGTGCTTTTAACCCCTTCAAGCTAACCCGTGCGATGGTTCCATCATCAAGTCCGCTAAACCGGACATCTGCCGTGTTAATTCCATGACAAAACCCATCGTTGGAATATACAAGCCAAGTTCTATAATGAAAATTCCCACTAGTATATGAAAGTGACTAAACATGAGACTCTCTATCATGAAGATCATTGTGCTACTTTGAAGCACAAGTATGGAAAAAGATAGTAGCATTGTCCTTTTTTTTGGGCCTTTATTTTTTTATTTGGCCTTTCCTTCTTTTTTTTTCTTTTTTTTCTTTTTTTCTTTGGGACAATGCTCTAATAATGATGATCATCACACTTATATTGATATACAACTCAATATTACAACTCGATAGTAGAACAAAGTATGACTCTATATGAATGCCTCCGGCGGTGTACCGGGATGTGCAATGAATCAAGAGTGACATGTATGAAAAGTTATGCATGGCGGACGGTGGCAATATGACAATGATGAAGTGTGTCATAACAAACGGAACGGTGGAAAGTTGCATGGCAATATATCTCGGAATGGATATGGAAATGCCATGATAGGTATGTATGGTGGCTGTTTTGAGGAAGGTATATGGTCGGTCTATGGTACCGGCGAAAGTTGTGCGGTACGAGAGAGGCTAGCAATGCTGGAAGGGTGAGAGTGCGTATAATCCATGGACTCAACATTAGTCATAAAGAACTCACATACTTATTGCAAAAGTCTACAAGTCATCAAAACAAAGTACTACACGCATGCTCCTGGTGGGGAGGTTGGTAGGAGATAACCATCGCGCGCCCCCGGCCTCCACGCAAAGGATGACACTCAATGAAATACCTCATGCTTCAAATTTTTCACACAACGGTTACCATACGTGCATGCTACGGGACTTGCAAACCTCAACACAAGTATTTCTAAAATTCACAACTACTCTACTAGCATGATTCTAATATCACCATCCTCATATCTCAAAACAATCATCAAGTATCAAACTTCTCATAGTATTCAATGCACTTTATATGAAAGTTTTTACTATACTCATCTTGGATGCATGTCATATTAGGACTAGTTTTATAACCAAAGCACATTACCATGCTGTTCTAAAAGACTCTCAAATATATTTAAGTGAAGCATGAGAGATCAACAATATCTACAAAATAAAACCACCACCGTGCTCTAAAATATATAAGTGAAGCACTAGAGCGAAACTATCTAGCTCAAAAGATATAAGTGAAGCACATAGAGTATTCTAATAAATTCTAAACCATATTTATCTCTCTTAAAAGGTTTGTCCAGCACGGATGATGTGGCTAACTAAAAAGCAAAGACTCAAATCATACATGACGCTCCAAGCAAAACACATATCATGTGGTGAATAAAAATATAGTCTCAAGTATAGTTACCGATAGATGAAGACGAAAGAGGGGATGCCTTCCCGGGGCATCCCCAAGCTTAGGCTTTTGGTTGTCCTTGAATTTTACCTTGGGGTGTATTGGGCATCCCCAAGCTTCTTGCCACTCTTGGTTCCATAGGCCATCAAAGCCATACTCAAAACATGAAAACTTCACAACAGAAAACTTAGCCAAAAATCTCGTGAGCTCCGTTAGTATAAGAAAGCAAACCACCACTCAAAGGTACTGTAATGAACTCATTCTTTGTTTATATTGGTGTTAAACCTACTGTATTCCAACTTCTCTATGATTCATGTTCCCCAATACTACTCATAGATTCATCAGAATAAGCAAACAACACACGAAAAACAGAATCTGTCAAAAACAGAACAGTTTGTAGTAATCTGTAACTTTCGAATACTTCTGTAACTTCGAAAAATTAAAATAAACTGGTAAACGTGAGGAATTTGTCTATCAATCATCTGCAAAAAGAATCAACTAAATAGAACTCTCCAGTAAAATCTGGTGGCTAATCTCGTGAGTGCTAAAGTTTCTGTTTTTTATAGCATGATCATATAAACTACACACAAGTCTTCCCAAAGGTTCTACTTGGCACAAACACTAATTAAAACACAAAACCACATCTAAGCAGAATCTAGATGAAATATTTTTTCCTAAACATAAGCAAAAACAAATAAAATAAAATTGGGTTGCCTCCCAACAAGCGCTATCGTTTATCGCCCCTAGCTAGGCACGATACGAGAATAGATCTAGGTTTTGCTATCTTTGGTAGGCAATCCATAAGTGGCTCTCATAATAGACTCACTAGGTAATTTGATTTTATTTCTAGGAAAGTGTTTCATGCCTTTCCTTAACGGAAATTGGAATCTAATATTTCCTTCCTTCATGTCAATAATTGCACCAATCGTTCTAAGGAAAGGTCTACCAAGAATAATAGGACATGAAGGATTGTAATCTATATCAAGAACAATGAAATCTACGCGCACATAATTCCTATTGGCAAAAATAAGAACATCATTAATCCTTCCCATAGGTTTCTTAATGGTAGAATTCGCAAGATGCAAATTCAAAGAACAATCATCAAGCTCATGGAAACCTAACAAATCACACAAAGGTTTTGGGATAGTAGAAACACTTGCACCCAAATCACACAAGGCAAAGCATTCATGATCTTTAATTTTAATTTTAATAGTAGGTTCCCAGTCATCATAAAGCTTTCGAGCGATAGAAACTTCTAATTCAAGTTTTTCTTCATAAGATTGCATCAAAGCATCAACTATGTGTTTGGTAAAAGCCTTATTTTGACTATAAGCATGCAGAGAATTTAGTACGGATTGCAACAAGGAAATACAATCTATCAAAGAGCAATTATCATAATGGAATCCCTTGAAATCCAAAATAGTGGGTTCATCACTATGCAAAGTTTTAATCTCTTAAATCCCAATTTTAACAATTTTAGCATCAAGATCTAAAAACTTCGAATCATTGGGACGCCTTTTAACTAAACTAGAGTCATCTCGAGTCCCATCTTTATCAAGATTTATACTAGAAAACAAGGATCTAATAGGAGACACATCAATAACTTTCAGATCTTCATTTTTATTTTCATGATATCTAGAAGAACACGCTTTCATAAAGCACTCTTGATAACACTAGTTTCTCGCCAACTCATCAATCTTAAGCAATTTTTCTTCAAGCAAAGCATTAAAATTCTTTTGCGAAATCATAAACTCCTTAACACTAGTTTCAAATTCAGAGGGTACCTTACCAAAATTTCCATCAGATTTATTGTAGGAATTACCATAATTATTAGAAGAATTACTAGGAAAAGGCATAGGATTAAAGTTTCCTCTATAAGCATTGTTACCAAAATTATTCCTACCAACAAAATTCACATCCAAAGATTCATTGTTATTTTCAATCAACGTGGATAAAGGCATATCATTAGGATCAGAAGAAGCACTCTTAGTAGCAAATAATTTCATAAGTTCATCCATCTTTCCACTCAAAACACTAATCTCTTCAATAGCATGCACTTTTTTACTAGTAGATCTTTCGGTGTGCCATTGAGAATAATTAACCATAATATTATCTAGGAGTTTGGTAGCTTCTCCTAAGGTAGTTTCCATGAAAGTGCCCCCCGCGGCCGAATCTAAAAGATTTCTAGAAGCAAAATTCAAGCCAACATCAAAGTTTTGTATAATCATCCATAAGTTCAAACCATGTGTAGGACATTTACGTATCATTAATTTCATTCTCTCCCAAGCTTGTGCAACATGCTCATTATCTAGTTGCTTAAAATTCATAATATCGTTTCTAAGAGAGATAATCTTAGCAGGAGGAAAATACTTATAGACGAAAGCATCTTTGCACTTATTCCATGAATCAATACTATTTGTAGGCAAAGAGGAAAAGCAAGTTTTAGCACGATCTCTAAGTGAAAACGGAAATAGCTTCAATTTAACAATATCATTATCCGTATCCCTCTTCTTTTGCTTATCACACAAATCAACAAAGTTGTTTAAATGGGTAGCTGCATCTTCACTAGGAAGTCCGAAAAATTGATCTTTCATGACAAGATTCAACAGAGCAGCATTGATCTCACAAGATTCAGCATCGGTAATAGGAGCAATCGGAGTGCTAATAAAATCATTATTGTTGGTATTGGAGAAGTCACACAATTTGGTATTGTTCTGAGCCATAGTGACAAGCAAGCAATCCAACACACAAGCAAACAAAAAGCGAATAATTATGAGACTATCTAGGTATGATCATTATATAGGCATCACGTCCGAGACAAGTAGACCGAAACGATTCTGCATCTACTACTATTACTCCACACATCGACCGCTATCCAGCATGCATCTAGAGTATTAAGTTCATAAGAACAGAGTAACACATTAAGCAAGATGACATGATGTAGAAGGATAAACTCAAGCAATATGATATAAACCCCATCTTTTTATCCTTGATGGCAACAATACAATATGAGCCTTGCTGCCCCTGCTGTCACTGGGAATGGACACTGCAAGATTGAACCCAAAGCGAAGCACTTCTCCCATTGCAAGAACTATAGATCTAGTAGGCCAAACCAAACCAATAAGTCGAAGAGACTTGCAAGGATATTATAATCATACATAAAAGATTTCAGAAAAGAATCAAATATCTCTCATAGATAATATTGATCACAAACCCACAATTCATCGGATCTCGACAAACACACCGCAAAAAAGATTACATCGAATAGATCTCCTCGGAGATCGAGGAAAACTTTGTGTTGAGATCCAAAAAGAGAGAATAAGCCATCTAGCTAATAACTATGGACCCAAAGGTCTGTGGTAAACTACTCACAACTCATTGGTGAGGCTATGGCGTTGATGTAGAAGCACTCCGTGGTAGATCCCCCTTCCGACCGAGCTCCGGAACAGGCCCCAAGATGGGATATCACGGGAATAGAAGGTTGCGGCGGTGGAATTAGGGTTTTCTATGTTGCCACGATGTTTTCACGAGATAGAGGAAGGAGGGCATCGGGAGAGCCAGAGGGGGCCCACGAGGGTGGGGGGCGCGCCCAGGGGGAGGGGGTGCGCCCTGGACCCTCGTGGCCACCTCCTTCGTTCCTTCGCGTGTACTCCAAGTCTTCTGGGTACATACGGTTCCGAAAATAACTCTCGCGAAGGTTTCATTCCGTTTGGACTCCGTTTGATATTCCTTTTCTGCGAAACCCTGAAGTAGGCAAAAAAACACAATCTGCATTGGGCCTTGGGTTAGTAGGTTAGTCCCAAAAATAATATAAAAGTGTATAATAAAGCCCATTAAACATCCAGAACAGAATATATAATAGCATGGAACAATAAAAAATTATAGATACATTGGAGATTTATCAGTGGGAAGCAAGTGTAAATCAGATCGAGGAAGCGTCGCATCGATTGGAGACAAATTCGAAGGAGATGCGCCTAGCGAAGTACAAGGCGGAGGCGCAAGTCAATCTCAGGGGAGAGATGCTTAGGAATGTCCGGAACTGGTGATGTCTACACACGCTTCTACTCTTGTAGACTATGTTGGGCCTCCAAGCGCAGAGGTTTGTAGGACAGCAGCAATTTCCCTCAAGTGGATGACCTAAGGTTTATCGAACTCAGGGAAGTAGAGGTTGAAGATGGTCTCTCTCAAGCAACCCTGCAACTAAGATACAAGAAGTCTCTTGTGTCCCCAACACACCTAATACAACTAGGAGTTGTATAGGTGCACTAGTTCGGCGAAGAGATGGTAAAATATGGATGATAGGAGTGGCAAAGCAAAGTAATATAATTCTGTAATAAAAAGTGCAGCAAGCAAACAAGTGGTAAACGTGTGCACAAATGGTATTGCAATGGTGGAAACAAGGCCTAGGCTTCATACTTTCACTAGTGGCAACTCCCAACAACATTAACATAATCGAATCACATGATATTTCCCATAAAACATGCAAAGGGGACGCACTCGGAGGTCATTCCTTCGTTGTCAAGAGAGGACGCGAATTATGTAGGGCTACAAAAGCACACCTCAAAGTTCGTAGTTCTCAATCTAAGGATTTCCCGATGTCACCGCGGCCATCCAAAGAGAGTCCCACAATCACCACAACATATCTAAAGGATAGTCAAAGACAAGCACCAAGAGACTCTCAATCTTCAATCAACACACAAGAGAGGAAATCACTCATGAAAATATTGTTCTAATCCATGTCCAATAGACCGTTGTCACCTTGGTCTCGGGGATTATACTAGATAAAGACAAGTGAGTACATCAATCCAATACATAGAGGAAGGGGGAAAATCATGGGATCATCGTAGATTAACATAGCCTATGATCAAAACGAAGATCACATCATGGGAGAGAGAATTGACCACATAGCTACTGGTAAGAACCTCAGCCCCGAGGAGGAACTACTCCCGCATCATGGAGGGAGGAAGCAACGTCGATGGAGATGAATCCGGGGGCACTTCCCCGTCCCGGCAGGGTGCCGGCGCAGGAATTCTGGTCCCCCAAAGCTTGATGACGATGGCGGCGGAGATCGGAATCGCGTCTGGAGAAAAGGGGTCTGGAATCAGGGTTTCCGCGACACGGTGTAAATATATGCCAAAGGGGGGCATCAGAGGGGGTCAGGGGTGCCTAGGCGCCCCCCCGGCGCGGCCAGGGGGCGCGTGGGCAGGCCGCCTGGAGCCCCTGTGGGTCCCCTCCGGCCCTATTTTGGCCGCATGGAAGCTTCCGGAATGCTGATTTTTTATATAATTTTTCTGGATTTTTTCTGGCAGTTCTCGTAATGTGAAAACCTGAAATACAAAAACAGCCGAAAACAGAAACTGGCACTGGGGTGCACTGAGTTAATAGGTTAGTCCAAATATGATCAAAAGTGTATGGAAGTGTATAAATAACATAGCAATATCACCCAAAAGAGGCATGGAGCAAGCAGAAATTATAGATACGTTTTGGACGTATCAACATCCCCAAGCTTAATTCCTGCTCGTCCTCGAGTAGGTAAATGATAACAAGAATAATTTATGTGGTGACATGCTATTAACCATATAGGACTTTTTCATAGTCATATGACAAAAGCTTACTGAGACAATGAATCTATAGTAATTAAGTTGCCTCATGAGAAAATCACAAAGAACTGAAAGTTTTACAATATGATATTGAAACATCAAATAGATTTGTAATGAACATGATGTGCAAATATGATAAAGTGATATCTAGCTTGCCCCCTTTAGTGAAGCAAAACATAAATGCAGGGGCACCTCCAAGGTTTAAGTGATGACTAGATACAATGATTTCAAAATAAACGATATCACAATCATGCAAAAGACAATGCTACTTTGGGACAATGCACATTACACTCAGAATGACAATCATGCTCTCAGTAGTTGGTGCTTTTAAAAGAAGGTGGAGACTCTCGAACCGTGGCTTTTGTTGGCAAGGTTGAAAACCCGTAGTCGGAAACAAAGACAAAACATGTACCAGAGCTCTTGGCTTTAAAACAGAGGTAATAATTTATTTTAGATCATGCATGTTTCGTCAACGAATGCTAGCAGACAACTGAATCACTTCTTGAGATGGACAAGTTTCGAGGAACGGCTCCCGAATGAGGACGATCACATCCTCTTAATCTCCTTTGTTTATCACTGCCAAAGTTTTCTGATTTCTCATGAACAAAGCGTGAAGGAGGGTTTGTTTGTTATATTATCTTTTTGAGCCGGGCGCACTCAATGCCAGTTCCTTCTCGTATTATGGGTTTGCACATTATACATGCAATCCCGGGGTGAAGCTTGTCCAACTTAAAAAGATCATGAATTAACTACTACTTCCTCATGAACTTAAAACAGAGGCACAAAATAGGAATGCTTTTTCTTTGAATAATTTCGAGATGGCACATGCAAGTCTCCGTTAGGAATGGCAGGTAAATACCATGTAGGAAGGTATGGTGGACTCATATGGCATAACTGGATTAAAGGATGTGGATGCACAAGCAGTCAATCCGCTTAGTACAGGCGAAGGTTAGCAAAAGACTGGGAGCGACCAACTAAGAGAGCAATGACGGTCATAATCATGCAGAGCGACAAAGCAACATTGAATCAGGCATGGTAGTTATATCGCTACTCAGAAACAAAAGATCATCAAGGCTTGACAGACTTTCTTTACAGTCTTAAATATGCGTGAGCATACGCCAAGTCAATCAAAATAAATTCTTTGAAGGAAGATATTACTAAACCATACCACATCATAGGAAAACAAATCATGTTGGTACTCCAATAACACATTGGGAACCCCCCAGCTATTTGAGACTAACCATAAGAAAACATGAACTACTAAGCACCATTATGCACGTAGCATATTTATCATAGACATATCAACCAATGCAACGGAAGCAAACTCTCTTAATAAGATAAACATGATAACTAAAGAGAGTTCAAGCAACCAACTAAACAAAAGCTCTTTAAAAAGATAAGCATGAAAGTTAAGAGCTAAGCATGATAGTAGCTATTAAAAGACAAAGAACACACACAGCAAAGATAGACATGCAAATTCTATGTTATGTTGTAGGTAGAAGTGGAGCGTGTTTCTCTCCCACATAAAGAAAGCTGAGTTCCGACTCGTTATGAAAAGCTAAAGAAAACTAAAAGGAAAACTAAAACAAGACTCTCCAAGCATAGCACATAACACATGAAGTGATTAAAATATAGTGGAACGAAGGACGAACTGATAATGTTGATGGAGAAGGGGATGCACGGGGGCATCCCCAAGCTTAGACGCTTGAGTCTCCTTGAATATTTCTTGGGGGTGCATGGGGGCATCCCCAAGCTTGAGCGTTTGACACTCCTGAATCTTTTTATCATCTTCCCTCGCACACTTGAAAACTCCCTTCATACATAACTCATCATAATCTGATTAGCGAGGTTAGTACCCATAATAAAATAATTGTTCCTTGCTGGAAATAAAGATATTCTTGAAGTTCTACTGTTTCTCAAGATTGCCAAAAGGTTTTTGCAAAGAAAAAGCAAGCTCTAGGTTTGCAAAATGAAGGAAAGGCAAAATAGGACAGAATTTGTGAAAAACATAACAGCAGGTAGTAAATGATTTTTCCGGGGCGCTTCTCCAACTCTAATCAAAAAACTCAAAACAGACTCACGAAAGACAATTATATAGAGCACGCTGTAGAAAAAAATCAGACCAAAAAGATGATCTGGTGATTTTATACGAATTTTTCTATCCAAGGACAGAATCTGTTTCCTGGACAGCACGTCACAACTTTTGAACTTTCTTGCAATCAGAGGCTAAACTTGGCACAAAGCTGAAAAATAAAGATACAATGATGTTGCTACAGTAGTAACAAACATCAAGACCACTAAAACTGAAAGTAAACATAACAAGGGTTGTCTCCCTAGAGCTCTTTCTTTATAGCCATAAAGATAGGCTTAAGACTTTAATGATGCTCTCGTAGGAATAAGAGCTGAAGAACAAAAGAGAGCATCAAGAAGCAAATACCAAACACATTTAAGCCTAACATGCTTCCTATGCATAGGAATATTGCAATAGAATAATTCATTGAAGCACAAAGCAACTAGCATAGGAAGGCAAAACAAGCATAACTTCAAAATATTCACCATAAAGAGAGGAAACTTCTTATTATTAAGATATTTAGAACCAAGTCTCCCTCTCTCATTATAAATTTCAATGGCATCATGGATGAACTCAACAATATAAGCATCACATAAAGCATTGTTACCATGATCCACATGCAAAAAGGTACTCTTACTCTCCACATAAGCATAATCTTTCTCATTGGTAATAGTGGGAGTAGGACTATCATAAACAACTTGAACACTATAGATTAATTGTGTATTAGGAGGGTGGTGTTCAACAAGGGAGTAATTCCCTCCATGATTATGACAAGTTTCATAAGGATAATTTCTCCTTATGTCATAGGTACCTTTATAATCACTATAGGTTGGAGTTATGACATCATCATAGTAGAGAAGAGCATTATCATTGCTAGCAACTATATTTGTAATCATGTTGTCTTTATTCTTACTATCAAAAGAATTATCAATTATCACATCACTAGTGGGTAAAGGATTTGCAATCCTATCATCCCCAAGCTTAGAGCTTCCCATATCATCACTTTCAGAGTTGGTACCAAAAAGATTTTCAAGATCATAAGTAGCATTATCATCATTTTCCCAATCACAATAAGTAACATGCATATCATAATCAAAATCATCTTCAATAGTACCTACGGACGTATCATCAAGATGATAATTAAGGCAATAAACTTCACCTTCTTCTTTAAACTTACAATCGTTAGGATAAAAGTTGATGGGAGGAATATGCTCAGGCCAGGTTGATACCCATTCTTCTTCTTTCTTGCTCCTCTTCCTCCTCCTCTTCTTTTTGTTCTTCTTAACCTTCGGAGGGAGTGGTTGGAGATGAAGCTTCTCCACATATCCTGATTTGTCATTAGAAACAATAGGGGAAACTTGGGAGAAACTCTCCTTTTTATTAGCAGAAATATAAGAGACATTTTTATACTTTGGTAAAGTTCCCTCCTTTATAATCTTACCTATGTAATCATTTTCATGGCAATTAACAACACAATAGAGATGGCAATTTTGCAAAGTGTTTTTTATTCCTATGGCATTAACATCTAGCCATGAAGTCTTTTCTCATAACTCTTCACATATCAAAAATAACATAAGCTCATCATAAAGATCAGATGTGATCATGTTATCAAACAACCGGTTAACAGTTATGTTTTGAAAGTTCATGCATTGAAAATTAAAGTGACCCTCTATACGGCAAAGTTCACAAGTAAAAGGATAAAGGTCACACAATTCTCTAGCAATTTCATTTAAATCTCTGACCCAAGTGATTGTTCTTTCATGCTTATGTTGCTTACAATACTTCTCTTCTTCAATCATAGGCCTTTCACAAGGTCTATCCACTCCACAAAAATTAACATGCTTATATAAAACTTCATTTTTAGGAATTGGATCATGCATGTTGCAATCATCATGAACAATTTCATTTTCTTTGCAAGTCTCTTTAAAAGGTTTATGATACTTGATCCAATCCTCCTTAGGCATATTAAGATGTGAAGCAAAAGATTTGAGGAAATCAACAAGGAGTTGAGAATCAAGCCCAAACTTAGCACTAAACTTATTAAAACTTGTAGTTTCAACAAAGGACTTAATGCAATCATACTCATAAATTATACCTGACTCTTTACCTTTGTCGATCTCCCAATCTTCAGTGTTGCGTTGAATTCTTTCAAGGAGTTCCCATTTAGCATCAATCTTTTTGTTTGTGAAAGAACCCATAGAGGAAGCGTCGAGCAAATCTTTATCCTGTCGAGAAAGCCTCGCATAGAAATTAGTAATAATCATATCTTTGGGGAGCCCATGGTTAGGACATTTTAGCACTAACGTTTTCAGTCTCCCCCAAGCTTGATCTATGCTCTCTCCGTCATGAGGATAAAAATTATAAACATAATTCCTATTCTCATGGACTTCATGAAGAGGATAAAACTTGGAGTAAAAGAGAGACTGGATCTCTTCCCACTCCAGCAGGTGAGAGTCATCTAGTAGCCTATACCATTCCAATGCTTTTCCTTTCAGTGACAAGGCAAATAATTTCCTCATGACAAACTCCCTTGATACACCTGCAAGCTTAAATAATGAACATAGTTGTGACAGATATAGCAAGTGTTCACCGGGTTGTCTGTCTCCTGCATAACGATCAGCCAAAACATAATCGATAATACCAGCTAGTATTTTATAGGGCACAATTTCAGTAGGGGGAGGAGCAACCACCACAGGTGTGGGGCGTCTTCCCGCAAGCAACGATCCAATAGCAAGGTTGTCCATAAGCATAACTAGTGAAATAAAAACAAGAAACAAAAAGATTTAATTGCAAGATCTAAAGATATACCTTCAAGCACTCACCTCCCCGGCAACGGCGCAAGAAATAGCTTGATGTCTACACACGCTTCTACTCTTGTAGACTATGTTGGGCCTCCAAGCGCAGAGGTTTGTAGGACAGCAGCAATATCCCTCAAGTGGATGACCTAAGGTTTATCGAACTCAGGGAAGTAGAGGTTGAAGATGGTCTCTCTCAAGCAACCCTGCAACTAAGATACAAGAAGTCTCTTGTGTCCCCAACACACCTAATACAACTAGGAGTTTTATAGGTGCACTAGTTCGGCGAAGAGATGGTAAAATATGGATGATAGGAGTGGCAAAGCAAAGTAATATAATTCTGTAATAAAAAGTGCAGCAAGCAAACAAGTGGTAAACGTGAGCACAAATGGTATTGCAATGGTGGAAACAAGGCCTAGGCTTCATACTTTCACTAGTGGCAACTCCCAACAACATTAACATAATCGAATCACATGATATTTCCCATAAAACATGCAAAGGGGACGCACTCGGAGGTCATTCCTTCGTGGTCAAGAGAGGACGAGAATTATGTAGGGCTACAAAAGCACACCTCAAAGTTCGTAGTTCTCAATCTAAGGATTTCCCAATGTCACCGCGGCCATCCAAAGAGAGTCCCACAATCACCACAACATATCTAAAGGATAGTCAAAGACAAGCACCAAGAGACTCTCAATCTTCAATCAACACACAAGAGAGGAAATCACTCATGAAAATATTGTTCTAATCCATGTCCAATAGACCGCTGTCACCTTGGTCTCGGGGATTATACTAGATAAAGACAAGTGAGTACATCAATCCAATACATAAAGGAAGGGGAAATATCATGGGATCACCCTAGATTAACATAACCTATGATCACAACGAAGATCACATCATGGGAGAGAGAATTGACCACATAGCTACTGGTAAGAACCTCAGCCCCGAGGAGGAACTACTCCCGCATCATGGAGGGAGGAAGCAACGTCGATGGAGATGAATCCGGGGGCACTTCCCCGTCCCGGCAGGGTGTCGGCGCAGGAATTCTGGTCCCCCAAAGCTTGATGACGATGGCGGCGGAGATCGGAATCGCGTCTGGAGAAAAGGGGTCTGGAATCAGGGTTTCCGCGACACGGTGTAAATATATGCCAAAGGGGGGCATCAGAGGGGGTCAGGGGTGCCCAGGCGCCCCCCCGGCGCGGCCAGGGGGGCCGCGTGGGCAGGCCGCCTGGAGCCCCTGTGGGTCCCCTCCGGCCCTACTTTGGTCGCTTGGAAGCTTCCGGAACGCTGATTTTTTATATAATTTTTCTGGATTTTCTCTGGCAGTTCTCGTAATGTGAAAACCTGAAATACAAAAACAGCCGAAAATAGAAACTGGCACTGGGGTGCACTGAGTTAATAGGTAAGTCCAAATATGATCAAAAGTGTATGGAAGTGTATAAATAACATAGCAATATCACCCAAAAGAGGCATGGAGCAAGCAGAAATTATAGATACGTTTTGGACGTATCAACTGGCAGCGTCGCGTTGATTTCGAGCTGGGGCTAATGGCACAGATCATATTCATGGAGTCGACTGCGGAGGAAAGAATGTGCATGCTTGCGGGATGGGATGAGAAGCCAGTGCAACTGTTCAAATGGGCATTAGGAGAAGCCAAATCGCGAAGCCAGCTGCGGCGGCGGCGCTGGGGATGCATCATAGGCAAGGTGAGTTGCCCTCCTTCCCTGCCAGCGATGAAGTGGCCTACTCGGTTGCTCCTGTAGTGAACTTGCGGCGCCATGGCGGTTTGTAACCGTGTCAATCACACCATCTATATGTATTGTATTCCTGTGAAAATACTTGGTCGTTTGGAAAAGATGGTAATTGATTTATCACTAGTTTTTGACTGCTTGGTCGTGACAGTCACCCGAAGGCACAACCAAAAGTCTCCATCGCGTAATTCTTACAGTCGGTCGCAACAATGGACGGTCGGTTGGACCCGTGACACGCATCGGCTTGGTCTGACATGTATGACCAGTTACATAACTGACTTGTGCAACCGCATTTGAGTAGTAGTACTTGAATTTTGTGTTTTAGGAAACTCATCGGGAGCCGTTTCGGGCCTCGACTATCAATCAATCTTAAGCTTGTTCCCATCACATTCCAAAGTAGTACTACCATGCTATAATTAAGTGCAAACTTGCCCACACCTAGTACGTGTCAAACCTGAACGTGTTCCCACTATGGAGGTTTTAGTACTAGTGCAGTACTAGGCTAAAAAAAGGGAACTATAGCTAGCCAAAAAACAATCTACCTTCCTCCTCATAAGTCTTTCTTGTTCGTCCGTCCTTGCCATGGCCGGTATGCAGAGCTCTAGGTCGAGAACTACTCATAGCAATGGAGCGATGACCAAGCCCGCGAAAAAAAGGGCTCGCCGCCTTGCAGAGACCACGAAAGATCACTCACGGGTAGGCGAGGGCTCCTAGGAGTGCCCTAGCCAAGAGTTAAAGTAACGAGAAGTAGCATAAAATAGTTCTGCTGGGGGCTCAGCACAACACACACCTCAAATATGACTAAGCAACTAATCCAGTAGACATTGTATTAGAATCACCATGAGCAACAACATTGCCACCTTACTCGGACTCCTCGTCCACGTGCTCGACTTCGTCCTTGTCCCTCTTCCTCTTGGCCGATACTTCTTTGCTTGAACCACACACTTGGCTCCCACTCTTCGTCAAACCCTTGTAGATATTGAAACAAAGGTAGGCTTCCATTGCAGCGTAGTGGATGTGGTCTATATCTAGTACATTCCACTCCCATGCAAGATGAAACTTGGGCGAAGGTTTCTTCAGTTTACGGTACGAAGGACCAACCATGGCTCCTTCCAAGATCAGCATTGAAGGCTAATCGGAGGAAACCAGCCCTTTCCTCTCGAGGTCGAAGGGCTGGCCTACAACGAGCCAATCCGACCTAGGACTTTTCTATCATTCGTAAAGTCTACAATAACGAATTTGACTTTGCCGCCCGTGAGGAAGTTCTTAAATTCCTCGCACTCAACGTCGGCATGGCATATGTGGTAGACCAAGCACAAGTTATGCACACAAACCTGGATCACGACGGGCTTCTTCCTATCTTCCTCCTTTAGATGCTTCTCTTTTCCCAGGACTGTGGTGTACTCAACATCTAGCCCAGCGACCCACTCATCACCATTTGACTTTTCGAACATGCTTCTGAAGCGAGCAAGGCAACTTTTCACCATCGCAAAAGAACGGGTGTAGATGACGTCGAACTCATCGCCGATGGTGGTTCTAACCTTGTACTCACTGGAGATCATGGAGATTTGGGACGGCATGGATTTGGCAGGATGGTTAGGGTTAGTGGAACTGTTGTAAGTTGAAAGGACGGGACGACTAGGAGCGAACTGCCGTAATGTTAAAGGACGGTCGGGGACGAGTAGGAGCGAACTGCTAGCGGTTTTCCGATTATAAAAATGATGAGTGGGGAGTGCGAACGGTAGGGTAGTGGCCTGCCCGATGGATAAATGGATTCATGCACAGTACTATGGGGGCCCAATTCGATGTCATGTCTACTAGAAGCCCAATTAAATGTCTTCATGCATCTGCGTGTTTGCACGTCAAGCGTCAGGAATATTACAGGTGATACAGAGCTTTCCATGCTCGATACGGGCTTCCGAGAGACCTTGGATCTGAGATTGAACGATTGCATGGTGTGATTCTAGACCTATGGGTGAATATCCTATCCTTGAGGGTTATTCTGCAAAATTTCAGCAACTTAGTATGTGACTGTTCGATCTCAGATCCAAGGGTTGTCAGTAGCCCGTATCATGGTCGCGCCTACCAGACCATCGCCTCGCTCGCGTGATCGCGCCTTTGGAGATTTCAGACGGCTATAAATGAGCATTTTTTTCCTACTTCACATGCATGAAATTATTTCCTCCGTCTAGGTGCGTTAGGCTATCTGATGTTGGCATGTCATACATAGTCATGACTTCGTCACTCATACAATAAGGTTAGCTATAAGGTTGTCTATAAGAGTATTTTCTTTTACCTCTCTCTATCTCTTTCTTCATAGTATTTACTGCATTTGCCAAGAAGGAGTACTGTACCTGGCACCTATATACTCGCTCCGTTTTAGTTTAAAAGTCTTGTCTGTATACCTAGGTTGCCAATTCTATCACTGTAATATAAACTATATAACACAAAAATTATACTGTTTGAAAATAGAATATCTAAAGTTTACAATGGTATGTTTTTTTGTAATATATGACTTCTATTAGGTTGGTCAAATTGACGACTTAGGGGTACCCGCACGCCTTGTAAAAACTTTGAGAGAGGGAGTACCATGGAGGTTGTCAGGAATCGGGAGACTCACGCCGGTCGTAGCGTCGCAATAATAATGATAATGGCAAGTCAAATCACAGGGCCCCACCTATTCAGCAGTAACGAGCCTCAAATCACACAGCCCTACGTTTGCAGCAGTCTACTCCCTCATCTTCTCGCCTCTGTGTCGAACCGACTAGGCGGAACTTCGACGCCTACCGCGCGGAAAAGCCCCGCCCTCGACTTTCAAATATATTTTTTATCCATGGATTGCGCCATGGATCAAAGCCTCAAGAAAACGGTGGTACACATGTATACAGCACGCCCGTCGCGTTCGAGTCGCACCCCAGACGGTCGGTGGGTCGGTCTGGCACGCCGCTCTCCTAATGGAACACACATCATATTGCGTTTGCACACACATGTGGGACCGCAATGGAGAACCGACCATAGGCACACCTCCCATCCCCGCAAGTCGGCTGAGTTAATAGAAGAGAGAGACGAGTGATAGTACTGGAGCAGTGTTGTAAACACGTCGGTGCCTAGACGATCCCTGCACGACACGGGAGATCAGTTCGTCCATGCATGTGAGCAGACTCCAGCAGACGGTTGAATTGGATATCGTCTACATATCGTTCAAGTTGTGTTGTACATGGCTGTAGTTTTGATGACAAATCTAAAAAAGGTTTCTTGTCATCTCGCAATATTAGGTGTCATGTGCTTCAGATCACTGCGAAGGTTTCTTGTCCTCCAAGGCGCTGGTCATTGGGGGCACATGCACGAAGACTACTCGGTTGCCATCTAGGTCAAGTCGGCTATGTTAATTAGGACATCTATCCATTGACCCCTTTTCTACGATTTTGTCTTTAATTTGAGCTTTGATCCTCGTCTAGTTTGTCCGTCGAGATTCATGTTGTCTCCTTGGAGCAGTGAGGTAATGGTTTCTTGTCATGTGGCATTTCTTCGTGTTCTATGTTAATCTGGTGCGTTTCAGATCAAAATGACGACAACCACGCTTCTGGTGCACGTGCATGAAGACTTCTCTACAGTCATTGACGAGGTCAAGCATGCTCCGGTAGATAAAAGAAAACTACTCCACTATATCGACAGGAGCCTCCGTGCATGCTTGCTAGTGTTGATGTCTTCACACTCTCTCATCCTCTCCAGATCTAAACATGACAACGGTGGCCACACTCTCTCTCTCTGCTCACCGCTGGTCATAGATCCGGCCGGATCCCCTTCGCCAGGGAACGTGACAAGGCGAAATATTCATGCGGTCGTCCTCGGCGACAGCTCTTACCCACTGCCGGCGCATCCCGATCAGCGTGCCTTGCGGTTCTCTTCCATGCAGCGCTGGCTAGGGAGGACCACCGACCCCTTCTTCCTCAATGCCGTAGTGTTGGCAGATCTGGCCTCCCGTCGCCCACCTAGCGACATTCCGGCGACCCTCTGGTATAACTTCCTTCGAAACCGACCTTGCTCTCCTGCCCTAGCTCCTCACCTCGTTGCATCCATATCTTTTACTATTTCTCAGGCCCCCTCGTAGATAGGATCGATTGGCTGTTCGAAAGCCACCTAAATTTTTACTATTAAGAGGTAAAACTACTTCATGCAGTCGAATCTAGTACTGCTTGGTTCAAACAGGGAAGAAAGGGGGTGGGGGTGGGGGAATATTTGTTACCTGAATCTAGGACTTGGTCGAAAGAGGAAATAATGGGGGCAAAAAGTAGCAGAGACTGGCTATCCAACTAGTCTCTTGGTCTAATAGGGAAATAAAGGGAAACACAGTACAAACTCAATATAAACCGATCTATTAGCTGAAAAAGGAAAGAAAGTGGGGACTGGGGGACAAGTCAACAGAGTATGTCCAGCACTAGATTTGCTAGCCTCACACAGTATAAGGTGGCTACAAAAATGGGACCAACCCAAATATCCTGTTTGGATGTTTGTTGCCCCGAGCTCCTCTTATGTAATGCTACCGGTAAAATGTAGTAGTCCCACTGTTAAAGTAAGGACACGATAAACTAATGTTGTTTTTAATGTAATGCCTCCAGTAATATGAATCAATGGCGCTGTTTTTCATTGCCTGCTAAATTTCCCATTAAGATAAGTTGCTTCTTTTCATTAGAAATGCAACTGTCCTGGTCCGCCTACTCTCCCGTGCCCAAATACCAACTCTTTAGTAGTTGTTAATGTAATGTTGTAGGTTAAATGAAGCAATGGCACCATTAAAGTAATGTCGTATTTAACGGTTGTCATAGTTAATCCTAATGCCCACACTAATATCTAGCAATGCTGCTGCTTTAGAAATTGCTACTACAATTGTAGGATCTCCATTCAGATAAGAAACATGCTTCTTTTCATTTGATGTATGTTTCATCACTTATTAGTCACCCTCCTTTCCACCTTTTCATGCAAACAGAGATATACATTTCATGCTTGATCTTAGTTGAATTGCACAAAATGATATAAAAATATAGTTGAACATTCCAGGAGCTTCACAACCAACCTTGATGTTGCTCAATTTTATTGCAACTAATGAAGAAGAAGCTACTAGCTCATGGGACTAGGTACTTGCTAACTGCATGATGCAAACATTGCTTCATTTTAGGTGAACTGCACAAAAAGGTCCCATGAATTGAATCATCCATGTTGGTGACTAGTTTCATCCCTTCTACGATGGCGTTGACTGCAGATATGGTTCCCATCACAAGGTATGTTCTTTTTTGGTCCGACCGTTTGCCAAATATCTTGCATGTTGACTCTGCTCTTATGCTACTCTTTTGGCACTGCCATGATAAAGCATTAATGTTATTATTTTGCACCTTAATCTAGTGTCACTATTAATTTGAGGTAATGTTTTGGGACTCCTAGTGCCACTGATTTTTTTATATCATTAGAGGGGTTTCCTCCTGTTTCATTAAAGATACCCAACCATAGAGAACCATTAACCGACAACATCTCAGTGTAAACGGGCAGTTATGCAACTACTACTAGAACGGACTGAGTACTAGCAGGAGACAAGTTCGCCACATAATCTCGACAGGTAGGGAGACACAGCACCAGCTCGACTAAGTTTGGATTACAACCAAAATGTTCATTAGTTCACCACAGAATATATATATATATAATATCATCACATATACGTGATGATACTTAACTACTAGGTACAATGCATAAAATTGAAAACGAACAATACTAAAACTAATAATCACTCCTGATGCGTGGCGTCATCCCAGCGAGGAGGTAGTACTCCGCCTCCTCCGCCTTGCAGCGCTTGATGTACTGATCTGCTTCTTGCTGGCGGATGAGCTTGGACGATCTTTCCATTACGTTGGGCGCCCACCGGAGCTCCTCGACGGTGGCACGCTAGAGCTTATCGGCCCACCTCCATGCAGCGATGAGGTGCCTAGCGCCTTTGGGCTTCCTCGCGAAGTACCCATCTTCGTACACCTCCTCCGCACGACAACGCGCCCGCCCCCAAAGCTTCACCTTCTCCTTTTTCTAGGTGGCATCACGGGCTTCACAGGCCGCCTAGTACATGTCTTTCTCCTCCGCCATCTCCTTCTTGAACGCCACTTGCCTGGCTTTCTCAGCCGACAACAGTGACTTCCACAGACAAAGATTGTACTGGCCCCAAAACCAATCCAATGTTGGGGGGTCCGGCGCAACCTCGTCCGGCGGCGCGTAGGGGTCCTCCTCATTGCTGCTCATCGACTGAGCATCCTCAGGGGGCGGCGACTCCTCATCGGCGCGTGGATAGATCGGCAGTGCCATGGCAGAGCTTTGAGAGAGAGGGGGGCGCGAGGGGAGGATGTAGATGAGAATGCAGGCGGGACGACGTGAGCAAGGTAATATTTATTGGCGGCTGGAATCTAGATCGACAGGAATAGTACACACGCCGGTTGCCAAAATTTAAGAGTACAATAGTTTGAATTACACACGATTGCTGCATTAGAATCCGTGTGTGAACATAATAGCTGACGGTTTCCAATACAGAACCGTGTCTGATTAATAACCCCCGCCATTCACCTTCCAAACCTCGAGGCGCGAAATAGAGTGCCAATCGTGTGGGGGCGGTTGTCTTGCCACATCTTTACATTTTGTTTTTTGAACACCAGATATTTACATGGTTTGAAGATTTTTTAACTCGCACACAAGTACACAAAAATATGAAATTTTTTTCAAACCATTATGGTTAGCCGTTGCATGTAGATGTAGTTCAAATTTGAATTACGGTTATTAAATGGCTAGCAAATCACTTAAATGTCTTTATAAGGTCAAATGACCCCTGAAATTTTCCAATTTTTCACATGACAGCTGTATTAGTGCACGTTAAACGTAGAAAACAAATTGAAGGCTGTAAGGGGAAGGTATCTCCCGTTCGTCATCAAACATGCATTGTTCCCTCTCGGACCACTAGCTAGCCTTCTAGTGAGTTGCTCCGGTTTGTTAGGGTGTCTGTCTAGACTTTCGTCAAACAGGCCAATTTTTTTACCACATTATCATGGTGGCATGACATTAAATCAAGCAAGGTTTCATTTTTTTCTGATCATTTATTAATTTTTTTAGAAATAAAACGCCCTGGCAGTCCATGCATGTGCCCATGCCGTGAGCCCAATATGTTTGAATTTTTTTTCTAATTTACTGCACATTGAATTAACTCGCACACAAGTACACAAATATGAGGTTTTGTACCGTTGTGGGTAGGCGTTGCATGTAGATGTAGTTCAAATTTGAATTACAGTCATTAAATGGCTAGAAAATCACTTAAATGTCTTTAAAAGGTCAAATGACCTCTAGAATTTTCCAAATTTACATAGTACAGTTGTAGTAGTGCATGTTAAACGTAGAATAAATGTTGACGGCCATAAGAGGAAGCTATCTCGTGTTCGTCATCAAACATGCATTGTTCCCTCTCGGAAGCACGATCCTTCTAGCTAGTGGGTTGCTCCGGTTTGTGAGGGGTGTGTGTCCAAACTTTCATCACACATGCCAATTTTTTACCACATCATCTTGGTGGCATGACATTACATCAAATAAGGTTTCACGTTTTTCTAATCATTTTTTTATTTTTTTGGATCTAAAGTGCCATGGCACTCCATGCATACATATGCATGTGCCCATGGCGTGAGACCAATATGTTTGAAAATTCCTTCTAATTTACTGCAAATGGAATTAACTCACACACAAGTACACAAATATGATTTTTCAAACCGTTATGGTTAGGCGTTGCATGTATATGTAGTTCAAATTTGAATTACGGTCATTAAATGGCTAGAAAATCACTAAAATGTCTCTAAAAGGTCAAATAACCCCTAGAATTTTCCAAAAGTTCACATTACAGTTGTAGTAGTGCACGTTAAATGTAGAAAAAAATTGAAGGCCATAAGAGGAAGCTATCTCCCGTTCGTCATCAAACATGCATTGTTCCCTCTCGGAACCACGAGCCTTCTAGTGAGTTGCTTCGGATTTTCAGGGGTGTGTGTCCAAACTTTTGTCAAACATGCCAATTTTTTTACCACATCATCTTGGTGGCATGACATTACATCAAGCAAGGTTTCATATTTTTTTGATCATTTTTTTCTTTTTTGGAATTAAAATGCCATGTCACTCCATGCATACATATGCATGTGTCCTAGTCATGAGACCAATATATTTGAAAATTCCTTCTAATTTACTGCACATGGAATTAACTCGCACACAAGTACACAAATATGATTTTTCAAACCGTTATGGTTAGGCGTTGCATGTAGATGAAGTTCAAATTTGTACGGTCATTAAATGGCTAGAAAATCACATAAATATCTTCAAAAGGTCAAATGACCCCTAGGATTTTCCAAAATTTCACATGATAGTTGTAGTAGTGCATGTTAAACGTAGAAAAAAATTGAAGGCTGTAAGAGGAAGCTATCTCCCGTTTATCATCAAACATGCATTGTTCTCTCTCGGAACCACGAGCCTTCTAGTGAGTTGCTCCGGTTTGTGAGGGGTGTGTCCAAACATTCGTCAAACATGCCAATTTTTTACCACATGATCTTGGTGGCATGACATTACATCAAGCAAGGTTTCATGTGTTTCTGATATTTTTAAATTTTTTTTGGAATTTAAATGCCATGGCACTCCATGCTTAATTGTGTCATTGCCGTTAGGCCAATATGTTTGAAAATTCTTTCCAATTTACTGCACATGGAATTAAATCACGCACAAGTACACAAAATATGACTTTTCAAACCGTTATGGTTAGCTGTTGCATGTACATGTAGTTCAAATTTCAATTACGGTCATTAAATGGCTAGAAATCACTTAAATGTCTTAAAAGGTCAAATGACCCTTGAAATTTTCCAAAATCTGACATGACAGTTGTATTAGTACTACAAAATTTCTCGTACATTTAAAACACCATCTGTTGCCAGTTTACTCCAAATTTGTCTTTCACAGCTAATAAAAAATATCTACAACATCACACATAGTTGTTTTCTAGCAACCGTTTGCGATGAAAATATCTGGGTCTATTTAAGTCTTCCTCCTTAAGCTTTGTCGGCTTGTCTGCTCTAGTGCCGGCAACCCCCGAATCCACGAATCTTGATCCCCATTCCCGCACCCCCTTCTTGCAAAGATGACGCCGTGGAAATGCTTCGTGAAGGCCAGTAGGATGGCCGCACCCCCCCCCCAGCGCCGTCACTTGCACCGAGACCGCCGCTGCCTACACCGAGAGTG
The DNA here is from genome assembly GCA_902687465.1 of Secale cereale. Lineage (NCBI taxonomy): Eukaryota > Viridiplantae > Streptophyta > Magnoliopsida > Poales > Poaceae > Secale > Secale cereale. The sequence goes on along the minus strand of LR738714.1, from coordinate 156,339,200 downwards.
ACGCTGCATCAGCATTGAGCGCGACCGCTTCCGCCGAGAGGGCGTCTGCTGCAGTCGAGAGGGTAGCTGCAGCAGCTGAGATGACTGCAGCTGCAGCAGCTGAGATGACTTCAGCTGCTGCTGCGACAGCGGCTGCAAACGCCGAGAGCGCTCGAGCCGCTGCCCATGCCGCCGATGTCGCCCTGGCCCGGGTCGAGGCCATCCATGCCAAGATCGAGGATGCACACCTCGGACTCCAGCATGCAACCCACGTCCGAAAAGGCGGCGGTGGCGATAGAGCACGTGCTTCCTCATGAGGTCGTCGAGTGGGAGCTGGAGATGCAGGAGGCTGTGGAGATCGAGGAGCACTAGGAGGAGGAGTCGCGTGTGGCCGAGGTCGAGGTAGAGAAGAGTCTGTCCGTCGAGGAATCGGTGGTGGAGTACCAACGCGAGCTCTGGCGCAACCACTACTACGAGTACTACAACCTTCAGGGCGGCGCCGAGGACGGGGACAAGGACGAGGACGAGGACGCGGTCGACTTCAGCAGGGGGGGGGGCGAGGTCCACCGACGGCGGCATGTCGCCAAGACAAGTCATCGACGTCTCATCTCACACCAGCGATGCATAGGCCGGCGCAATGGAGGATTTGTTAAATTATGCGTACTTAGGCTTTGTTTTTAATGCTGGTCTTTTGTTAGAGCAATGTTTAGGTCAACTGGCTGTGTGTAATTACTAAAATTGCTTGATTCAATAAGTGTGGTCTGTCCGCTGTATGCTATTTTGTGTGCCTAAATTAGCAAGCGATGTTAAATTATGCAATGACGTACCCGAGGAAATTTCCACCAAAATTTGAATTATCAAACTCATCCCATGCACGTAAACAAGAAGAATTGTTTGTGATGCACACAATCGTTCAAAGTGAATGGTCCGGCCTCACAGCGCGCAAAGTTTCCCTCCACATTTCCAAATTTTTGGCCTACCACCAAAATATCTACCCCGCCCCCTCCTCCTTCTGCACCCCCTTTTCTCCCCGACCACAAGTCACATTTCCCATGTTTCCTCCTTCATTCTTTCCTTTCTAAGCTATAGCCGCTTCCTCTCTCTCGCCGTCTCGCATCCTACCGTCAGGGTCGCCATGGCCTTCTTCAAAGACCTCTCCAGCGGTTCCTCCTCCGGCGACGACTCCTTCATGACCCGGGCATGCCTCTCTTCTCTCTCTTAGGCTATGACTTGGAATGAAGGATTTTTACCCGGCGGTCGATGTCGGTGTGAAAACCGGCAGATCTCGGGTAGGGGGGGCCCAAGCTATGCGTTTAGAGGATCGATGGTAACAGGAGGCTGGGGACACAATGTTTACCGAGGTTCAGGCCCTCTCGATCGAGGTAATACCCTACTTCCTGCTATATTAATATGGATGAATATGAATACAAGAGTTGATCTAGCTCGAGATCGTAATGGATAAACCCTAAGTCTATCCTATGAGGATATTGTGATGAGGATGATCCCCTCTACAGACTAAACCCCTCGGCTTATATACACGCCAGAGGGGACCTAGGGTTACAAGGGTGACTTGGGGAGGAAGTAATTGATACATCCAGACTCTACACTTGCCTTTCTATGTACATAAGAGTCCTGACCGAATACAGGGAAGGGTCTTCTGCTTCTTCTCTATACGGCCCATTAATACGGCCCAGCTTCAACGACCCGGATGCCTGAGGACCCCTGAATACAGGACTCCCTCAGTAGCCCCCGGACTTGCCTTCAAGGACGAGATTGTGTCCAGCTTCATGTCTTTGGTCTTGCAAGGTGAGTCCTCCTGGATGATAGTTCGGCTTTTGTAAATATTGAACTTCGTCAATTCATCGCCATCGTCGCCTTGGTTTTCACGTGTCAAACGAATGCGAACCGTCTAGGAAGTTTTACAAATACCCCCTTGACGGTGTAGAGCAGGCGCCTATATAAGAAGATAGATCCCAGTTGCCTCTCCATCCCATTCCACGCGAAAGAAAACCCTAGTGCCTACAAAAATATATTCAAACATGGGTAGCGCCCCAAGCTCTTCCTCGCGCCCCCACGGCCCTCGTGCAGGAGATTGGAAAAGTTGTTCTGTGTCCCATGCGCTTCCGAGGACACTTCAAGCGCAGGGATATCTCCCTCCAGAGGATCTAGTCCCCGTACGGGCCGGACTAACATCTGTCGACAATCAAGCCCTGGCAGAGAGTTATCCCAAGCCCTCCGATGGAGAGCGAGTATGTTTCATCCCCTTCCTTTTAAGAGGCATAGGGTTCCCCGTCCACACATTCCTTAGGGGACTCCTGGAGTTCTACGGTCTTCAACTGCACGATCTTACGCCAGGGTCCATCCTGCATATTGCGGGTTTTGTCGCTTTATGCGAACTGTTTTTGGGCTGCGAGCCTCACTTTGAGTTGTCGAGAAACTACTTCTGCCTTGTCCGTCGATCGGAAGAAGGATCCATATTTGAAGTTGGGGGTGCTGAAGTATGGCGCATAGCCGGGACAGGCTATCTGCCCGGTACTCCAAAGAAAGCATCCGAAGAGTGGCCTTTAGAGTGGTTCTATATTGAGGACGTCGCACTACTGGATCCAGTTCGGCGTGGACTCACCAAAGAAGCTTTACAACTAGGGTCCCCGCAATCCCTCGGAAGAAGATAGAGCAGATGTTAGCAGACTGGCCAACAAGATCAAATTGCTCGCCAGTTCAGGGTTATCTATAATCGAAGTGATGGCTATTTCAATAAAGCGATGCGTGCAGCCGCTTCAAGCCAGAGGATTTCCAATGTGGCACTATAAGAGCCAAGATGATGCCTCGCGCTGCTTACGCCTATGTCTAGATGTCCCTGTCGCTCTAGTCGCTGTTCTGGAAGGTCTGTATAAGGGAGAGAAACAAGACTTCCTTTGTCTGACATGCCGAGGGTTTTTCTATGTACAATCCTCTCGACTGGGTGAGTTTCTCTCATGACCGCCCATTTTTCATTCATTATGATATTTTATCCAAACTGAACTCGGTTTCTCCTAATAGGAGTGGAGGAAGGTGATCGAGAGGATTGACAGTCCTACCCCTCAGCCAGAGGACCCGTTTCAAAATGCGGGCCCCGGATACGATGAAGATCCAGACATGGGCATAGAGCTAGAAGAAGGAGTCTTCTACCAAGCCTGCCATGAGGGTCCCCTGGTGGCTATAGTAGCCATATACCCAGGACTCATTCCTTCCTCCCGTGTAAGTATTTTAGGACATATCTCTTCAAGAGAGAAGATTCCCAATGCACCCTTACCCACTGTATTCTATCATACTTGAACAGGGACGGCGCTCCTCACACCGAACTGCGCGTAGACTGCTAGCCCAGAGGGCGGCGCCCACGCTGGGCGAGGTCTTGAAGCGAAAAAGGACCGCGAACACCAGCGGACCTTCAAAGAGGTATGTTTGTTTTAACATGTGCTGGGTTGTGAAATCGACATTATAACTTTCCACTTTGTTTCTTCCTTTTAGGTGGAATATACACCGGACTATCTCCGGAGGAAATGTAGGCCAAGCTCCCATCAATCCGGCATCAGGCCCGTTAGGGGTAAATGCTAATTCGGTGCAGGATTGTCCTCTTCAGGAGGATTCGGATGAAGTGCCAGCTACCAATTCCGAAGTGGAGGTTGCGATGATTCACCAGCGGCGGAAAGCAGCCATGCGTGACCCCGCTTTTTCTCAGGAGGCATTTAACGCCCTCAACTCTGCAGATGCCTATATCCGAGCCGCTCAAGACGGACTCGCCGGAGCCACTCATCGGCTTTCAAAAGATATGCGGGTAAGTGTTTATTTTGAGTGTTCCCATGCCAGTAGCCCCCGAGACTTAAAATAGTTAGTAGAACTGATTTGAGGATCGTTGTGTTTTATAGGTGCTTCGAGAAAAGAATAACTCTTTATCCAAAGAACTTGAAGAGTGCCGAACCCAGCTCGCCGAATTGAAAAAATCGAAGGAATCCGAAAAGGATGCTGGTGGTAAGAATAATTGTGTCCAGAAGCTATGATAGTTCTGTTCATTACTATTATGTATGTACTAATTTGTAATACAACAACAAGATCGACCGACCAACTTGAGAAGGAGCTAAGGGCTGCTTTAGCGTACAAAAAATTTGTCGAAGGGGAAACAGCCATAGGCGAGCATGCACTGACGCAAGCTATGGAGAAAAGGAAGCAAGCGCAGGATACAAATATTAGGCTCGAACAGGAGTTAGAGGGCGTAAAGGCCCAACTCTCAAGCGCATTGGAAGATAACCAGAGGCTAAAAAGCGGCATGTTTAGTATGTCTCTTATACCTAGCTCTCCTTATAGTCTCTTATTTTGAAAGTTTCTTATAGAACTTTTCCTGCAGGTTTGTTAACTGGACAGCCTGAAGGCGAAGTGTCCGGTTTTGAGGGTGACGTGCTGCAAGAGCTTTTCAGGGTCCATGAGCGGGCTCGGAAGTCCATGAAGAGTATAGCCAGAGCTCTATGGCCTGGCAACTCGACTCCAGAAACTATGGAGGACTTGGCGGACCTGTTCAAAGGGGCTCGACACCGCTTCGAACTATGGAAAGTATCAGCAAGCCGCATGGGTGCTCGAGAAGCATGGGCCATGGTGAAGAGGCGCTACACTCGTCTTATTCCAAATCACATGGCCCACGTGGGACCTCGAGGGTCTGATGGACAAGAAATTCCTCCGCATTTGGTCTATGACCAAGTAGAGATAGCTACCAAGCTGCCCCAACAGGACTCTAAGCTAGACAGCCTGATAAAGGGAATAGAAAATGAATAGTTGTTTGATTCTATGTATTAATGTACTTTTACCATCAAACTTATTTCCAGCCGAATTTATATAAAGTTTGTCATGGTCGACCATCTGCTTTAACCTCCATAAACCCAAAGGCTGGAGTGCTTCCGGATACTATACATGTGTTAAAACACGTGATATGTTCGAAAACCAGGCAATCCGGTCATAATTGCTTGAACAGACGAACTGTGTTCGGCGAGTTATGTTATATTACTATTTAATGTAAGAAACATCTTCCAGAGAGAATAGTTCCGTTAGGGTTTTTCTTTCCCTGGGTCGGCGTGCATAAAGATGCGGGCCTAGGCTTTCGATCCTATGAGAAGGATAGTAGGATTCCATCTCCTGTGATAATTTAAAATACGCTTTAGAATGCGATATGTCGTATATCCGCCGACCAATTATTCCCTTAAGAGAACTAGCTTTCGGCTTCACCCAGTCTGAGGTACATATCCAGATTACCCGGTTGTAACAATCGCAGAGGTGCTCCCTTTATAGCCTAGACGAACAATCGGGAACGTAGGGGTAAGCATAGGAGCCAGGCAACCCAGCTTGGCTAGAATTTAAGTCATATCTATGCATATCATGGCAAGGAAGAACTGTAAAAACAGACGACATTTTAAGAAATAAGCTTTATTTATAATGGGCTTCGTTAAAGAAGCCCCCAGGTATATTTGGGGTAGATACATTCGAAGATGTACTTATCCTGTGGCAGTTTGGGTGAGCTGAATACTTGCCAATGAGAGGAAAAAATAGAAAGGAAAAGAGAAAAGATGAAAAAGTAAAAGACAAGACCTAACTTGTACGGAGGAAAAAAAATTCTTCCGTACTATCCATAAAATCGTCATAGCCTGGCAGCGTTCCACGGGTTCGGCTCAAGGCGGTTATCCTGTGCATTGCGAAGGCGATAGGCTCCACCGCAGAGTACTTCGTCGATAATGAAGGGGCCCTCCCAGTTTGGTTTGAGCTTGTCATTTTTCTTCTCCGGGAGGCGTAAAACGAGTTCACCTATGTTGTATGTCTTGGCCCGCACTTCTCTGCTCTGGTATCGCCTGGCCTGTTGTTGATAAAATGCGGAACACGCTTGCGCTGTATCGCGCTCCTCTTCAAGTCCATCTAGGTCGTCCTGCCAATCTAGCTCGGCTTCTCTCTCCTTGTACATGCGCACTCGAGGTGAGTCATGAATAATGTCGCAGGTCAAAACAGCCTCTGCGCCGTACACCATGAAAAAATGTGTATATCCGGTCGTACGATTGGGTGTGGTCCATAGCCCCCAAAGTACTGAGTCAAGCTCTTCGATCCAGTGTTTATCAGACTCCCATAGCGAGTGCACTAGTTGGGGTTTAATGCCGCTCATTATCATACCATTGGCTCTTTCAACTTGACCATTTGTTTGAGGATGGTATACAGAAGCATAGTCAAGTTTAATACCTAACTTTGCACACCAATTTTTTATCTCGTCAGCTATGAAATTAGACCCATTATATGTGATAATACTATGCGGGACACCATAATGGTGTACTATGCCGGATATAAAATCTATCACAGGCCCTGCTTCAACTGTTTTTACTGGCTTGGCTTCTATCCATTTAGTGTATTTATCTACCATCATCAGTAAGTATTTCCTTTTATGACTCCCCCTTTAAGGGGTCCGACCATATCAAGCCCCCAGACCGCAAAAGGCCAACTAATGGGGGTTGTTCTCAGAGCGGTGGGAGGCATGTGACTTTGATTTGCAAAGAGCTGGCAGCCAACGCAATGTTGGGCTATGGTTTGGGCATCTGCTCGGGCAGTGGGCCAGTAAAAGCCAACGCGAAAATCCTTGCCTACGAGCGCCCGTGCTGCGGCGTGGTGGCCGCCCATTCCAGCATGTATGTCAGTGAGAATTTGCCTTCCCTCCTCTTCGAAGATGCACCTTTGTAGAATACCAGTTGTGCTCTTCTTATATAGTTCACCTTCGTGAACTTTGTAGGCTTTAGAACGTCGGACTATGCGGCGGGCCTCATTTTTATCATCGGGGAGTTCCTGCCTTTTAAGGTAAGCTAGGAAGGGCTCTGTCTAGGGGGCTTTGACAGCCATGATTTCGTGAGCCGAAGGAGTTATCTCCATGTTCGGGTCTCCGATGACGTCTTGCTTGAGTTCGACTGGGGGTGTGTTCGGATCCGAATTTGTATCGCTGCTTGCGTCCTGCCATGTTAATGATGTCTTAAATAGCTTTCCACAAATGTGTTAGGGTGGGACAGAGTCACGCTTAGCGCCCATACGAGCGAGTACGTCAGCGGCCTGGTTATTATCCCGGGCTACGTGATGGAATTCCAACCCCTCAAATCGAGCCGACATTTTCAATATAGCATTGCGATAAGCTGCCATTTTGGAATCCTTCGCATCAAAATCTCCATTAATTTGAGAAATAGCGAGGTTTGAGTCTCCGCGTACCTCGAGGCGTTGTATGCCCATGGATACAGCTAGGCGGTGACCGTGTAATACGGCCTCATATTTGGCCACATTGTTCGAGTCTGTATACATAATATGTAGGACGTACCGGACTGTATCCCTAGTTGGGGACATCAATATTACGCCGACCCCCAATCCGGCTATCATTTTGGAACCATCGAAGTACATTGTCGAGTGGGAATATGAGTTGTACTCTTTAGGGAGTTCATCTTCCGTCCATTCTACGACAAAATCGGCCAACACCTAGGATTTGATAGTCCGGCGTGATTTATAGGACATTTTGAATGGTAGGAGCTCGATGGCCCATTTGGCTATGTGTCCTGTGGCTTCTTTATTGTTGATAATATTGTTGAGTGGTACCTCGGATGCCACTATGATCGAACACTCTTGAAAGTAGTGTCGTAGTTTCCGAGATGACATGAAGACCGCATAGGCAATTTTCTAATAGTGGGGGTACCGTGATTTGCATGGTGTTAGAACCTCGGATACATAGTATACGGGTTTTTGGACAGGGAATTTATGTCCCTTTTCGGCTCGTTCGACAACGAGCACGGCACTCACTACCTAGTGAGTGGCTGATATAAACAGCAGCATTGGTTCGTCAACACCGGGTGCGGCTAGGATTGGGTTGCTCACTAGTAGAGATTTTATTTCTTCCAATCCAGCTATGGCCGCATTCGTCCATTCGAAGTTGTCAGTGCGTCGCAGCAATCTGTAAAGTGGCAATGCTTTTTCTCCTAATCTGGAGATGAAGCGGCTTAAGGCCGCTACGCAGCCTGCTAGTTTTTGCACTTGTTTGAGAACGGTTGGTATTTTGAGTTCTGACAAGGCCCGGATTTTGGCTGGGTTAGCTTCGATTCCTCTATGGGATACGATGAACCCTAATAGATTTCCGGCTGGGACGCCGAAGACACATTTTTCCGGATTGAGCCTTATGTCATATTCTCGTAGGTTGGCAAAAGTAAGGCGGAGATCTTCCAGCAGAGTCTCGACGTGTTTGGTCTTTACGACTACGTCGTCAACATATGCCTCCACTGTTTTGCCAATTTGCTTTTCTAAGCATGTTTGAATCATGCGTTGATATGTGGCGCCGGCGTTTTTAAGTCCAAAGGGCATATTGTTGAAACAAAAAGGGTCGTACGGGGTAATAAATGTCGTTGCGGCCTGATCGGATTCCATCATCTTTATCTGATGGTATCCATAATAAGCATCAAGGAAGCACAGCGACTCGTGTCCGGCCGTTGCATCGATAATTTGATCAATGCAGGGAAAAGGAAAGGGATCCTTTGGGCAGGCCTTATTCAGGTCTGTGATGTCGACGCAAAGGCGTCAGGATTTATCCTTCTTCAGTACCATGACCAAGTTGGCTAGCCAATCCGGGTGTTTAATTTCTCTGAGGAATCCGGCTTCTAATAGCTTGGCTAGCTCTTCTCCCATTGCTTGTCTTTTGGGTTCAGAAAACCATCGCAGTGACTGCTTGACCGGTTTGAACCCTTTAATAATATTGAGGCTGTGTTCGGCCAGCTTGCGTGGGATTCCTGGCATATCTGAAGGGTGCCAGGAGAATATACCCCAATTTTCCCGATGGATGCTGTCTTATTAGGGTCCGTTGGATGCACTTGAAATTTGATGATTTCATCTGCTGGCTTGAAGGAGGTAGACATCGATCTTTAGGCGAGGATCACGTCGTCCTTGTCTACCTGTGATCGTAGGGTAGTTAATTCTTCGGCCGCGAGGGCTTCGGATAATGCCTCTAAGGCTAAGGATGCCATCTTGTTTTCGGCACGGAGTGCTCTATCCGAATAACTTGTTAATGTGATCACTCCATTGGGCCCTGGTATTTTAAGCTTCATGTACCCGTAATGGGGTATAGCTTGAAAGCGTGAGAAAGCGTTCCGTCCTAGAAGGGCGTGGTATCCGCTATGAAAGGGAAAAATGTGGTAGAGTAGTTCCTCAGATCTGTAGTTATTGGGTGTGCCGAACACTACGTCGAGCTTAATGCTTCCCGAACACCGGGCTTCGCAGATTAGTATAATTCCTCTAAAGGTTGTGTTGGTGTGCTCAATGCGGGATTTATCGACCTACATCTTTACAAGCGTTTCCTCATATATGAGATTTAGTCCGCTTCCTCCCTCCATAAGTACTTCAGTGAGGCGAAAGTCGTCCACTATTCGATCTAGTACAAGAGTTGTTGATGCTCGGATCAGCCGGACTCGAGGTGCGTCATCGGCAGAAAAACTAATTGCCGTGTCGCTCCATGGGCTTGCAGAGCTTGTTTGGTAAACCTCGGCAAGTTCGGGATTTGCTCTCTTGCGGCGGTTGTTTGAGGAGAACGTCTCGAAGAAGGTGAAGACGTCGACGTCCCTCTCCCTCGGTACGGTGGTGGCAAGAATTTCCGTACCGCTTTTTGCTACCTGCCGAAGTACCCAACATGCTCTAAGGTAGTGGCTAGGGACGTTGTCCGGGGTTGCGTGTATTTGGCAAGGTGTATCGAGTAGTTCATCCAGAACGGACCTGTACCTTAAAAAAGGTTTGCTCTTCTTGCCAATAGGCATGTTATCGGATGACCTACTAGGATATGTCCGTCTAGCCTTGGTAGTGTACTGTTCCTATATGGACTGTTCAAGAGGTGTATTCTGGGCTTTCCAAGTATTTTCCATTGCGCAGTACTTTTGTACCAACTGCGATAATTCTATGAGACTCAGAACACGACGTTGGTTGAGGGCGTTCAAGACTCCCTCGTACGCGCAATTGCGGTAAAATAGGGAGACCACTTTGTCGTCACCGGAGTCCCTGATCTTGTTTTTAACAAGTAGGAATCTGGCCCAGAAGTGGTTGACTGTTTCCTCGGGCTGCTGCTGTATGTTTGCGAGGTCATCTATGTCTGGGAGTCCGGATTTACTTGGAGAGTTTTTCCCAGGGTGGGTTGGTGTTGGTAATTTTGAATCCCGACCCAAAGTGATATTCCGGGTTTTGACAACCTCCGTTGGTGACAATCTGGATTCGACGGGATCTAATCGCCTTTCGGGTTCGGTGTCAGTCCCAGAGCTCAAAGAACATAGAGCGTCTCCTGACCGGGACGTGTTCGGCTCGATGGGTTCGAAGATCCGAACTGTGGCGGTCTCCGTCTGGAGAGGAGAAGTCTTTGTGGCTCCATCCGAAACTGCTGCCACCAGATGAGTGATCGGAGAAGGATCGATCTCATCATGGCCGGATTTAAGTCAGATCTGATCTGCTGGCGATTAAAGCCCCAAGGCGGCGATGCGATCAAGCGGATCATTTATAGGCGAGAGTTCTGCCAAGGTCGCATCATCGGAGTGGCCGGAATCAGCATAAATGTGGTGCTCGATGGCCATGGGGAGAGCGGTCGGCCCAGAGGTCATGCGGGCACATACAGCGAACCCGTCGAGCTGGAGAACCTGGCCGATAGCCAGGCTCTTTCCGAGGGTGATCCCATCATTGATGACAAGACGAGCCATCGATCGCTCATCGTGAGCGCACAATGGAGCTCTCAATGAAAGCACCATTGTCGGTGTCAAAACCGGCAGATCTCGGGTAGGGGGGCCCAAGCTATGCGTTTAGAGGATCGATGGTAATAGGAGGCTGGGGACACGATGTTTACCCAGGTTCAGGCCCTCTCGATCAATTTAATACCCTACTTCCTGCTGTATTAATATGGATGAATATGAATACAAGAGTTGATCTACCTCAAGATCGTAATGGCTAAACCCTAAGTCTAGCTTATGAGGATATTGTGATGAGGATGATCCCCTCTACAGACTAAACCCCTCGGCTTATACACACGCCAGAGGGGACCTAGGGTTACAAGGGTGACTTGGGGAGGAAGTAATTGATACATCCGGACTCTATACTTGCCTTTCTATGTACATAAGAGTCTGACCAAATACGGGGAAGGGTCTTCTGCTTCTTCTCTATACGGCCCATTAATACGGCCCAACTTCAATGACCCGGTTGTGTGAGGACCCCTGAATACAGGACTACCTCAGTCGATTTGAGTCATTTCTTCCTCTTGTACCTCCCTAGGACCATCAGTGGCAACGAATGGAGCGAGTGTGGGAAATATGCCCTAGAGGCAATAATAAAATGGTTATTATTATATTTCCTTGTTCATGATAATTGTCTATTGTTCATGCTATAATTGTATTATCTGGAAACCGTAATACATGTGTGAATACATAAACAATAACATGTCCCTATTGAGCCTCTTGTTGGTTAGCTCGTTGATCTATAGATGGTCACGGTTTCATGACCATGGACATTGGATGTCATTGATAACGGGATCACATCATTAGGAGAATGATGTGATGGACAAGACCCAATCCTAAGCATAGCACAAGATCGTGTAGTTCGTCTGCTAAAGCTTTTCCAATGTCAAGTATCTTTTCCTTAGACCATGAGATTGTGCAACTCCCGGATACCGTAGGATTGCTTTGGGTGTACAAATGTCACAACATAACTGGGTGACTATAAAGGTGCACTACGGGCATCATCGAAAGTATTTGTTGGGTTGGTACGAATCGAGACTGGGATTTGTCACTCCGTATGACGGAGAGGTATCTCTAGGCCCACTCGGTAGGACATCATCGTAATGAGCTAAATGTGATTAAGGAGTTGGTCACGGGATGATGTGTTACAGAACGAGTAAAGAGACTTGCCGGTAACGAGATTGAACAAGGTATCGAGATACCGACGATCGTATCTCGGGCAAGTTTCATACCGGTAGACAAAGGGAATTGTATACGGGATTGATTGAATCCCCGGCTTCGTGGTTCATCCGATAAGATCATCGTGGAACATGGGGGAGCCAACATGGGTATCTGGATCCTGCTGTTGGTTATTGGCCGGAGAGATGTCTCGGTCATGTCTGCATGGTTCCCGAACCCGTAGGGTCTACACACTTAATGTTCGATGACGCTAGGGTTATAGGGAATGTATGTACGTGGTTACCGAATGTTGTTCGGAGTCTCGGATAAGATCCTGGACGTCAAGAGGAGTTCCGGAATGGTCCAGAGGTAAAGAATTATATATGAAGTGAGGAATTGGCCACAGGAAGTGTTCAGGGCATCACCGGTAATGTATCGGGACCACCGAAAGGGTTTCGGGGGTCCACCGGGAGGGGCCACCAGCCGCGGAGGCTTGCGTGGGCCCAGAGTGGGAAGGGACCAGCCCCTAGGTGGGCTGGTGCGCCTCCCACCAGGGCCCAAGGCGCAACCAAAAGGAGAGTGGGTAAACCTTAGGCGTAGATGGGCCTAAAGGCCCACCCTAGGCGCGTCCCCCTCTCTCCCCCTCTTGGCAGCCCCCCAAACCCATCTGGGTTGGCCGCACCCCCTAGGGGGAAACCCTAGATGGGGCCGCACCCCCTCCCCTTCCCCTATATATAGTGGGAGTTTTTGGGGCTGCCATACACGTGAGTTCCTCTCTCTCTCGGCGCAGCCCTACCTCTCCCCCTCCTCGTCTCTCGTAGTGCTGGGCGAAGCCGTGCTGGAGTACCACGCTCCTCCACCACCACCACACCATCGTGCTGCTGCTGGATGGAGTCTTCCCCAACCTCTCCCTCTCTCCTTGCTGGATCAAGGCGTGGGGGATGTTACCGGGCTGCACGTGTGTTGAAAGCGGAGGCGCCGTTGTTCGGCGCTTAGATCGGATTCGGCCGCGATCTGAATCGCTTCGTGTACGACTCTACCAACCGTGTTCTTGCAACGCTTCTGTAACGCGATCTTCAAAGGTATGAAGATGAACTCCCTTCTCTCGTTGCTAGTCACTCCATATATAGATCTTGGTGATGCATAGAAAATTTTGAATTTCTGCAACAATCCCCAATAGTGGCATCATGAGCTAGGTCTATGCATAGTTTCTATGCACGAGTAGAACACAAGTTGTTGTGGGCGTCGATTTGTCTATTTACTTGCCGTTACTAGTCTTATCCTGATTCGGCAGCATCGCGGGATGAAGCGGCCCGGACCGACCTTACATGTACGCTTACGTGAGACAGGTTCCACCGACTAACATGCTCTAGTTGCATAAGGTGGTTAGCGGGTGTCTGTCTCTCCCACTTTAGTCGGATCGGATTCGATGAAACGGGTCCTTATGAAGGGTAAATAGTAATTGGCATATCACGTAGTGGTTTGGCGTAGTTAAGAAACGTTCTTGCTAGAAACCTATAGCAGCCACGTAAATACTTGCAACAACAATTAGAGGACGTCTAACTTGTTCTTGCAGCATGTGTCGTGTGATGTGATATGGCCAAAACGATGTGATGAATGATATATATGATGTATGAGATTGATCATGTTCTTGTAATAGGAATCACGACTTGCATGTAGATGAGTATGACAACCGGCAGGAGCCATAGGAGTTATCTTATTTTATTGTATGACCTGCGTGTCATTGAAAGCGCCATGTAATTACTTTACTTTATTGCTAACCGTTAGCCATAGTAGTAGAAGTAACGTTTGGCGAGACAACTTCATGAAGACACGATGATGGAGATCACTGTGTCATGCCGGTGATGATGATGATCATGGAGCCCTGAAGATGGAGATCAAAAGGAGCAAAATGATATTGGCCATATCATGTCACTATTTGATTGCATGTGATGTTTATCATGTTTTACATCTTATTTGCTTATAAGGACGGTAGCTTAAATAAGATGATCTCTCACTGAAATTTCAAGAATTGTGTTCCCCCTAACTGTGCACCGTTGCTAAGGTTCGTTGTTCCGAAGCACCACGTGATGATCGGGTGTGATAGGATCTAACGTTCGCATACAATGGGAGTAAGCCATATTTACACACACAATACACTTAGGTTGACTTGACGAGCCTAGTTGTACAGACATGGCCTCAGAACACGGAAGACCGAAAGGTCGAACATGAGTCGTATAGAAGATACAATCAACATGGAGATGTTCACCGTTGATGACTAGTCCGTCTCACGTGATGATCGGACACGGCCTAGTCGATCCGGATCATGTATCACTTAGATGACTAGCGAGATATCTATCTGAGTGGGAGTTCATTAAATATGATTAGATTAACTTAATTATCATGAACATAGTCTAAAATATTTACAATATGTCTCTTGTAGATCAAATGGCCCACACTAATGTTGCCCTCAACTTCAACGCGTTCCTAGAGAAAACCAAGCTGAAAGACAATGGTAGCAACTATACAGATTGGGTCCGTAACTTGAGGATCATCCTCATAGCTGCCAAGAAAGCATAAGTCCTTGAAGCACCGCTAGGTGACGCTCCCATTATCCCAGCAACTCAAGATGTTATGAACGCCTGGCAGTCGTGTAGTGATGATTACTCCTTGGTTCAGTGCGGCATGCTTTACAGCTTAGAATCGGGGCTCCAAAAGCGTTTTGAGCGACACAGAGCATATGAGACGTTCCAAGAGCTGAAAATGGTTTTCCAAGCTCATGCCCGGGTCGAGAGATATGAAGTCTCTGACAAGTTCTACAGTTGTAAGAGCATCTCCAGCCGCGCCCCCAACAGCCCCCCCAGGCCACTTTTTCGGCGCCGACGCCGAAAAATCGGCCCAGCCGCGCCCCCAGGACTCATTTTTCCGCCGGACTGGGCCGAAACTGGCCCCGGCATACCCAAGGCGAACCCGGCGCGTTGGGGGGCACCTGGGGACGCCGGACGAAGCGAAAAGTCGCGTGGGTCCTGCTTGTCGACGAGTGTCTTCCTTTTCCCTCCATTTCCTCCCCCATTTCCCTCCATTCTCCCCCTTTCTCCCGTCATTCCTCTCGCTGCACGCCACCATGCCGCCGAAGAAATACACCGCCACCAGGCCCGCCGTTACCGCGGATGCTGATGCCCCGCCGCCGAAGCAGAGGAAGCCGAGGGCACCGCCGTCAAAGCCGCCTGGGATGTCGAACGCCGAGTGGAAGGCGGACATCGTACAGCGGGCGGCCGCCAGCACCTTCCGTCAGAACAGGTCCAAGAAGCAGAAAGAGCGTGCCACGGTGGCAGCGGCTAGCGCCCGGATGATGCCTCCTCCCGGCCATCATCAGGTCGCCTGGAGCCAGCCGAGCGCCAAGAACCACGCCGTCGAGAGGGAGGCAAAAGCAGACGCGCGCTGGTCGGCGATCATGTCGACGGGCCAGATCAAGCTCGATCTGCTCCGGACAAATGTAGCCGCCAAGAAGAGGAACACCGACTTGGCCTTCCTAATGGCAGCGGATACGACGGCGGTGTCGGCGATGGACGGGTCGATCAGGGAGTGGTACATGCGGGAGCGTGGTCTCATCCTGGACGGCCTGCCGACGGAGATGCCCACTGCCACGACCAACACGTTGACCCGGCCGGCGAGCCCCAGTGATGACGTGTCGCCTACATCGACGCCCGGCACCCCACGGATGCCACCTGCAGACAACAACGCCAACGCCGAGGACATCGCCGATGCAGAAACACAGGACGGCACCGCCGAGGACATCGACGCAGCCGTCATTTGATGCACTCTCGGCTCGCGTTTTTATCCGCTACGCCGAACTATGTGCCGAACTGAGATGATCGCCGAGCTGTGGCGAGTGGTCGCCGAACTATGGCGTTTTTTTTGTAGCGGGAACTGCAGATTCAAAAAAACAGGTCATCTTTGGGGCCGGAGCTGGGGGCGTGGCTGGGCCGAGAACGCCCCTAGCGCCAAATTCACGCCGGGGGAAGGGCCGAAAAAACGCCGGTGGGTGCCTTGGGGGGCCGAACGGCTGGAGATGCTCTAAGATGGAGGAAAACTATTCTGTAAGTGAGCATATACTCAGAATGTCTGGGTTGCACAACCGCTTGTCTCAGCTGGGAGTTAATCTCCCAAATGACGCGGTCGTTGACAGAATCCTCCAGTCGCTTCCACCTAGCTCCAAGAGCTTTGTGATGAACTACAATATGCAAGGGATGGAGAAGGCCATTCTCGAGTTATATTCAATGCTGAAATCAGCGGAGGTGGAGATCAAAAAGTAACATCAAGTGTTGATGGTGAATAAAACCACTAAGTTCAAGATAGGCAAGGGTAAGAAGAACTTCAAGAAGGACGGCAAGGGAGTTGCCACGCCCGGTAAGCCAGTTGCCGGGAAGAAGCCAAAGAATGGACCCAAGCGTGAGACTGAGTGCTCTTATTGCAAGGGAACGGGTCACAAGAAGCGGAATTGCCCCAAATACTTAGCGGATAAGAAGGCCGGCAACGTCAAAGGTATATGTGATATACATGTTATTGATGTGTACCTTACCAACGCTCATAGTAGCTCCTGGGTATTTGATATTGGTGCAGTTGCTCACATTTGTAACTCAAAGTAGGAGTTGCGGAATAAGTGGAGACTGGCGAAGGACGAGGTGACGATGCGCGTCGGGAATGGTTCCAAGGTCGATGTGATCGTCGTCGGCACGCTACCTCTACATCTACCTTCGGGGTTAGTTTTAAACCTCAATAATTGTTATTTAGTACCTGCTTTGAGCATGAACACTGTATCTGGATCTCGTTTAATGCGAGATGACTACTCATTTAAATCTGAGAATAATGGTTGTTCTATTTATATGAGAGAAATCTTTTTTGGTCATGCCCTGCTGTTCAATGGTTTATTTTTATTAAATCTCGAATGTGATGTTACCCATATTCATAGTGTGAATGCCAAAAGATGTAAGGTTGATAATGATAGTCCCACATACTTGTGGCACTGCCGCCTTGGTCATATTGGTGTCACACGCATGAAGAAACTCCATGCAGATGGACTTTTGGAGTCTCTTGATTATGAATCATTTGACACGTGCGAACCATGCCTCTTGGGCAAGATGACCAAGACTCCGTTCTCCGGAACAATGGAACGAGCAACCAACTTGTTGGATATCATACATATTGATGTGTGCGGTCCGATGAGCGTTGAGGCTCGCGGTGGTTATCGTTATGTTCTCACCCTCACTGATGACTTAAGTAGATATGGGTATGTCTACTTGATGAAACACAAGTCTGAGATCTTTGAAAAGTTCAAGGAATTTCAAAATGAGGTTGAGAAGCAACATGACAGAAAATAAAGTTCTTACTATCAGATCGTGGAAGAGAATATTTAAGTCGCGAATTTGGCATGAACCTAAGGAAATGTGGAATTGTTTCATAACTGATGCCGCCTGGAACACCTCGGCGTAACGGTGTGTCCGAATGTCGTAATCGTAGTCGGTTGGACATGGTGCGATATATGATGTCTCTGACCGACTTACCGCTATCATTTCGGGGTTATGCTTTAGAGACTTCCACATTCACTTTAAATAGGGCACCGTCCGTATGAATTATGGTTTGGGAAGAAACCTAAGTTGTCATTTCCAAAAGTTTGGGGATGCGATGCTTATGTCAGGAAACTTCAACCTGAAAAGCTCGAACCCAAATAAAAAAAATGCGTCTTCATTGGATACCCTAAGGAAACTATTGGGTATACCTTCTACCTCAGATACGAAGGCAAGGTCATTGTTGCCAAGAATGGATCCTTTCTGGAGAAAGAGTTTCTCTCGAAAGAAGTAAGTGGGAGGAAAGTGGAACTTTATGAGGTGGTTGTCACCCCTCTCGAACCGGAAAGTAGCGCAGCGCATGAAGATGTTTCTGTGGTGCCTGCACCGACTATAGAGGAATTTAATGACAATGATCATGAAACTTTGGATCAAGTTACCGCTGAACTTCGTAGGTCCACGAGGACACGTTCTGCGCGAGAGTGGTACCGCAACCCTCTCCTGGAAATCATGTTGTTAGAGAACGGTGAACCTTCGAACTATGAAGAAGTGATGGCAGGCCCGGATTCCAACAAATGGCTTGAAGCCATGAAATGTGAGATAGGATCCATGTATGATAACAAATTATGAACTTTGGTTGACTTGCCCGATGATCGGAAAGCCATAGAAAGTAAATGGATCTTTAAGAAGAAGAATGACACGGATGGAAATGTGACCATCTATAAGGCTCGGCTTGTCGCTAAGGGTTATCGACAAGTTCAAGGAATTGACTATGATGAGACTTTCTCTCCAGTAGCGATGCTGAAGTCTGTTCGAATCATGTTAGCAATTGCCGCATTCTATGTTATGAGATATGGCAAATGGACGTCAAAACGGCATTCCTTAACGGCTTCCTTAAGGAAGAATTGCATATGATGCAGCCAGAAGGTTTTGTCGATCCAGAGAATGCTAACAAGGTATGCAAGCTCCAGCGCTCCATCTATGGGCTGGTGCAAGCATCTCGGAGTTGGAACAGTCGCTTTGATGAGGTGATCAAAGCGTTTGAGTTCATACAGACTTATGGAGAAGCTTGTATTTACAAGAAAGTGAGTGGGAGCTTTGTAGCATTTCTCATATTATATGTGGATGGCATATTATTGATGGGAAATGATATAGAACTTTTGGAAAACATAAAAGCCTACTTGAATAAGTGTTTTTCAATGAAGGACCTTGGAGAAGCTGCTTACATATTAGGCATCAAAATCTATAGAGATAGATCGAGAAGCCTCATTGGTCTTTCACAAATCACATACCTTGACAAGATATTGAATAAGTTCAATATGGATCAGTCCAAGAAAGGGTTCATGCCTGTATTGCAAGGTATGAGATTGAGCACAGCTCAATGCCCGACCTCGGCAGAAGACAGAGAAAAGATGAGTGTCATCCCCTATGCCTCGGCCATAGGTTCTATTATGTATGCCATGATGTGTACCGGACCTGATGTGAACCTTGCCATAACTTTGGTGGGGAGGTACCAAAGTGATCCCGGAATGGAACACTAGACAGCGGTCAAGAACATCCTGAAGTACCTGAAAAGGACTAAGGATATGTTTCTCGTTTATGGAGGTGACGAAGAGCTCGTTGTAAAGGGTTACATCGATGCTAGCTTCAACACAGATCCGGATGAATCCAAGTCACAAACCGGATACGTGTATATTTTGAATGGTGGGGCAGTCTGCTGGTGCAGTTGCAAGCAAAGCATCATGGCGGCATCTACATGTGAAGCGAAGTACATAGCTGCTTCCGAAGCAGCACAGGAAGGAGCCTGAATGAAGGAGTTCATCACCGACCTAGGAGTTATTCCAAGCGCGTCGGGCCCGATGACTCTCTTTTGTGACAACACTGGAGCTATTGCCATTGCCAAGGAGCCCAGGTTTCACAAGAGACCAAGCACATCAAGCGCCGTTTCAACTCCATTCGTTGTTATATTCAAGATGGAGACATAGATATTTGTAAAGTACATACAGATCTGAATGTCACAGATCCGTTGACTAAACCTCTTCCATGAGCAAAACATGATCAACACCAGAACTCTATGGGTGTTCGATTCATCACAGTGTAACTAGATTATTGACTCTAGTGTAAGTGGGAGACTATTGGAAATATGCCCCAGAGGAAATGGTTATTATTATATTTCCTTGTTCATGATAATTGTCTATTGTTCATGCTATAATTGTATTATCCGGAAACCATAATACATGTGTGAATACATAGACCATAACATGTCCCTAGTGAGCCTCTAGTTGGCTAGCTCGTTGATCAATAGATGGTCACGGTTTCATGACCATGGACATTGGATATCATTGATAACGGGATCACATCATTAGGAGAATGATGTGATGGACAAGACCCGATCCTAAGCATAGCACAAGATCGTGTAGTTCGTCTGCTAAAGCTTTTGCAATGTCAAGTATCTTTTCCTTAGACCATGAGATTGTGCAACTCCCGCATACCGTAGGAGTGCTTTATGTGTACCAAACGTCACAACAAAACTGGGTGACTATCAAGGTGCACTACGGGCATCACCGAAAGTATCTGTTGGGTTGGTAAGAATCGAGATTGGGATTTGTCACTCCGTATGACGGAGAGGTATCTCTGGGCCCACTCGGTAGGACATCATCGTAATGAGCTCAATGTGACTAAGGAGTTGGTCACGGGATGATGTGTTACGGAACAAGAAAAGAGACTTCCCGGTAACAAGATTGAACAAGGTATCGGGATACCGATGACCGAATCTCGGGCAAGTATCATACCGGTAGACAAAGGGAATTGTATACGAGACTGATTGAATCCCCGACATCATGGTTCATCCAACAAGTTCATCGTGGAACATGTGGGAGCCAACATGGGTATCCAGATCCCGCTGTTGTTTATTGGCCGGAGAGATGTCTCGGTCATGTCTGCATGGTTCTCGAACCCGTAGGGTCTACACACTTAAGGTTCGATGATGCTAGGGTTATAGGGAATGTATGTACATGGTTGCCGAATGTTGTTCTGAGTCCCGGATGAGATCCCGGACGTCACAAGAGTTCCGGAATGGTCCGGATGTAAAGAATTATATATAGGAAGTGAGGATTTGGCCATCGGAAGTGTTCCGGGCATCACCAGTAATGTACCGGGACCACCGGAAGGGTTCCGGGGGTCCACCGGGAGGGGCCACCAGCCGCGGAGGCTTGCATGGGCCAAGAGTGGGAAGGGACCAGCCCCTAGGTGGGCTGGTGCGCCTCCCACCAGGGCCCAAGGCGCAGCCAAGAGGAGAGGGGGTAAACCCTAGGCGCAGATGGGCCTAAAGGCCCACACTAGGCGCGCCCCCTCTC
>LR738714.1:156302767-156318294 GCA_902687465.1 Secale cereale | reverse complement strand
CCCCCCCCCCAAACCCATCTAGGGTTGGCCTCACCCCCTAGGGGAAACCCTAGATGGGGGCGCACCCCCTCCCGTTCCCCTATATATAGTGGGGGATTTTGGGGCTGCCATACACGTGAGTTCCTCTCTCTCTCTCGGTGCAGCCCTACCTCTCCCCCTCCTCGTCTCTTTTAATGCTTGGCGAAGCCCTGCTGGAGTACCACGCTCCTCCACCACCACCACGCCATTGTGCTGCTGCTGGACCCAGCAGCCCCAACTCTCCCACTCTCCTTGCTGGATCAAGGCGCGGGAGACGTCACCGGGCTGCACGTGTGTTGAACGCGGAGGCGACGTTGTTCGGCGCTTAAATCGGATTCGGCCGCGATCTAAATCGCTTTGTGTACGACTACACCAACCGCGTACTTGCAACGCTTCCGTGACGCAATCTTTAAAGGTCTCGTTGCTAGTCACCCCATAAATAGATCTTGGTGATGCGTAGAAAATTTTGAATTTCTGCAATGATCCCCAACGGCGGGGTGGCTGAAGATCTATCTGCTCGTTGTCACCATCAATCTCCATGCGTGAAGCTAGTTGTGTTTGAATCTTTGGACAGTGGGAGGAAGTTTCTGCCATGTGCAAAGAAGGTTAGACCCTTTTTCGTTGTTACAAATCATTTGTTAGATGTGATTCAGACACTGTCACGGTCCCAACCCATTCATACCACACCTTCAACCAAACGCATCCTAAGACAGTGTCACAATTTGTACCTAGTATCTTAAATTGTTGCCATCTCATCAGCAGTGTCGTTAGAAAATTATTTGGCACCGCTTCAGCAGTTTGTGTAGCCAACTTTGGTCCATACATCTGAGCAGCCAAGTAGTAAAATACTAAATCTTTATGGCACGAAGGAACTGGCCATCGGAGCAACTACGTGCTCCAGAGTCCGGGTATCTAATTTTTTTCGGCTGCATCGGCTCGCCAGCGCAGGGCACCGGTGCGAGATGTAGCAGCGGTTGTCTTTACACTAGTTTTGGCATACATAGTGGGCGGCCTTAGTGCTATTAGTTCTATGTTACTAAATTTGTGCATGCACACACCTATTAGTATCAATTTGCTGTCATCCAAACAATGTTGCTACGTTGTTGTAGTTATATTTACCATCTTCATAAAATGTTCAATTTGTTATTTATTGTACATGAGTAAGAACATGTAGCATTGTTGTGGTTAATTATAGCTTCTGATGTTCCAGAATTTGGTTGTTGTCTCAGTAGCAATTAATTCATTTGCACATTGATCTTTTTTAGAAGATATGTCATAATTAACATGTTTCTTCAGTTTTTCAAAATAAGCATTGGTGATTTTTCTATGTTGCTATAAACCCATTTCGCCTACAATTGTTACGGATCTAGTTTTAAATATTATAGGATGAACGGAAGTGTTCTTACTTGGAGTGGGTTGATCAAGAGTGGTTAGAGTCTTTGAAGATGTGCCTAGCGAAGCTCTGGAGCATGTATGAGGAAGAGAACAGACGTAGGCTTAGAGAAACTGTTGTCAACGCTGAAGAATATTTGAAGATGTGGGATAAAAAGTGGAAGGTGGAGAATGAGCTCAGATTTTTTTTAAATCAGACTTTGCTAAGATGGTGTTGGCGAAGGAGGAGGCACTTTCCCAGTTGGCCCGTGCAAACCAGGTTCTTACTGAACTGCAAGCAGAGGTGGATAAGACGAGCCTGGATGATCTCGATTAGGGAAATGAATATATTGTTCTAATATTGTTCTTATGAAGTTGAACTGGCTATATGTTGTACTGTGCTGTTTTCATGTAGCTATCATACTGTGATGTTATAATATATTTATGTGCATATGAAATTGACAAACAGCTATTCGATATGAAATATGAATTTGCGTAATACTGGAATTATTAATTGTAAACTAATAAACCTGCTAAATGTGTCATCGAACTTTGCAAACGGTTCTAGCAGTAAAATCACTTGTGATGGACAGCCCAATGCCATACAGTTTTCTTCATCAAATCGTGTGTGGTGTAGTTGATAAAAGCAAACAGTTAACCAAGACAAAGCGTGTGTGATAGTTACACCTTTCACACACGAGCCGGCACATAAAACTGTGTGGGATGTACATACGAATGGAAACATTTTCCCTGGATTGACTGTGTGGGTTATACATAAGAAAGGAAACATATTCCTTGGATTGACTATGTGTGATGTACATACGAACGGAAACGTTTTCCCTGGATTGACTGTGTGGGATGTACATAAGAACGGAAACGTATTCCTTGTATTGACTGTGTGTGATATACATACCTGCGGAAATGTTTTGCTGGGATTCACCGTGTGGGATGTACACACCTACGGAAATGATTTTTTGGGATTCACCGTGTGGGATGTACATACCTACGGAAATGCTTGGGTTTCGATGCAAGCACACACCTATTACGACCCGATTCCACATGAGCTCATTTGGAATCACTGTCATTTGGTGTCCTAGGAGGGCCTATCCCCGACGATTTCTGGGTCGTGTGGAGGACTCCCCTATCGCCCACGCTCACTTTGCGACAGTTCCAAATGCCGTCGCGAAAAGGGGTTAAAAATCGTTTGTATAGCACCGACGCGTACTAGTGATAAGAAAATTATCAGGCACTGTTTATTTTTTGATAACATTGCTACGCCCAGCCCAACAATATAATGAGAACCAGTCCAAAAAATAAATGGGCGGCATGGACCTTACATTATTTGTACACCCAGCCTAAGGAATCGTGGCCGAGTAAGGAGCGACACGTGTCGTACGTACAGTCCCTTCAAAAATGTGTACACGTACGTACAAGCAGATGCCAAAAAATGCAACCATGTACATACATACGGGCGGGGTCTCGAGCGCGTACTCGCGCATACGTACGGCCATGCAGTCCGTACATATGGAGAAGGCAGCAATGGCGTCGTGTTCATCGGCACCCTACCAGCGGGGTCGGAATGGAGAAACATCGTCGTGTTCATCGAGAGGCAACCGACTTGGACAAAACAGCCGAAAGTTGGTATGGCATATCGCAAAACGGAGGGAAATAGCCTTCTGCTGGAGCGCGTAAGGTCGAAACGAGGTCATGTTCATCGGGAAGGGTCTCGCGTACTGCAAAATGGAAGAAACGGCCTTCTGCTCGACTGGCTACGGTTGAAACGGGATCATGTTCAATGGGAGGGGCCTGGTGTACCGCAAAACGAAGGAAACGAACTTATGTTGGAGCGCTACGGTCGAAACGGGGGTCCTATTCAACGGGACGGGTGTGGCACACCGCAAAATGGGACTCGACGGGCTACTCTTCACCCACTGTCGACTTCCTCCAGCCTCCACCTGCACTGTTCATCCACCGCGTCTTCCTCTCACTCCACTGGCTACTGTTCAACCAGCCCTCCACCGACTACTGTTCAACCAGCCCTCCACGGGGTCCTGTTCATCCACCCCCAACGCCTCAGCTGTGGCGGCCTCGTCTCGGTGTCCTGTTCATCCAGCGGCAACCGCCTACTACTACTACCACGGGGTCCTGTTCATCCAACCCCCACCGGGCACTGTTCATCCAACCCCAACCACATACGTCTTGACTCGTGCAACCAACCCCCACGTTCACTATTCGTCAAGAGGCAGTAGGTTCGATCGGCTTCAGTAAGCAGCAACGGCGGTCGATCGGGTTTAGTTAGCAGCGATAGCGAAGGAATCGATCGGGTTCAGTTAGCAGCCAAGGGATCGATCACTCGGGTTCAGTAACATAGCCTAGTGCAATCACTCAGGTTAAGTAGCGAACGCCTCACTCAGGTTCAGTTAGAGCCCAACGCCTCACACACACGCGCGTACGTATACAAGAGAAACGCGCAAATCTCTGTGCATTGCTCCACCCCGACCACCCATCGTAACCGGGATCTCCCCGAAATTTTCCTCGCCCTCGCTTCTACCATGATTTTTTCCATCATGGACGGCCCAAAGAATGTCATGCAGCTCCATATCCGCTCTGCCCAGGACGAAAAGCCAAATTTTTGTCATGATTTTTTGTCATTGAAGTTGGAGCCCACCACATCTATGATGATATGCATTTTTGTCACAATTATCGTCATAGAAGTGTCATAAGCATGACAGGAAAAAAAATCGTTCGACCCAAAATGTCACGGATGTGTCTTTCTTTTTGTAGTAATATTCTCGTGTGTGCTTGTTTTCTTTATCACTAAGTAGATTTAATTTCCTGTTCTAAGTTGTTCTATATCTTTAGTTATGGATATGGAGTAGGAAATACCAAAAAATAGGTTTACTTGCTACTCATGGAGATGGGGAACCTCCTAAAACTCTCGATGCTCATTATGTGAATGGTATTATGCACTACTTTAATAATCCTGAGAAAACTCCATTCAATTATATAATGGGAGACACGTTAGATCAATGTGAATAATTTAGGGATTATCGCTTGACTCAAAAAGGTAAACTTTTATGGGATCAAATTCATATGTTGCATTGGTATGCTCGGAATTTATGCTTGAGATATGATTATAGTTGTTGCTCTAGGATGATGGCTCCATACCTTCCCTTTTCATGTAAATTTAATGATAATAAAAACCTGTCTTCTTATGCTAATGGTATATATGATTTCTATGATGTGGAACGAATAGAAGAATTCGTTGCTTTTAAGGGTGCTTATGAAATTGAATCTTTGTTTGAAAAGTGTGAAAATCTTGATGATGCTGTTTACAGACCTGAAAATTATACTATACTTAAATATTGCTATGAGAATTATGAACATAATTACAACATTGATGCGTTTATTGAGAAAGTCTTCGGTGTCCAAGAAGAGACTAATATTTTGCAGGAATCTATGGAAGAAGAAATTGATGACACTGTGAGCTCATTGGATGAAAAAGATGAGGAGGAGAGCGAAGAACAAAAGGAGGAAGAGTGGAATGATCACCCGTGCCCACCTTCTAATGAGAGTAACTTGTTATCCCATACATTGTTTAATTTCCCTTTGTGCTTACCTAAGGATGAATGTTATGATAATTGCTATGATCCCTTTAATTCGTTTGAAATATCCCTTTTTGATGAACTTGATGCTTGCTATGCTTGTGGCCAAGATGCCATTATGAATTATGCTTATGGAGATGAACTTGCTATAGTTCCTTATGTTAAGAATGAAATTGTTGATATTGCACCCACACATGATAGTCCTAATATCTTTTTGAATTATCTAAACTAGACCATATCGGAAAAGTTTGCACTTATTAAGGATTATATTGATGGGTTGCGTTCTACTATTGGACATGATGATTTTGATAAATATAATATGCATGTGCTTGTTGCTCCTACTTGCAATTATTCTGAGAGAGGAACTACATCTCCGCCTCTCTATGTTTTTAATACAATAAAATTGTAAGAAACTGCTTATGATATGTATTGGCCTTTACTTGATGTGCATGAATTGTTCTTTTATGACATGCTGATGCATAGCAAGAGAGTTAGACTTCGTTGTTGCATGATATATATTACTTTGTGCTCACTACTAAATCACAAATCATTGTTAATTGAAACTGGCTTTGATTTACCTTGGGATCCGGGTGGATCCATTGCTTGAGCACTATATGCCAAGCATAATAGCTTTAAAGAAAGCGCTGCCAGGGAGACAACCCGAAAGTTTTAGAAAGTCATTTATTTCTGTTGAGTGCTTTTAAAAGGTTTTAAAAAAAGGGAACCTAAAAAATTTTCAAAAATAAAAGCGAAAGTGAGAAAGACGAGCATTGTTAAACTGGGAGGTAGCCTTGAACTTTCTTTATGCCCAAGGGAACTTTGTGAACCTTGATTACAGAAACTTTTCAAAAACAATAATTACCCCCTTGTACAAATCCATTGTATTATAAAAATAATGTGCCAAGATTTGCCTTTAGGATGATTAGATTGCTTGTTTGGTTTGTGTAGTGCAAAAACAAAAACTTTGGCTGTAGTGCATGAATTTTCATTTTTTTACTAGAACGTCGAATGTTTCTAAAACTTTTTGCATAGTACTTTTATACTATTTTCTATTTTTCCTAATATTTCAGAATTTTTAGAGTTATAGAAGTATGGTTAATGTTCAGATTGCTATAGACTATTATGTTTTTGACATATTCTGTTTTTGATGCATTGTTTTGCGTGTTTTGATGAATCAATGGATCGTATCGATGATATAAGCCGTGGTGAAGTTAGAGTACAGTAGTTATAATGCAAAAATAAAATATGAATGGGTTTGCAATAGCAATTGAAGTGGTGATTTGCTTTATTATACTAACGGATCTCACGAGGGTTTTGTTAAGTTTTGTGTGATTGAAGTTTTCAAGTTTTGGGTGAGATCACAATGGATGAAGGAATAAGGAGTAGCAAGAGCCTAAGCTTGGGGATACCCAAGGCACCCCAATGTAGTATTCAAGGACTCCCAAGCAACTAAGCTTGGGGATGTCCCGGAAGGCATCCCCTCTTTGTTCCCACAATCATCGGTAATTTTACTTGGATCTATATTTTTATTCGTCACATGATATGTGTAAATCTTGGACCGTAGTGTGCTTTTTTATTTTTATTTAATAATGCACCATGGTGGTACGAGATAGTCCTTCGTTGATTTATAGAATGCTCTTTGCACTTCACTTATATCTTTTGAGTATGGCTTTATAGAATGCTTCATGTGCTTCACTTATATTATTTGAAGTTTGAATTGCATGTTTTTTCACATAGAAAACAGCCATTTGTAGAATGCTCTTTTGCTTCACTTATATTTGTTAGAGCGTGGGCATACCTTTTGTAGAAAGAATCAAACTCTCTTGCTTCACTTACATCTATTTAGAGAGTTGACATGAATTGGTCATTCACATGGTTAGTCATCAAATCCTACATAAAACTTGTAGATCGCTGAATATGATATGTTTGATTCCTTGCAATAGTTCTGCGATATAGAGATGCTAATATGTGGGAGGTACTAGTGAATGATTGTGGTTTAGTAAGAATATTGGCGTTAAGGTTTGTGATTCCCGAAGCATGCACGTATGATCTCCCGTTATGTTAAGAAGTTGGAGCACAATTTATCCTTGATTGTCTATCTTTGTGTGAAGGTCGGGGGCGTGCGATGGTTAACTTTTGCATGCGTAGTAGTACTTTGCTTAGAGGGATAATAAACTTTTGCAATAAGTATGTGAGTTTTTTATGACTAATGTGAGTCCATGGATTATATACACTCTCACCCTTCCATCATTGCTAGCCTCTTTGGTACCGTGCATTGCCCTTTCTCACCTCGAAAGTTGGTGCAAACTTCGCCAGTGCATCCAAACCCCGTGATATGATACACTTTGTCACACATAAGCCTCATTATATCTTCCTCAAAATAGCCACCATACCTACCTATTATGGCATTTCTATAGCCATTCCGAGATATATTTCCATGCAACTTCCATCATCATATACACAACTTGAGCATTAATTGTCATATTGCTTTGCATAATCGTAAGATAGCTAGCATGATATTTTCATGGCTTGTCCATTTTTTATATCTTTGCTATGCTAGATCATTGCACATCCTGGTACACTGCTAGAGGCATTCATATAGTCATCATGTATTAGTTTTATCGAGTTGTAAATAAATAAAAGTGTGATGATCATCATTATTAGAGCATTACCCCATGTGAGGGAAAAAAGGCCAAAGAAGCCCAAATAAAAAAGCAGGGCCAAAGAAGCCCACCAAAAAAAGAGAAAAATGAGAGAAAAAGAGAGAAGGGGCAATGTTACTATCCTTTAACCACACTTGTGCTTCAGAGTAGCACCATGTTCTTCATATAGAGAGTCTCCTATATTGTCACTTTCATATACTAGTGCGAATTTTTCATTATAGAACTTGGCTTGTATATTCCGGTGATGGGCTTCCTCAAATGCCCGAGGTCTTCATGAACAAGCAAGTTGGATGCACACCCCCTTAGTTTTCTTTTGAGATTTCATACACTTTTAGCTCTTAGTGCATCCGTTGCATGGCAATCCCTACTCTTCGCATTGATATCAATTGATGGGCATCTCCATAGCCCGTTGATCCGCCTAGTTGATGTGAGACTTTCTCCTTTTTATCTTCTCCACATAAACCCCTACTACCGCATTCTATTCCACCCAAAGTGTTATATCCATGGCTCGTGCTCACGTATTGCGTAAGAGTCGAAAATTTTGAAGCGCGTTAAAAAGTATGAAACAATTGCTTGGCTGACACTGGGGTAGTACATGATTTCTATTTTTTGTTAAGAAGATGCAGCCTGATAAGGCTATATGATTTTGTAGGGATAACGTTATTTAGTATTGATATTTTAAAAGACTTGATTGTTTGTTGGGATGCCCGAGTATTAAATTCTTTTATGTCAAATGATAGACTATTGCTTTGAATCACTCGTGTCTTAATATTCATGCCATGATTAGATTATATGATCAAGATTATGGTAGGTAGCATTCCACATCAAAAATTAACTTTTTTATTATTTACCTACTCGAGGACGAGCAGGAATTATGCTTGGGGATGTTGATACGTCTCCATCGTATCTATAATTTTTTTATTGTTTCATGCCTATATTCTACAACTTTCATATACTTTTGGCAACTTTTTATACTATTTTTGGGACAAACATATTGATCTAGTGCCCAGTGCCAGTTCCTGTTTGTTGCATGTTTTTTTGTTTTGCAGAATATCCATATCATACGGAGTCCAAACGCGATAAAAAACTTACAGAGTTTTTTTTGGAATATATGTGGTTTTTGGGAAAAATAATCAACGCGAGACGATGCCCGAGGGGGGCACAAGGCAGGGGGCGCGCCCCAGGGGAAGGGCGCGCCCTGGACCCTTGTGGTCACCCCGTAAAGCGGTTGGTGCCCTTCTTCGGCCGCAAGAAAGCTAATATCCGGATGAAAATCGTGTTAAAATTTCAGCCCAATCGGAGTTACAGATCTCCCGGAATTTAAGAAATGGTGAAAGGCCAGAATCTCGGAGTGCAGAAACAGAAGTTAACAGAGAGAGAGATCCAATCTCGGATGGGCTCTCGCCCCTCCGCCGCCATGGAGGCCATGGACCAGAGGGGAAACCCTCTTCCCATCATGGGGGAGGTCAAGGAAGAAGAAGAAGAAGAAGGAGGGGGGCTCTCTCCCCCCCCCCCTCTCTCCCGATGGCGCTGAAACACCGCCGGGGCCATCATCGTGACGACGATCTACACCAACAAATTCGCCGTTGTCATCACCAATTCTCTCCCCGTCTATGCAGCGGTTCAACACCTCTCCTCCCCGCTGTAATGTCTACTTAAACATGGTGCTCAACACTATATATTATTTCCCAATGATGTATAGCTATCCTGTGATGTTTGAGTAGATCTGTTTTGTCCTATGGCTTAATTGATGATCGTGATTAGTTTGAGTTGCGTGTTTTATTATTGGTGTTGTCCTATTGTGCTCTCTGTGTCGCGCAAGCGTGAGGGATCCCCGTTGTAGGATGTTGCAATATGTTCATGGTTTGCTTATTGTCTGTGTTGCGGGGGTGATAGCGGCCCAAACACGGATAAGTGGGTTATGGCGTAAGGGAATAAAGAGGACTTGATACTTTAATGATATGGTTGGGTTTTACCTTAATGATCTTTAGTAGTTACGGATGTTTGCTATAGTTCCAATCATTAGTGCATATGATCCAAGTATATAAATTATGTTAGCTTATGCCTCTCCCTCATATAAAATTACAATAATGATTATCGGTCTAGTTATCGATTGCCTAGGGACAAATACTTTCTTGTGACAAAAACTCTCTAATAAAACTAACTTAGCTGCTTCTTTATCTGAGCAACCCCTAGCTTTATTTATGTGCTCTTTATTATCTTGCAAACCTATCTCGTTACACCTACAAAGTACTTCTAGTTTCATACTTGTTCTAGGTAAAGCGAACGTTAAGCGTGCGTAGAGTTGTATCGGTGGTCGATAGAACTTGAGGGGATATTTGTTCTACCTTTAGCTCCTATTTGAGTTCGACACACTTACTTATCGAAAGAGGCTACAACTGATCCCCTACACTTGTGGGTTATCATCCTTCTTTTTAGACTTGACGACAATATCATCCACATAAGCATGAACATTGCATCCAATCTGGATATGGAAACAATTCCCGACACAACGTTGATAAGTCTCCTAGGCACTCTTGAGCCCAAAAGGCATAGACGCATAGCAGAAAGCTCCAAAAGGTGTGATAAAAGTTGTCTTCTCTTGGTCTTTAACTGTCATCTTAATCTGATGATAACCAGAATAAGCATCTAGGAAGCACAAACGCTCACAACCCGCCGTAGCATCTATAATCTAATCAATACGGGGAAGAGCAAAAGGATCAGTTGGACAAGCTTGAGGTCGGTATAGTCCACATACATGTGCCAAGTTCCATTTTTCTTGAGCACTAGCATCGGGTTAGCCAACCACTCCGGGTGAAAAACTTCGACGATGAACCCGGCCGCTAAGAGCCGGGCCACCTCTTCTCCAATGGCCTTACGTCGGTCTTTATTAAAACGGCGAAGGAATTTCTTGACTGGCTTAAATTTAGGATCAATATTGAGAGTGTGCTCAACAAGTTCTCTTGGTACACCCGGCATGTCAGAAGGCTTCCATGTAAAGATGCCTCGGTTCTCACGGATGAACTAGATGAGCGTGCTTTCCTATTTTGGATCCATGTTGGCATTAATAGTGAATTGCTGGGATGAGTCGCTAGGGACAAAGTCAACATGTTTACTACCATCTGCCGACTTAAACTTCAGCAATGGGTCTTGCTCTGTGGTTGGTTTCTTTAAAGGGGTCAAATCTGCCAGGTCAACATTATCTTTGTAAAACTTCAGTTCTTCCATGGCACAGGCCGACTCAGCAGAGGCAGCATCCCCTTCTTCACATTCCAAGCCTATTTTCCTGTCACCATGGACTGTAATGGTACCCTTACGACCTGGCATCTTGATCTGCGGATACACATAACAAGGTCGTGCCATAAACCTGGCGTAAGCCGGCCGTCCATACAGAACATGATAGGGGCTTTTGATCTTGACCACTTCAAACCACAATGTCTCTGCCCTATAGTCATAGTCATCACCAAAAGCCACTTCTAAGGCAATCTTACCAACTGAGTATGCCGACTTACCACGTACCACACCGTGAAAGACTGTAGAGGATGGCTTAAGATCTTTGTTAGTCAAATTCATATGGCGAAAAGCATCATAATAAAGGATATTGATGTTGCTACCTCCGTCCATAAGCACCTTAGCGAATTTGTAACCCCCAACCTGAGGGGCTACCACTAATGCCAGCTGGCCCAGATTGTCAACCCGGAGGGGGTGATCCTCACAACTCCATAAGATTGGCTGCTCTGACCATCGCAAGAATCGAGGCACCACCGGCTCAACTGCACTGAGCGCACGCTTATGAACCTTCTGATCTCGCTTGCAAAGGCTTGTGGTGAACACATGGTACTGGCCACCGCTAAGCTCCTTTGGATTGGTCTGGTACCTCGGATGTTGTTGTTGGTTACCCTGATGGGCTGCTGATTATAGCCGCCCCGGTTACCTTGTCCTCGATATCCAGAACTTGAGCCGTCGCCCCAGAGTCGGGCCCGTGTGAACAGGATCCTGACCCGCCATGCGGGCCGTTATTGTTATTATGGTCCAGATGGAAGCCGGAGCTCTGATATTCCTTCATGATAAAACAGTGCTTCCACAAATGACTGTCCAATTGAGAAAACTGTGCTTTGGGCAAGGCTGGTTCAACATTGCTTCAAGGCTATGCTTTGGTCCTCTAAATTGAGGTGGTATTCCCTTACGACACTGATTGTTATTCTGTGTGTTTGTATTGGCCCTCAAAATCTGATCCACTGTCGTTTTCCTTGCGCTTACCATTATTGACCTGGTTATGCCCTGTCATATTTTGCTGCTGACCTTCACATTGTTGTTCTTCTTCCCCTTGCTGGACTTCTCCTCATCAGAACCAGGGTCCTTAGTGTTGTCTGAGTTGGCGTATTTGATGAGAGCCGCCGTGAGCTCTCCCATGTCATTGCAGTGACGTTTAAGCCGCCCAGCTTCTGTTTGAGGGGTGCGAAGTGGCAATTCTTCTCTAAGATCAAAACAGTAGAGCCTCCTGTGATGCTATCCGATGAGTGGATAACAGCTGAGACCCGGCGCATCCAGTGATGGGTCGACTCATCCTCGCGTTGGACATAAGCGTCTAGGTCGATGATCGAGAGAGGTTGCTTACATGTGTCTTTGAATTTCTGAATGAAGTGCGCCTTCAACTCAGCCCAAGAATTGATGGAGTTGGTAGGTAACACTTTCAGCCAAGTTCGAGTCGGCCCATCCAGCATCATGGTGAAGTACTTGTCACATACATCATTGTTGACACCTACCATCTCCATAGCCAGCCCGTAGCTCTAGATCCAAGCCTTAGGTGGAAGATCAGCTGTGTAGTTAGGTACCTTGCAAAGACCCTTAAAATCTTTAGGCAGACGCTCATTGCGCAGAGCTAGCACTAGGCATGGCACACCCACCCTCCTGGAAGTCATCCTGGCCTCCACAGACGCCGAAGGGTTTCACTGAAGCTGCTGATGAGCCGCTAATTGAGATGCCAGTTCTGCCTCTTGATGTGCTCTTGCCTGATCCCTGATGGGTTGAATGTTGTTATCATCGCGGGGCGGGTTATGCCCATAGGGTGGGTCACGACGCCGCTCGCTGCTGGAAACCGCCGGTGACTCAATCCGCCGGCTTTAACTTCGACTCTCGCGCGGGGTTGAGTGAATTCGCTCGCAGCTATATGAGTAAGCCGCCTGCTGAGCTACAACCGTCTGAAGAAGATCCATGGCATTCCGGGTCTCTATCGCAGGTGGCAACTCACCTTCAATTGGAAGAGCCGCCAACCGCGAGGTTGTAATAACCATGTTATCCAGCGGGTTAGAGTAATGGGCCGGAGGTGTTGGCACTCGCTGAGGCGGGGTCAAGTTTAAATGAGGTGGGTTTGTTGCACGAGGCTGAGTCGTTGCCCCGGTCATGGGCGCCTAAGCAGCTCTAGTCACGTCGGGTGGGTTACCCGGACCCGCTCCAGGTGTAATGAAAAGGTTTTGGCCCTCAAACTGCGGAGGTAAGTGGCTCTGGTGCCTCCTTTGAAGAATAGCATTTGACGCATTCTGATCCAAGTTTAACTGTAAAGCTTCTGCCTATATTCATTGTGACTCAGCCTCCAACGCGGCTCCCTCTGTTGCCATCTTGATATTGTCCGCATTAAGCTCCACTCTAGCTTGTTGTAGCGACCATGATTCCAATGTACTGAAGTCTCTGCGCTCAGTGTCATCCCTGGATCGGTATGCTGACACACACAGTACTCGAGGATTTATAACAGAGATTCAATCACACTTTATTACAACGAAAGCCCTCGAAGAGGCAATATCCATCTCACGATAATGGCTGAAGGCCATTTAGAAAGAAAAAAATATGCGGAAGCTATGAAGAGTAGTTGAGTCCATCCAACTCCACGGCAAACATTGAGTGTATGACAACGACCTATCGCACCTTAATCTTCATCTGAAAACTCTGCAACATGATACGTTGCATCCATGTAGGTCAGCACATTGAATATGCTGGCAAGAACACACTGTAATGAAAATGAGCAAAGCCTACAACTACATGCATATTTGGCTGGTGGAGGCTATAAGGTTTATTTTTTTGCATAAAGCTAGTGATTCCCTACAACAAAGGAAAGTATTTATTTAACTACCTTGTTAAATTTAAGCATGAACAATTGAGTATGGTTCCTCCATCTCAATCCCAAACCAAAGTCATTATTAACCCAACAAGTTAAATCAAGTGTTGAGATCAGTCCATAATTCAAATACCAAGATACTCAAGTTGTCCATAAACGAGGACACGGTTACTCAAGAATAGTTTGTACACTCTGCAGAGGTTTGTGCACTTTTCCCCACACGACTCGATCTCCTCCGTTTGAGTTCTCGCACTACATGGTGTTTGAGCAACGGATGACCGACACATAGTCTTTCAGAAGCATTAACTCTTAACCCTGGGTAGACCGTACCACCTACATCCGCTACATCTGCTAGTCTACCACGGAAAAAGGTCACACAACATACTCAACTATACTAGAGCCCATAATGGCATTATGGCTGCACACGGAAGTTTCTAGGCATGAACAATATATGATCCCTTTGAGCTTGGGTGGCATTCTAATAGGATAATCACACGGGTCCTCCGAGATTTCCTAGGAAAACACTGGATTCTCCAGGTGCCCTACAACCAATCCACCCAGTTGTGTATTAAATTCCCACCTTAAAAAACCCCTAAGTTGTTATTACTCTCACAACTATCATGAAATCGCTCATACCAATCCACATCTACAAGCATGGCTAAGCAATAAGTAACAAAGTGTATATTCCCTTTGTTGATCTCAAGTCATTCGGTTCCTACCTCATGAACTATAAAGCATCATCACATGTAACCAGTCCTACTCATGCAAGTGTTTGAGGATATAACTAATGCAATGAAAACTGGGTATTTGAAAAGTATGATAAAGTATGAACTTGCCTTGCTGACGATTGCTGAAACCTAAAGACTCGTAGTAGCACGCCTCGCACTCCGGGAATTCTATCATAATCAAACAATAGCATACATAAGCAATCATGAAATATAATCGAAGAACAGAACTCGAAAGACTTTGAAAACAAATGAATCACTCTTGTAACAGCAAACAGTTTCTAACAGTACCAAAATTAGTTGAATTTGGCCTCATCAGAAAGTTTAGGTCAAGAGCTTCGATTTGCAAAAAGAATCAACTCAAACGGAGTTATGAAACTCAAACTATGATCAAAAGAACTTCAAATTCAAATCTGCTTGAAACCAAATTTTTAATTTGTCAAAACATTGTTCAAGTTGATTAAACGGAAAGAGGGGCTCGAGACGAAGATTTTGGCGTTGGTTTCACTGGATTTATACGAACGGTTTAGAAACGGTGAGGGTTTGAAGTTCAGGGGCTAATATGCGATAAAAATAATCGCAGATAGGTTCCTGGCCGAAAAAAAAAAACTACGGCGCGAACGTTCGTTAACAGTGACGAACGGACGAACGTATTCGTTAAAACAAACTAATGAGCGAACGCTCGCTAAATAAACTAAACCAAAGAAACCGAAGAAAAACCGAACCGGTCTAAAAAAATAAACTTGGGTTTCTAAAGAAACCGATCTAGAAAATAATGGCGGTTTTACCTCGCGGGTCGGGTTCGACTCGCGGGTCGGGTCAACGGATCAGGCGCGGCGGTGGACGACGGCATGCGGCGGCTCCGGCGAGTGGCGGCGTCGGGTGGCGGCGGTGAGGCACGCGGCGGCGGGGGCTTGCGCGGCGACGGGGGCATGCGCGGCGGCGGCGGCTTCGGCGGGCGACAGCGTCGGCGGTAGGCGTCGGCGTCGGCTGCGGTGGCGGGATGGCGTTGTGGCGGCGGGGGCGGGCGCTT
>LR738714.1:156256872-156301050 GCA_902687465.1 Secale cereale | reverse complement strand
GACGGCATGCGGCGGCTCCGGCGAGTGGCGGCGTCGGGTGGCGGCGGTGAGGCACGCGGCGGCGGGGGCTTGCGCGGCGACGGGGGCATGCGCGGCGGCGGCGGCTTCGGCGGGCGACAGCGTCGGCGGTAGGCGTCGGCGTCGGCTGCGGTGGCGGGATGGCGTTGTGGCGGCGGGGGCGGGCGCTTATAAAGGGGGCGGGGTGACGGCTTGGAGGAGGGGCAAGGCGGCGGCGGGGCGGCTGCGGACTCCGTCGGAGTCCGGCGCTCGCACGGCAGTGGAGGCGGCGGCTCGGACGAGCCGGCCTGCTCGGCTGGGCCTTAGGCCCAGTCGGGCGGGAGAAAGATTAAAAAAAATAGATTTCACCGGAAAAATCCTAAATAAATATTAAAAAATTCTTAAAATGCCAAAAACAATTTTCACCGTCTTAATAAAATATTTAGAACAAAGTGAACATTTTCTTCTCCTAAAATGTAATTTGGAAAAGTGCAATTTTTTCCTAATTCAAATAAAATAGTAATAAAATCCAAATAAAATTGTTTATTCAATTTTAACATTTTTCCTCCAATATTCCTTTTATTTTGTAGAAGTCATATTATCTCCTCTCATATATTTTGATATTGAAATATTTCGGAGAGAAAAATAATTAAAACCAGATGATCCTCCTTTCAATATTTGAGAAAATTCAAATATGAAATCCCCAACTCTCTCCGTGGGTCCTTGAGTTGCTTAGGATTTTTTTGGATCAAAACCAAAATGCAAAATAAACTATGATCTGCATATGGTGATCTATGTATAACATTCCAAATTGAAAATTTGGGATGTTACAAACCTACCCCCCCCCCCCTTAAGATGAATCTCGCCCTCAAGATTCGGGTTGGCTAGAAAATAGGTGTGGGTGGTCCTGGCGTAGATCATCCTCTCGTTCCCAGGTGGCTTCATCTTTTGTGTGGTGGCTCCATTGTACTTTGCAGAACCTGATGACTTTGTTGCGGGTAACTCTGTCGGCAAACTCGAGAATTTTAACGGGCTTCTCCTCGTAAGTCAGGTCGCTCTCTAACTGTATTACTTCTAGGGGCACTTTATCACGTAATGGACTCGGCCATCTCTGTGTGACAATTCTTCAACTGAGATACGTGAAACACATCGTGAACTCCAGACATAGTCTCGGGCAACTCTAGTTGATAAGCTACTTCTCCTTTGCTCTCCAAAACCTTGTACGGTCCCACAAATCTAGGTGCCAATTTACCCTTAACTTCGAAACGCTTAACTCCTCGAAGCGGGGACGCACGAAGATACGCTCTATCTCCAACTTCGTAGATCACCTCCTTGCATTTTGTATCTGCATAGGTCTTCTGCCTGGACTGGGCTACCTTAAGTCTGTCGCGAATCATCTTGACCTTCTCTTCTGACTCTTTGATCAAATCGGGTCCAAATAACTGACGGTCTCCAACTTCATCCCACATCAATGGTGTTCTGCACCTCCTTCCATATAAAGCCTCAAAAGGGGCCATTTGCAAACTGGTTTGATAATTGTTGTTGTAGGAAAACTCCGTGTACGGCAAGTTATCATCCCAACTAGATCCATAATCTAGCGCACAAGCTCTTAGCATGTCCTCCAGAATTTGATTGACTCTCTCGATCTGTCCATCTATCTGTGGATGAAAGGTTGTACTAAACTCTAGCCTACTACCTAAAGTCTCGTGTAACTGCTTCCAAAACTTTGAGGTAAACTGTGTTCCTCTATCTGATGCAATGGTCTTCGGAACTCCATGCAGACATACGATCCTGGTCATGTATATCTTGGCCAACTTAGCACTCGTGTAAGTGGTCTTCACGGGGATAAAGTGAGCTACTTTAGTCAAACGATCAACTATCACCCAAATAGAATCATACCCCGAACGTGTCCTGGGTAGTCATGTGATGAAATCCAGTCCAAGTTTGTCCCACTTCCATTCGGGTATGGATAACGGCTGCAATAACCCTACTGGTTTCTGATGTTCAGCCTTGACTCTCTGACAAACATCACATACTGCTACATACTCGGCAATGTCTTTCTTCATTCCGGTCCATCAGAAATTCTGCTTCAAATCCAAGTACATCTTAGTGTTGCCTGGGTGAATCGAGTACGGCGAATCATGTGCCTCCTAGAGTATCAACTTCCTAATCTTGGGGTCATTGGGCACATAGATACACTTTTCAAACCAAAGTGTTTCGTATTCATCCTCATGAAATCCTTCTGCCATTGCTTCGGCCATTCTTTCCTTTATTTATGTGATCTCTTTGTCCATCTTCTGGGCTTCCCGAATCCTTCCCAATAATGTGGACTGAATTTCTAATGTGGCAACATAACCTCTAGGGACTATTTGCGTTTCCAAATCCCTAAGATCCTCGGCTAACTCCTGGGGTAAACCTCCGGTAATGATTGTGTTAACATAACTCTTGCGACTTAGAGCATCTGCCATGACATTGGCTTTTCCTGGATGGTAATGCAATCTCATGTCGTAATCCTTTATGAGCTCGAGCCATCTACTTTTCCCGAGATTCAACTCCTTCTGCGTGAAGATATACTTCAAACTCTTATGATCTCTGTATACATCACAACGGTTTCCAATGAGAAAATGTCTCTAGGTTTTGAGTGCGTGCACTACGGCTGCTAACTCCAAATCATGTGTAGCATAATTCAACTCATGTGGTCGAAGCTGACGTGAAGCATACGACACAACTCTTCCATCTTGCATGAGAACACCTCCAAGTCCTTGATGAGAAGCGTCACAATATACTTGGAAATCCTTGCGTATATCCGGAAGAATCAACACTTGGGATGTAACCAAGCGTTTCTTCAACTCCTGAAAACTTGCCTCACATGCTTCGGTCGACTTATATTTAGTCTCCTTCTTCAATAGTTCCATCATGGGTTTCGCAATCTTTGAGAAATTCTCGATAAATCTCCAGTAATATCCTGCGAGAGCAAGAAAACTGCTAATTTAGCCAACTGAGGTGGGTGCCTTCCATTCTGTGACTGCCTCAACCTTGGCGGGGTCTACGGATATACCGTCTCCTGATATGACATGTCCAAGGAATCCAACTTCTTTCAACCAAAACTCACACTTACTGAACTTGGCGTATAACTGATGTTCTCGGAGTTTCTCGAGAACTAAGCGTAAGTGTTCATTGTGCTCCTCTTCATTCTTGGAGTATATCAATATGTCATCAATGAATACTACCACAAACTTATCCAAGAACTCTATGAATACCTTGTTCATCATACTCATGAAATAGGCAGGAGCGTTAGTCAAACCAAATGACATAACTGTATACTCATAAAGCCCGTACCTTATGGTAAAAGCAGTCTTGGGTATATCATGTTCTCAGATCTTCAGCTGATGATATCCTGATCGCAAATCGATCTTCGAAAATACTTTGGCTCCTTGCAGCTGGTCAAACAGATCGTTGATCGTCGACAGTGGGTACTTATTCTTGATTGTCACCACGTTCAACGCACAATAGTCAACAACCATTCTCAATGATCCATCCTTCTTCTCGACTAGGAGCACTAGGGCTCCCCACGGCGATGAACTTGGTCATATGTAACCCTTATCCATTAACTCCTTGATTTTCTTGTTGATCTCCTCCAGATCATTAGCGGGCATCCGGTATGGTCTCTTAGATATTGGTCTAGTGCCTATTAATAGTTCAATTAAGAACTCTATGTCTCTATCCGGTGGCATGCCGGGTAACTCCTCTGGGAATACATCGGGGTAATCCTTCACAATTGGCACTTCTTCCTGAACAACTCCTGTGAGTGCATTCACATGTGATTCCTGGGTGTGTGCCTTGACACATACCTGATCCTCTTTCCTTCTTGGGTGGTGAGAAGAATTGATCTACTGGCGCAATCGATGTTCCCTCCAAACTTGGATAGCCAATCCATTCCTATGATTACATCCAAACCTTGGGATTCCAAAAGAATGAGGTCTGTGGGAAATACATGGCTTCCAATGGTCAACGCCACTTGATAGCATCCATGGCTTGCCATATACTCTGCTCCAGGGGAACTCACTAACATGGGTGTCCTAAGGGCTACGGTGGGCAACTTATACTTTTCCACAAAACCACTTGATATGTATGAATGCGATGCACTAGTGTCAAAAAGAACAAGGGCAATAAATGCATTAATCAAAAACTTACCGACTACTGCGTTGGGCTGCTCGTCAATCTCCTCCACATTGACGTGGTTCACTTGTCCTCTGGTGAACGGGTTGGGCTTCTTTCCTGAGCTACCATTGCCATTCCCATTCTTTGACTCGGGGCACTCGGTAGCGTAGTGTCCGATCTTCCCGAACTTGAAACAAGTAATGTGACTCAGATCCTTCTTGGCGGGTGTTGAGGGAGTGGAACGATTTTGACTGTTGTTTCCTACATTCCCATTGCCATTCCTAGCACCACTGTGGTTGTGTGTATTCCATCCATTATTAGAATGGCCTCCATGGTTATGGGTGGGATGGTTGTGTCCTCCTGAGTAGGGGGTATAGCGGGGCTTCTGCTGGGCTCCAGAGTTAAACTTCCCAGCTCCATACTTCCTCTTGCGGTTGTCAATCTGTTGTCGCTTTCCTTCCAGCATAATAGCTTTGTCCACTAGCTCTTGATAATTGTTGTAGGTTGCTAGCATCAGCTGCATGCTCATCTCATCATTAAGTCCTTCTAGAAACTTCTCCTGCTTCTCGGTGTCAGTGGACACATCATCTGGCGCATAGCGAGCTAACTGCCTAAAGTCATTCACGTACTGCCCCATAGTACGGTTTCCCTCGCGCAAGTTGCGAAACTCACACTTCTTCAGGCTCATGGCTCCTGCTGAGACATGTGCGGTGCGAAAGGCTTGCTGAAACTAATCCCAAGTAATTGCAGCAAGTGGGTAGGTGGCGGTGTAGTTCTCCCACCAAGCGGTTGCTGGTCCCTCAAGCTGAAGTGCAGCAAATCGCACTCTCTCTGCATCTGTGCATCCTGCAGTTGCTAGCTCTCTATCCATCTTACGGAGCCAGTCATCTACAATTATAGGCTCGGTGCTACTAGAGAACACCGCCGGTTGCAGCCTTAAGACTCGGGTCAAGTTGTCATGGGGAGGTGGAGGAGGGTTGTTGTTGTTGTTGTTGTTGTTGTTGTTGTTGTTCTGGTTCTGGACAAGTAGTTGCATCAAAGTGCTCTGCTGCTGGATCAACTAGGTGAGCTTAGGGGGAAACTCAAATCCGAGCTCACGTCTCAGAGGCATCTGAGGGGTTTAGAGGGGAATAGAATGAGGTCTAGGGGAAATCACTACCCATATGCATATGCGACAAACAATTTCATATCATATCACTCAATTTCAAACAAGATCACAAAAAAAGATCCTATTACAAAGCTAGCGAACTAATCACTGTCATCTGAAGACTCCATGATATCTGCTCCAGCTTCGTCTTCATAGTCACTTTCATCACTCTCGGTGTCGTCTATCAGAATGTAGTTCTCCATAGTAATTCCTATCTCCGATTCTGGCTTTACTGCGCCAGTTCCAACCTTCTTCTTCAGTGCTTCATTCTGCTCCAATAGTACGGCGATTTCCTCTTCATATCCATCACCTACTGTCTTGAGTTCTTCTTCTAGCTCCGTATTTTGGGTTATCGCCATTTTGGTCTTCTGCACAAGTGCACACATCTGATTCTCGTAGTGTCGAATGTGTTGGTCCATCTCCTAGATGTATGCTGCAATGGATCTGTCGTTCCTGGTGCGAAGCATCTCCCATTGCTGGTCTCGACGTCCACAAATCTGGTAGATGGTGTCTTCAAGGTCCTTGTTGTAGACTTCATAGTTGTAGACTTCACATATGCGTCCAAAAGTGATGTGAGCTGCCATACTCTTTCCTAAGCTCCATGTTGGTGCGTCAAATTCTAGCTCCAGTGGCTCCGTGAATGGTGCAATCATCCTCCCAAGTACACTAACTTTGATCTTCCAGCATTCCTCTTCCGGTGATGTTGTGTAAAGATCTCCAATGATACTTGGTATTCCAATGTGCAAGTATCTTGTGACTTCCTTCAAGTGCTTTCCCAAAGGGGTGTCCTCGTCTGGCTGAGTGAACTTGCTCACTGGGCCCGACATCTATAGAGAAGAATTAGAAGGAGTAGAGAAGAAGTAGAATGAATAGAGAAGAACATCCTATGGAATATCCTAGTGGTCGCGTCCTACGGTCAACGTGTGCTCTAATACCATCTTGTAGGGACCACGATTCCAATGAACCGGAGTCTCTGTGCTCAGTGTCATCCCTGGATCTGTATGCTGACACACACAGTACTCGAGGATTTATAATAGACATTCAATTACACTTTATTACATCGAAAGTCCTCGAAGAGGCAATTTCCATCACACGATAATGGCTGAAGGCCATTTAGAAAATAATAATCTGCGGAAGCTATGAAGAGTAGTTGAGTCCATCCAACTCCACGGCAAACATTGAGTGCATGCGAACGACCTCCGCATTATGCAGCCATGTAGGTCAGCACATTGAATATGCTGGCAAGAACACATTGTAATGAAAATGAGCAAAGCCTACAACTACATACATATTTGGCCGGTGGAGGCTGTAAGGTTTATTTTTTTGCATAAAGCTAGTTTTTCCCTACAACAAAGGAAAGTATTTATTTAACTACCTTGTTAAATTTAAGCATGAACAATTGAGTATGGTTCCTCCATCTCAATCCCAAACCAAAGTCATTATTAACCCAACAAGTTAAATCAAGTGTTGAGATCAGTCCATAATTCAAATACCAGGATACTCAAGTTGTCCATAACCAGGGACACGGCTACTCAAGAATAGTTTGTACACTCTGCAGAGGTTTGTGCACTTTTCCCCACACGACTCGATCTCCTCCGTTTGATTTCTCGCACTACATGGTGTTTGAGAAATGGATGACTGGTACACAGTCTTTCAGAAGCATTAACTCTTAACCCTGAGTAGACCATACCACCTACATCCGCTACATCTGCTCGTCTACCACGGAAAGAGGTCACACAACATACTCAACTATGCCAGAGCCCATAATGGCATTGTGGCTGCAAACGAAAGTTTCTAGGAATGAACGATATATGATCCCTTTGAGCCTGGGTGGCATTCCAATAGGATAATCACACGGGTCCTCCGGGATTTCCTAGGACAACACTAGATTCTCCAGGTGCCCTGCAACCAATCCACCCAGTTGTGTATTAAATTTCCACCTTAAAAGAACCCTTAGTTGTTATTATTCTCACAACTATCATGAAATCGCTCATACCAATCCGCGTCTACAAGCATGGCTAAGCAATAAGTAACAAAGCGTATATTCCCTTGGTTGATCTCAAGTCATTGGGTTCCTACCTCATGAACTATAAAGCATCATCACATGTAACCAGTCCTACTCATGGAAGTGTTTGAGGATATAACTAATGCAATGAAAATTGGGTATTTGAAAAGTATGACCAAAGTATGAACTTGCCTTGCTGATGATCGCTGAAACCTAAAGACTCGTGGTAGCACGCTTCACAGTCCGGGAACTCTATCGCAATCAAACAATAGCATACATAAGCAATCATGCAACAGAATCGAAGAACAGAATTTGAAAGAGTTCGAAAACAAACGAATCACTCTTGTAATAGCAAACAATTTCTAACAGTACCAAAATTAGGTGAATTTGGCCTCACCAGAAAGTTTAGGTCAAGAACTTCGATTTGCAAAAAGAATCAACTCAAACGGAGTTACGAAACTCAAACTACGATCAAAAGAACTTCGAATTCAAATCTGCTTGAAACCAAATTTTAATTTGTCAAAACCTTGTTCAAGTCGATTAAACAGAAAGAGGGGCTCGATATGAAGATTTTGGCGTTGGTTTCACTGGATTTGGAGGAACTGTTTAGAAATGGCGAGGGTTTGAAATTCAGGGGCTAATCTGCGATAAAAATAATCGCGGATAGGTCCCTGGTCGAAAAAGAAAATAAAAAGAAAAAACTACAGCGCGAACACAGACGAACGGACGCACGTAATCGTTAAAACAAACTAACGAGCGAACGCTCGCTAAATAAACTAAATCGAAGAAACAAAAGAAAAACCAAACCGATCTAAAAAAAACCAAACTAGGGTTTTTAGAAAAACCAATCTAGAAAAAAACGATGGTTTTACCTCATGGGTCGGTCGGCGGATCGAGCGCGGCGGCGGACGGCTTCGGGCGGCGGTGCGGCAGGCGGCGGCGGTGCGGGCGCGGGCGGCGGGGGCTTGCGCGACGGCGGCGGGCGGCGACGTCGGTTGCGGTGGCGGGGTGGCGTTGTGGCGGCTGGGGCGGGCGCTTATAAAGGGGCTGGGGGTGGCGGCTTGGAGGAGGGGCAAGCCGGCGAGGGGGCTTCGGACTCCGCCGGAGTCCGGCGCTCGCACGACAGCGGAGGCGACGGCTCGGACGGGCCGGCCTACTCGGCTTGTCCTTCGGCCCAGTCGCGCGGGAGAAAGATTTTTTGTAAATAGATTCGGTCGGAAAAATCCTAAAAAAAAATAAGAATGTCAAAAACAATTTTCGCCGTC
Source organism: Secale cereale (assembly GCA_902687465.1). Taxonomy (NCBI): domain Eukaryota; kingdom Viridiplantae; phylum Streptophyta; class Magnoliopsida; order Poales; family Poaceae; genus Secale; species Secale cereale. The sequence continues at coordinate 156,292,475 of LR738714.1, read as the reverse complement.
TAAATAAAATATTAGAACAAAGTGAACATTTTCTTTGCCTAAAATGCAATTTTGAAAAGTGCATTTTTTTCCTAATTCAAATAAAATAGCAATAAAATCCCAATAAAATTGTTTATTCGATTTTAACATTTTTCCTCCAATATTTCTTTTATTTTGGAGAAGTCATATTATCTCCTCTCATATATTTTGATATTGAAACATTTCAGAGAGAAAAATAATTAAAACCAAATGATCCTCCTTTCAATATTTGAGAAAATTCAAATATAAAATCAATAAAATCCCCAACTCTCTCCGCGGGTCCTTGAGTTGCTTAGGATTTTTCTGGATCAAAACCAAAATGCAAAACAAAATATGATATGCATATGTTGATCTATGTATAACATTCCAAATTGAAAATTTGGGATGTTACACTTGTGCTACTTCATCCCGGAGTTTCGCAACCTCCGCATTATGATGTGTTTGATTCGCCGTAGTTGCCTCTACGGCTAAGTCGCCAAAGCATCCAGAAGCTCGTATAAGAATTGAGCCGGCGGGCGCGCAGAGCCGCTTGCCCCCGCCGTTGCAGCAATCGTTGACTCGGAGGTCATGGCCGCGGCGGTTGATGAATTCACCATCTGTTGCGTACCGGCCATGAAGATAGCAGCCCTGCTCGGCGGCTTACGACAGCTCATAGGGGTCCGGCATACTGTCACCATTGGAGTAGTCCCCAAGCCAACCGTCTTGTAGTGGTAGATTGACTCGGTTTCGTCGGTTGAAGACTCATCACTTGAATAGATGGATGTCTCTCCACCAGACACAGAACCTTCCTCGAGATCCGCCCCATGAACAAAGCCAACGAAAGCACACTTTCGGGCAGGTTGGACCTTGGCGGGTCGTGCGCGCCGAGCCGTCTCAATGGTGTCGGTGCAGGCGTCCGGCTGAGGCTCCGACTCTCCAATCTTGCCGATGAAGACTTGAATTCCTCCGAAGGGGACCCGGTACCCGTACTCGATTGAATCGTCCTCGGAACCCCAGCCAGCGTCGTTGATGTAGATCTTGCCACGATGGCTCTTGGTCATTTGGCCCACGGCGTATCCCTTAATCCCTGATAAGTTGCCCTTCAAGAACTCGAAACCATCGTGCTCAGGCCCCACAATGGGCGCCAATTGTCGTGGTTTCGTCACGACATATGTCCTAGCAAAAGGACTTAGGTGTGGAGCCATCGCAACATAGTTAGCTTGAAGGGGTTGAACGGGAACAAAAGACGCAAAGGATTTACCCAGGTTCGGCCCCTCTCAATAAGGTAAAAGCCTACTACTGTTTCTAGTAGTATTGCTTGATTTTTGATTACAAGGGAGCGAATACACTTGCCCTAGTTCTCAATTGGTTGTCTCTTGAGTTAACCCGCCACCGGGTCTCTCCTCTATATATACAGGTTCAGACCCGGAGGCTTACAGAGTCCCGGCCGGCTCACACAATGTAACCGAGTCGGTTTCCAACTAGTCATGCCTTACAAGGCAAGTCATCCTACGACGGTTCAGGCCCGGGTCTTGGGTTTCACCAGGCCTGCCTCCATGAGCCGCCGTCTTCACACTTCTCCTTGGGCCTCTTTGGACCTTCTTCATATTAAGCCGCAAATGATGTAACCTGGCCCCTCCTGGGCGGGTCACACCTCGAAGCTATATCCCCAGCAGTACTGCTCTGTCGGAGCAGGCGACGCAGATGCTAAGAATGGCCGCGGAGCGCGCGGCGACGAAGCTGCAAGACGGACGACGTGGAGGAGAAAGAAGAGAGCAAATGAATCCGGCAAGTCTGAGGATGGATTTGGTGCAATTTGCGGTGGGGTTCGGCTGTCGGGTCCGACGTGGCGGACGTGCCCGGGCGCCCCATATTTATATTGAATACGAGGGGTGCCGTCTAGCCCAGACTTTAAAACTCATTTGAGATGTCTTCTGGGTTAAACTTTCGTGACCAGTCAGCGTCCGGACGTTTGAAACCAGTTTATGCTCTAAGAGCATCTCCAATAGCATATGTATATTTGGATGTCTATATATTCATATAGACAATGGTCTAAAAAGATTCCCTCATATACACGTCCAGTTTTGCATCAGAACATCTATATACAGGGGGAGGAAGAAATCATGACTGTATCTGAGTTTAGACAACGCCTTCACATTGTTCAGGCGTGGGCATTGACGAGGTCGATTTAGAGGATGTATATATTTGGACGATCATATAGACAAGCTGTTGGACGCTTGTTTTGGGCCCACGTCGTGAAAAACGAGTATAGACATTCATATAGACAAGGAAAAAATTCCTTATCTAACACTATCTTAAATTTCGTTTCCCTATTTGACAGTGAAAAACTTTTTCTTCCCTATCTAACATCGATTTTAAATTTTATGCCTTTTATGACACTTTTATCTACTTTGAGTTTTAATGGTGTTAAATGACATCTGAAATAATCATTTTGCCCCTCATATGGTATGTGGCCAAAGTTTATGCATGGAGACTATTAGTTCATGCATGCGCCTGGCATGGCATCGGCCAGTATGAATAAACACGGACTAGATACTAGATAGAGTGTGTATTTGCAGAGAGGAGAGTGATTGGACTTTCTTGCTTGAAGTACGTATGATGTGGCGTGGCATGCACAAACACACATACTTAAAACGAAGTTAGTTTTCCTTCAGCGTGTCCGAGCCAGCGTCACGCACGTCCTCGCCACAACAGCAAGCAAGGCAGCACCCGTCGTGGACGTGATGGCTGGGCGTCTGGCTGTGTCGCACCAAAAGAGCCCCAGTGGAGAAGGCTTCGCAGTCCTAGTCTTCCAGATCGATTCCCCCTCGCCAAAGCACTTGCACATGCCCCTACACAAGAGCTAACTGAAGCATTGATTGATTTTCTTTGCAAGTTAGCTCACGCACCTAGTAGAACCTAAGGGCATCTCCAGCCGCGTCCCCAGAAAAGCCTCCCCAGGCGATTTTTTTGCGTCGGTGCCGAAAAAACGGCTCAGTCGCGCCCCAGGAGTCCGATTTTCGTCGGCCTGAGCTGAAAACAGCACCGGCGGACTCAGGCCGAACCCGGCGCGCTTGGGGCGCCCGAGGGCGCCGGGGCGAACTGTTTTGGTGCAAAAAAGCCACAGGCCAGCCGCCTCAGCGACACGCCGGCTCGTCTTCCCCCAACTGCCTCGGTTCCCGCGGGGAATCAATGGCAAGGCTGCCGCCGGTCAGCCTTGCCATTGATTCCTCACGGGCGGCGCGTCACGGGACGGCGCGCCGACGCCTCCCCTCCCTCGCACGCGTACACACGGGCGCGGAGCAGCTATAAAGCCGGTGGTCTCACTCGCTTGTGCCCACACCAGACTCGCCCCTCACCGCCGCCCAGCCCCTCCCTCAACGTCTACATATCCCGAGCGCTGCCGCCGAGCCCCTCTCTCTCCCTCTCTACCTCTCCCGAGCCCGTCGCCATGGCAGAATGTTTCCCTGGAGACGAGGCGGCGGCCAACGGCTTCGGCCGCCGTTCGCTCCGCGAATAGGAGTCCTGGCTCCTGTTCCAGGCGAACATCCCGGCGCCGCCGGACATGCGCGCCGGGCCGACGGGGTGGTGACTCAGCGACGGGGGAGTGCCCATTCACCCGTTGCCCGACGCCGTGGCGAAGCCCAAGTACTTCGTCGAGGAGCTCGAGGTCGTGCGTGCCTCCCTGACCGACGCCGAGCTCTCCCTCCCCCAGTACGCCGCCGACAACCACGCGGCATGGGTGACGTACTTCGAGCGCCGCCAGCAACAGCGCCTGGCGTCCACCAACGGCGCGCCGGTGGTCGGCGGCCTGAAGAACAGCGAGGGGCGCCACCTGTGGTGGGGTGTCCCCGGCCGCACACTGGAGGGCGTGCTGACGTACCTCGACGACGGCAACGACCCGCCGTTGGCGTACCCGGCGAGGATGGCCGCCCCATCGCAGCACCGACGTGCCGGGCCATGGGCGCCACGGAGGTTCGGGTCCTCCTCCTCTTCTTCCTTCTCGCGATCTTCATCGCACTCCTCCGGCACTCCGGCACTGCTCGGCGTCAAGGCCGAGCCCGCGGCGGAGACGCCGCTCGGCCGGCGCACTCGTAGCGCCGGCATCGTCATCAACAAAAGTGGCTGGCGCACCTACTCGTCGGCTCCTTCGCGCTTCGTCAAGCCAAAGACGGAGCCGGGGCTCCCGTCGGTGAAGACAGAGCCGGGGCTGGCGCCGGTTAAGAAGGAGCCGGCCGCGCCAGTGAAGACGGAGCTCGACGACGACGACGCGGCCCTGAAATGGGCGCGCATGGACTCCATTGCGATGAAGAAGGAGCGGCGGGAGAAGGAGAAGGAGCGCCAGTGCGTCGCCCTGCGCCGCTTCGCGGAGCGTCGACGCGGCCGTGACGAAGGCGGAGTCGTCGTCATCTACGACAGCGACGACGACGCGCCACCACCAGTCCGCCATGGCGATGACGGGCAGGGGTCCAGCAAGGGCGCCCGCGTCAAGGAGCAGAAGGCCGACGATGACAATGGCGGCGACGGTGGCGACGACTTCAGCCAGTTTTTTTAGATGAGTTTAATGTAATGAAAATCCGCGAACTTCGCCAAAATTTATCGTGTTTGGCCGAAATTTAACGTGTTTTTAGCCGAACTTCGCCGATCTGTGATATATATATTTTTTTAAACGCATCTGGGGGCGGCCCTGGGGGCGGCGGCTGTGGAGCAACTCGGCCCCAGGCCTAATTTTTGCGCCGGCTCACCTCCAGGCGGCGCTTTTAGGCACCTCCTGGGGGGCCAACGGCTGGAGATGCTCTTACCGGCCGGATAAACACATACAACTAGTCAGCTACTTAGCCGCATACAACAAACCAAGCTGGCTGGACATGTCCTTTTTCTCATTGTCAGTATCTATTAAAATTGCCGGCTGTACATGTTCTTTTTTCATTGTTAGTATCTATTAAAATTTTGTCACGTATTGTGTGATGGGCAAAAAAGTCTTTTCATGTGTCATTTAAGATCGTTAAGGTTTAAAATGGATAAGAGTGTTATAAAAGGCATAAAATTTAGACCAGATGTTACATAAGGAAGAAAATATTTTTCGGTGTCAAATAAGGAAACAAAATTTAAGACAGTGTTAAATAAGAAATTATCTCATGGACAAGCTATCGGAGATGCTATAAGGAGTGCGTTTTTAAATTACGATGACGTTTGAAGCCGGTTTATGCTCTAAGGAATGCGCTTTTAAATTATGATGATAGACTCAAAATCATACGGTCACTCTCGAGTGCTTTATGAGCCAAATCACTGTATTACGACGATTTGTCCATTTTGACGATTCCCCTGGAGTTGCTCCTAGCAGAGGCACTGAGGTGCCGGCTGATGACACAGCCACCCAGCAGCACAGCATGCGCTCAGCCCGCCGGAAGTCACACCCAGCTACTAGTATTGCTAGCTTGGCTTGTCCCTGCCTCGCCCGGCGTGAAAATGTACAGAACTGATCCTTATCTAAAACTTCAACATAAAATGATTTTATTTTGAAAATATTTCACGAAATGACCCTTTTTGTATGACGCCCGTGGCTAGGGCGCCATGTTAGATAGCATGACACCTCGAGGTAGGGCGTCATGCTATTTGGCATGGCACCCTAGGCCGGGGCGCCATGCTCACTACCATGGCGCCCTAGCCCGGAGTGTCATGCTCTCTGGCATAGCGCCTTAGCCTCGGGCATCATGCAAAATGGGCCATTTTCGTGAAATATTTTCAGAATGAGGTCATTTTGTGTTGAAGTTTCAGATAAGGACCGGTTTGTTCATTTTTACTCGCCCGGCTGCCACTACCTCTGCCACCACTGTGCACAGTTGCTTGCCGGCCGCGCGCGCCGTACATGCGCAGCAGAGAGTTACGTACGCGCCTCGGATAGGCACGCTAGTTAGCTTGCAGCAGCGGAATTTGTCAGACCGACACAGGGCGGCACGTGAAAATGTACAGAATTGGCCCTTATCTGAAACTTCAACACAAAATAACCCTATTTTGAAAATATTTCACGAAATGGCCCCTTTTGCATGACGCCCGCGGCTAGGGCGCCATGCTAGATAGCATGACGCCCCGGGGTAGGGCGTCATGCTATTTGGCATGGCACCCTAGGCCGGGGCGCCATGCTACATGTCACTACCATGGCGCCCTAGCCCGGGGCGTCATGCTCTCTAGCATGGCGCCCTAGCCCCGGGCGTCATGCAAAAGGGGCCATTTTCGTGAAATATTTTCAGAATGAGGTCATTTTGTGTTGAAATTTCAGATAAGGGCCAATTTTGTTGATTTTCACGGGCGGCACTGCACGCTTGAAGTACTCCTAGTAGTACCTCTGTATTCCTACTGTACTCTACGTCTATCGCAACGGCAGGCCATCATTGCACTAGCTAGCCGCAGGCGAGGCGAGCAGCCTAGCGTGGCGTCGGGGCTGCCAAGGGAACCCCGCCCTGAGATCATGGGAAGATCACGCACGCGACGCGAGGGAGGGCCGAGCGGAGCCGCGTGCGATGCGATCCAACTGCCATCAACCGGGAGAAAAGGCTGATCAAGGGGAGCCGCGTGCGTCTACTACGTGTGGCCCGGCGACGGCGAGGCACGCGCGTGCGCTGCTGTGGCCAAGCGTGCGCCGCATGACCACATGCGCTCTACTACACGGCTACCACGCCCGTCCTGTTGCGGGTCTCGGCGGCAGGTGGCGCCTTCCCTCACTGCGGCGCCAACATCGTCGACCCGCCTCCTGGCGCCATAATCAGCCGCTAAAGTACTCGAAATGACCTGGGAATGGTCGAATGCGCTCCGACAAAGCAGGAGGACGAGTATAGGAAGAAAGAGAGCCAAGACGACGAGGTGGGAGCCGCCAAGAGTACGGGCGATTTGCAATCATGGTCATTGGGAGATCTCGGGCGGCAAACGGGCATTAGGGCAAGCGGCAGCAGGGCTCAACACGAGGCCGCATTAGTAGTGTGTGTTGAATATATTGTGTACGTGTACATTATTTTTTTGGTCCATCTCCTAGTTCATCTGTATAGTAATAAGGTTGTAGCCCCCTTCTGTACCCATATATACGTGTCTGGTGCACCGATCAATGCAGTGTGTTGCATAACCTATTCTTTCTCTTCTACATAGTATCAGATTCCGGGTTCTAACCCTAGCATTTCGCCGCCGGCACCGCCACCTAGTCGCCGCCTGCGCGCCTCCCGCGCCGGCCACCATTTCTCCATGCCCTCCTGTCGCGATCTGCCGCCGCTTCACATCTCTCGCGCTCGATCTCCCACCAACTCGCCCGCCCCACTCCAACTCGGTCGCTGCAGCCTTGCCCGCTATGCCGCGCGCCCACATCGCCCAACACAACGCACCCTGCCGCCCGAAGCCAGCCATCGTCCGCTTGCACTCCAGCCATCACCCAAGCCGCATCGCCCCCTAGCCACTTCGCTCGTCGAGCTCGCACTACGCAGTTATGGCGTCCATCGGCCCGTCCGCCGCCGCCTCTGCCTTCCCGTCGCCGTCGCTCGACGGCGCGGTCCCGCTGTCGTACGGGGCGGCCACCACCTACGGCGCGTCTGGTGTCGCCCCGCCAACCCGCCTCGACTTGCCGCACGGCTCGGCTCCGCTGCCCCCGTAGGCGTCACCGCCCCACCGTCGGCGCCCTCTGGCCAGTCCGTCGACCCCTTGCAGTCGCGCGGGGCGTACGACGCATATGTTCCCACATACGGGAATCCTACGTACGGGGCATACGGGGCTCCGCCCGTGTAAGAGTCTCCCGGGTACTGGTGGGGGTCGTCAGCGGGCCAGCTGATGATCCACAAGTGTAGGGGATCTATCGTAGTCCTTTCGATAAGTAAGAGTGTCGAACCCAACGAGGAGCAGAAGGAAATGATACACAGTTTTCAGTAAGGTATTTTCTGCAAACACTGAAATTATCGGTAACAGATAGTTTTGTGATAAGATAACTGGTAACAAGTAAATAATAGTAAAAGTAAATAAGGTGGACCAAGATGGCCCAATCGTTTTTGTAGCAAAGGACAAGCCTGGACAAATTCTTATATGAAGGAAAGCCCTCTCGAGGACATATGGAAATTATAGTCAAGCTAGTTTTCATCACGTTCATATGATTCGCGTTCGTTACTTTGATAATTTGATATGTGGGTGGACCGATGCTTGGGTGCTACCCTTACTTGGACAAGCATCACACTTATGATTAACCTCTATTGCAAGCATCCACAACTACAAAAGAAGTATTAAGGTAAACCTAACCATAGCATGAAACATATGGATCCAAATCAGCCCCTTGCGAAGCAACGCATAAACTAGGGTTTAAGCTTCTGTCACTCTAGCAACCCATCATCTACTTATTACTTCCCTATGCCTTCCTCTAGGCCCAAACAATGGTGAAGTGTCATGTAGTCGACGTTCACATAACACCACTAGAGGAAAGACAACATACATCTTATCAAAATATCGAACCAATACCAAATTCACATGATTACTTATAGCAAGACTTCTCCCATGTCCTCAGGAACAAACGTAACTACTCGCAAAGCATATTCATGTTCATAATCAGAGGGATATTAATATGCATAATGGATCTGAACATATGATCTTCCACCAAGTAAGCCAACTAGCATCAACTACAAGGAGTAATCAACACTACTAGCAACCTACAGGTACCAATCTGAGGTTTTGATACAAAGATTGGATACAAGAGATGAACTAGGGTTTGAGAGGAGATGGTGCTGTTGAATATGTTGATGAAGATAACCCTCCCCAAGATAGGAGAGTTGTTGGTGATGATGATGACGATGATTTCCCTTTCGCGGAGTGAAGTTTCCCCAGCAGAACAGCTCTGCCGGAGCCCTAGATTGGTTCCGCCTCGAGATGGCGGCGCTTCGTCCCGAAAGCCTCCTTATGATTTTTTCCAGGTCAAAACACCTCATATAGCAGAAGATGGGCATCGGGGGGCCACCAGGTGGCCCACGAGGCAGGGGGCGCGCCCCCCACCCTCGTGGATAGTGGGTGGCCCCCCTCCTGTATTTCTTTCGTCAGATATTTTTTTTATTTTCTGAAACGGAGTTTCGCGGAGTTTCAGGGCTTTTTGAGTTGTGCAGAATAGGTCTCCAATGTTTTCTCCTTTTCCAGCCCAGAATTCCAGCTGTCGGCATTCTCCCTATTCATGTAAACCTTGTAAAATAAGGGACAAAAGGCATAAGTATTGTGACATAATGTGTAATAACAACCCATAATAGAATAAATATCAACATAAAAGCATGATGCAAAATGGACGTATCAACTCCCCCAAGCTTAGACCTCGCTTGTCCTCAAGCGAAAGCCGATATCGAAAAATATGTCCACATGTTTAGAGATAGAGGTGTCGATAAAAATAAAATATGGACATGAAGGCATCATGATCAATCTTATAGCAGGAATCTATCAAAATGTCAAGTATGAATCACAAACTTTGTTGAGAACCAACAAACTATGATCTCAGTCATTGAAGCAATTGCAATTTATCGTAACATCGGAAAGAGTCAAAATAAGAGATTTTCAGCAAGTCCACATACTCAACTATCATTTAGTCTTTCACAATTGCTCACACTCACGCAATACTTATGGGTATGGAGTTTTAATCAGACACATAGAAAGATAGGGGCTTATAGTGTTGCCTCCCAACCTTTTACCTCAAGGGTAATGTCAACAGTAATAGATCATGATAACTTATATCCAAGTGGGTATATATGTCAGGATCTTTCCAACACAATGTGCTTGCCAAAGGATAAAATATAAAAAGGGAAGGTGAAGATCACCATCACTCTTATAAGGTAAGAACAAAAGATAGGCCCTTCGCAGAGGGAAGCAGAGGTTGTCATGTGCTTTTATGGTTGGATGTACAAAATCTTAGCGCAAAAGAACGTCACTTTATATTGCCACTTGTGATATGGACCTTTATTATGCAGTCCGTCGCTTTTATTGCTTCCATATCACAAGATCGTATAAAGTTTATTTCTCCACACTAATAGATCATACATATTTTAGAGAGTTGCAACAATGACAACTTACTTGAAGGATCTTTCTCAATCCATAGGTAGGTATGGTGGACTCTCATGGCAAAACTGGGTTTAAGGATGTATGGAAGCACAAGTAGTATCTCTACTTGGTGCAAGAAGTTTTGGCTAGCATGAGGGGGGAATGCAAGCTCAACATGTTGGATGATCCATGACAATATACTTTATTTTGGATATAAGAAGACATAACCCATTATGTTGTCTTCCTTGTCCAACATCAACTCTTTTAGCATGTCATATTTTAATGAGTGCTCACAATCATAGAAGATGTCCAAGATACTATATTTGTATGTGAAAACCTCTCTTTCTTTATTACTTCCTATTAATTGCAATGATGACCAAAATTTTGTTTGTCAACTCTCAATAACTTTTATTCATCATACTCTTTATATGTGAAGTCGTTACTTTCCATAAGATCAATATGATCTCTTGGTACTTTTTATATTTTCTTTTATTCTCTCATGATCGTAGCGAGAAAATCAAGCCCTTGACTCAAAACTAATCTTTATTATATATATAGCTCACGGACTCGATTGCAAAGATAATGATCATAAAGCAAAGCTCACGACTAGATCATACTAAACTTTATTCTACTATATCAAGATATTACCAAAAGGATCAACTAAGAAAAACGGTAAAGATAGGAGTGTCATGGTGATACGGTACCGGGGCACCTCCCCCAAACTTGGCAGTTTCCAAGGGGAGTGCCCATACCCATGTGATTATGTCTCCGTATTCGAAGGTGGTGATGATGGAGTTGGAAGCAGTGATGACGGATTATCATACATCGAGCGTACGAGATCCTCCAACTTGCGGATAATACCCTTGAGTGTGGTGATATGCTCCTTCAACAAAATATTTTCACTTGTGATATACTTGTTTTGTATTTGAGCTAACTCAATCGTCTTGAACGCTTCAATCTCAGTTGAAGTAAAAAGGTTTGGAAGGGGTTAAAGGATGTCTTTTTCTTCTGCTGCCGGAGCCCGGTCTTCCATAGCCTTCTTGATCCTATTCTCCTTGTTGATCTCCCCGGGTTCTTCTCTCTTCAGCTCTGTCTTCATTAGCCAAGCATCGTTGCCGTCATTGTTGGAGGAGGAGGAGGACATGATGCCTGGTCTTGTCAACTCTGGCAAAAAATAGCTCGAAACAATAACAGAGGATTTTTTGCGTGGTGCGGTGGTCAAATATTCGGGAGATTATATAGTTAATTTATACCGACCAAAAGAAGTAACGTGCAAGAAAATGGAGTCTGGGAGGCACGCGAGGTGCCCACGAGGTAGGGGGCGCGCCCACGGGCGCGCCCTCCACCCTCATGGACGCCTCGTGTCCTTCCCGGACTACTTCTTATTTTTCTATTTTTCTAAATATTCCAAAACGAAGAAAAATTGCCATTAGAACTGTTTTGGAGTCGATTTACTTACCGTACCACATACCTCTTCCTTTTCGGAGTCTGAATCGTTCTGGAAAGTGTCCCTTATGTATTCCTCTGGGGTTACGGTTTAAATAACATTGGTTTCAACATTTATAGGATTACCTGAGATATAATGTTTGATTCTTTGACCATTCACCATCTTCGGATTTGTGCCTTCGAAGTTGTTGATTCTTATGGCATCGGAACGATGGACCTCCTCGATAACGTAAGGACCTTCCCATTTAGAGAGAAGTTTTCCTGCAAAAAATCTTGAACGAGAGTTGTATAGCAAGACATAATCACCAACGTTGAACTCGCGCTTTTGTATCCTTTTGTCATGCCATCTTTTAACATTTTTTTAAACAATTTGGCATTCTCGTAAGCCTGGGTTCTCGATTCGTCAAGTGAGCTGATGTCAAATAACCTCTTCTCACCGGCAAGTTTGAAATCATAATTGAGCTCTTTAATAGCCCAATATGCATTATGTTCTAGTTCAAGAGGTAAGTGGCATGCTTTTCCATAGACCATTTTATACGGAGACATACCCATAGGATTTTTGTATGCGGTTCTATAGGCCCATAATGCATCATCAAGTTTCTTGGACTAATTCTTTCTAGACCTATTAACAATCTTCTGCAAATTTAATTTCATCTCTCTATTACTTAGTTTTACTTCCACTAGACTGTGGGTGGTATGGGGATGCAATCCTATGATTCACATCATATTTAGCAAGCATTTTACGGAAAGCACCATGACTAAAGTGTGAACCACCATCAGTTATTAAGTATCTAGGGACTCCAAACCTCAGAAAAAATAACTTCTTTAAGCATCTTAATAGAGGTGTTGTGATCAACACTACTAGTTGGAATAGCTTCTACCCACTTAGTAACGTAATCAACATCAACTAAAATATGTGTATACCCAATAGAGGAAGGAAACGGTCCCATATAATCGAAGCCCCATACGTCAAATGGTTCAATAACAGGTGAATAATTCATAGGCATTTATTGACATCTACTAATATTACCAATTCTTTGGCATTCATCACAAGATAAGAAAAACATACGGGCATTCTTGAAGAGAGTGGGCCAATAAAAACCAAATTGTAGTACCTTATGTGCAGTTCTATCTCCAGCATGGTGTCCTCCATAAGTTTCGGAGTGAAACTTGCGTAGGATCTGTTCCTGTTCATGCTCAGGTACACAACGTCTAATAATACCATCTACTCCATCTTTATAAAGGTGTGGGTCATCCCAGAAGTAATGTCTTAAATCATAGAAGAACTTGTTCTTTTGCTGGTATGTGAAACTAGGTGGTGTAAATTTAGCAACAATGTAATTAGCATAATCAGCATACCATGGAGCAGTACGAGAAGTATTTATGACGACTAATTGTTCATCAGGAAAGCTATCATCAATAGGTAGTGGGTCATCAAGAATATTCTCTAACCTAGACAAGTTGTCTGCAACGGGGTTCTCAACTCCCTTTCAATCAGTAATATGCAAATCAAATTCTTGTAGCAGGAGTCTAGGTTTAGCATCTTTTTTTATAAGGTATTTGATAGCAGCATGATCAGTGTGAATAGTTACTTTAGAATCAACAATATAAGGTCTACACTTATCACAAGCAAATACGATTGCTAAAAATTCTTTCTCAGTAGTAGCATAATTTCTCTGGGCACTATCTAGAGTTTTGCTAGCATATTGCATAACATTCAATTTCTTATCAACTCTTCGTCCTAGAACAACACCTACAACATAATCACTAGAATCGCACATAATCTCAAAGGGTAAGTTCCAGTCATGAGGCTGGACAATAGGTGCAGAGATCAATGTTTTCTTAAGTACTTCAAATACTTCTGCACAATCATCATCAAAGACAAAAGGAACATCTTTTTGTAAGATATTAGTCAGAGGCATAGAGATTTTGAAGAAGTCCTTAGTGAACCTCCTATAAAACCCGGCATGACCATGGAAACTTCTTATACCTTTTATGTCCCTGGGACACGACATCTTTTCAATAGCATCAACTTTAGCTTTATCAACTTCAATACCTCTTTCGGAAATTTTATGCCCCAAGACAATGCCTTCATTAACCATAAAGTGGCACTTTTCCCAGTTCAAGACAAGATTAGTTTCTTCACATCTCTGCAAAACTCGATCAAGGTTGCTCAAGCAATCATCAAAACAAGTTCCATAAACGGAAAAAACATCCATGAAAACCTCAACAATCTTTTCACAAAAGTCAGAGAATATAGCCAGCATGCATCTTTGAAAGGTAGCAGGTGCATTACATAAACCAAAAGGCATACGTCTATAAGAAAAGGTACCAAAGGGACAAGTAAAAGTGGTATTTTCTTGATCCTCTTTTGACACAAGTATTTGAGAGAAACCAGAATAGCCATCTAGAAAGCAAAAATGAGTATGTTTGGATAACCTTTCTAGCATTTGATCAATAAAAGGTAAAGGCTAATGATCTTTCTTAGTAGCTTTATTTAATTTGCGGAAATCAATTACCATCCTATAACCTGTAACAATTTTCTGCGGGATCAATTCATCTTTATCATTAGGAACAACAGTGATACCTCCCTTCTTAGGGACACAATGGACATGACTTACCCACTGACCATCAGCATCTGGAAAAATTGTACCTGCCTCTAGAAGCTTCAATATTTCTTTTCTTACCACTTCTTTCATCCTAGGATTTAACCGCCGTTGATGATCAATAACCGGTTTAGCATCGTTTTCCAATTTTATCTTGTGTTGGCATAGAGTGGGACTGATGCCCTTAAGATCATCAAGAGTATATCCAATAGCAGCACGGTGCTTCTTCAGAATTTTCAATAATTTCTCTTCTTCCTGCACTGAAAGGTTAACACTAATAATAATATGATATATCTTCTTTTCATCAAGATAAACATACTTAAGAGTATCATGTAATGGTTTAAGTTCAAACACGGGATAACCTTGGGTGGAGGAGGATGCCCTAGAATTTCAACAAGCAAGTTGTGTTTCAATAAGGGTTCATGTTTAAAGAATATTTCATCTATTTCCCTTCTCTCATTCATATACATATCATTTTCACGGTCTAGCAGATATTGTTCTAAGAGATCGTTAGGAGGTACAACAATAGAAATAAGACCAATAATTTCATCCTTACTAGGCAATTCTTTATCATGGGGTTGTCTACGAAATTTAGCAAAGTTAAAATCATGAGACATATCCCCTAATCCAACAATAACAATATCCTTTTCGCAGTCTATCTTAGCATTAACGGTGTTCAAGAAGGGTCAACCAAATTTAATGGGGCAAAAATCATCTTGTGGGGAACCAAGAACAAGAAAATCAACAGGGTATTTAACTTTCCCACACAAGACTTCAGCATCTCTAAAAATCCCCATTGGTGAAATAGTGTCTCTATTGGCAAGCTTAATAGTAACATCAATACCTTCTATATCAGCAGGTGCAATATCGTGCATAATTTCTTCATATAAGGAAATGGGTATTACACTCGCACTAGCACCTACGTCACACAAACCATGATAGCAATGATCTCCTATTTTAACGGAAATAATAGGCATGCCTACAACAGGTCTATGTTTATTCCTAGTATCGGGTTTGGCGATTCTAGGAGCTTCCTCGTGGAGGTAAATAAAATGCACATCTATATTATCGACCAAGAGATCCTTAACCATAGAAAAACTAGGTTCAACTTTAATTTGCTCAGAGGGTGTAGGTGTTCTAGTATTACTCTTACGAACCACAGTTGAAGCTTTAGCATGATCCTTTATTCTAACAGGAAAGGGTGGTTTCTGAATATAAGCAGTAGGAACAATAGGATCAAAATTATAAGTGATAGTTTTTTCTTCTACTTTAACAGGTTCAACTACTTTTACTTCAATGGGAGAATGGTATTTAAACCACTTATCCTTAGGGAGATCAACATGAGTAGCAAATGATTCATAGAAAGAAGCTACTATCTCAGAGTCAAGTCCATATTTAGTGCTAAATGCACGGAAAACATCGGTATCCATAAATGATTTAACACAATCAAACTTAGATGTTATACCTGACTCCTTACCTTCGTCGAGATCCCAATTTTCAGAGTTGCGTTGAATTCTTTCCAATAAATCCCATTTGAATCCAATAATCTTCGTCATAAAAGAACTAGTACAAGAAGTATCGAGCATGGAGCGATTATTGACAGAAAGCCGAGCATAAAGTTTTTGAATGATCATTTCTCTTGAGAGCTCATGATTGGGGCATGAATATAACATTGACTTAAGCCTCCCCCAAGCTTGAGCAATACTTTCTCCTTTGCGAAGCCAAAAATTATATATATAATTACGATCACGATGAACCTGATGCATAGGGTAGAACTTCTGATGAAATTCCAACTTCAATTGATTGTAGTTCCATGGTCCAATATCATCGCATAGCCTAAACCATGTCAATGCCTCTCCCTTCAAAGATAAAGGGAAGACCTTCTTCTTGATCACATCCTCGGGCATACCTGCAAGCTTAAATAATCCACAAACTTCATCCACATAGATTAGGTGCAAATCGGGATGCAGTGTTCCATCTCCTGTAAAGGGATTAACTAGCAGTTTCTCTATCATACCTGTAGGAAATTCAAAGCAAACATTTTCAGTAGGTTCAGTAGGTTGAGGAGCAAATCTTTGCTCTACTGGTCGAGGTGAAGATACCCCGAACAAGCCCCTCAAAGGATTAAGTTCCATGGTGACAAGTGACAGTAAATTTCAGCACACTATTTAAATTTTTCCTTACCAAATTCCACTTACCAAAGGCGCTTCACTCCCCGGCAACGGCGCCAGAAAAGAGTCTTGATGACCCACAAGTGTAGGGGATCTATCGTAGTCCTTTCGATAAGTAAGAGTGTCGAACCCAACGAGGAGCAGAAGGAAATGATAGGCAGTTTTCACTAAGGCATTTTCTGCAAGCACTGAAATTATCGGTAACAGATAGTTTTGTGATAAGGTAATTGGTAACAAGTAAATAATATTAAAATTAAATAAGGTGCAGCAAGATGATCCAATCCTTTTTGTAGCAAAGAACAAGTCTGGACAAATTCTTATATGAATGAAACTGCTCCCGAGGACACATGGGAATTATCGTCAAGCTAGTTTTCATCACGTTCATATGATTCGCGTTCGTTACTTTGATAATTTGGTATGTGGGTGGACCGGTGCTTAGGTTCTGCCCTTACTTGGACAAGCATCCCACTTATGATTAACCTCTATTGCAAGCATGCACAACTACAAAAGAAGTATTAAGGTAAACCTAACCATAGCATAAAACATATGGATCCAAATCAGCCCCTTACGAAGCAATGCATAAACTAGGGTTTAAGCTTCTGTCACTCTAGCAACCCATCATCTACTCATTACTTCCCTATGCCTTCCTCTAGGCCCAAACAATGGTGAAGTGTCATATAGTCTATGTTCACATAACAGCACTAGAGGAAAGACAACATATATCTTATCAAAATATCAAACGAATACCAAATTCACATGACTACTTATAGCAAGACTTCTCGCATGTCCTCAGGAACAAACATAACTACTCACAAAGCATATTCATGTTCATAATCAGAGGGATATTAATATGCATAATGGATCTTAACATATGATCTTCCACCAAGTAAACCAACTAGCATCAACTATAAGGAGTAATCAACACTACTAGCAACCTACATGTACCAATCTGAGGTTTTGATACAAAGATTGGATACAAGAGATAAACTAGGGTTTGAGAGGAGATGGTGTTGGTGAAGATGTTGATGAAGATAACCCTCCCCAAGATGGGAGAGTTGTTGGTGATGACGATGGCGATGATTTCCCCCTCCCGGAGGGAAGTTTCCCCGGCAGAACAGCTCCGCCGGAGCCCTAGATTGGTTCCGCCAAGGTTCCACCTCGAGACAACGGCCCTTCATCCCGAAAGCCTCCTTATGATTTTTCCCAGGTCAAAACACCTCATATAGCATAATATGGGCATCGGGGGGTCACCAGATGGCCCACGAGGCAGGGGGCGCCCCCCTTGTGGATAGTGGGTGGCCCCCCTCCTGTATTTCTTTCGCCAGATATTTTTTATATTTTCTGAAACGGAGTTTCGTGGAGTTTCAGGGCTTTTTGAGTTGTGCAGAATAGGTCTCCAATGTTTGCTCCTTTTCCAGCCCAGAATTCCAGCTGCCGGCATTCTCCCTCTTTATGTAAACCTTATAAAATAAGGGAGAAAAGGCATAAGTATTGTGACATAATGTGTAATAACAACCCATAATGCAACAAATATCAACATAAAAGCATGATGCAAAATGGACGTATCACTAGCACTCGCCCGCTGGGCAGCAGCCAGACGATGCCCATCACCTGCATCATCTATGAGCAGGCCCGCGGGTTTTTCCGGAGGGCCACCCGGCCAGTGCCGGCTCTACTCGCCATGCCGATGGCCGGCGGCCACACTCCGCCTGCCCCGGTTCAGCCCTACGGCGGCGTCGCCTCACTGTCGGTCTCACCGTCATGGGACACTACTTCCTTGGCCTGCACTCGGCCCCGTCCCCGGTGGCGCTTGGTACCGGCGGCGCTTGGTACATGGACTCGGGTGCCACCGACCACATGACATCTCATCCCGGTACTCCAACCTCCTCCACTCCGGTTCATACTCCTACTTGCATCACTGTTGGCAACGGTTCCTCTTTACCCATCACACATGTCGGTCGTGCTTCGTTTCCTTCCACATCTACACCTATCACTATGTGTGTTGTTCTTGTGTCTCCTGATGTAGTTACGAACCTTGTATATGTTCGTCATCTTGCCCGTGAGAATCCCATTACCATTGAATTTGATGATGTCAGTTTTTTTGTGAAGGACGCCCGTACTCGGATGGTCCTTCACCGTTGCGATAGTCCTGACGAGCTCTATCCGGTGCACCCCTCCAGCACCACCTGCACCACCCCAGTGGCCCTCGCCGCAGGTGTCGACCTTTGGCATGCTCGTTTGGGACACCCTAACTCCACCGCTTTGCATCAAATACTTAAGAGTTTTTCATTCTAATGCAATAAGATCTACGACCATACTTGTGAGGCTTGTCATCTTGACAAGCACGTTCGTCTTCAATTTAGCGCATATACTACTATTTCAACTTTTCCCTTTCATTTATTGCATAGTGATGTTTGGACATCCCCGGTTGCAAGCAACACGGGCTATCTATACTATCTGGTGATCTTAGATGATTTCTCTCATTATGTGTGAACATTTCTTCTTCGTCGCAAGTCCGACGCTCTTGCCACACTCACTGCATTTTATATTTACGTCACCACACAGTTTGGTCATCCTATCCTTGCTTTACAAACTGACAACGAAAAAGATTTGACAATGCCATTGTTCGTAACCTTCTTGCCTCTCACGGCACTATCTTCCGCCTCACTTGCCCCTAGACGTCCCAACAAAATGGTCGTGCCGAGCGTATCCTTCGCACTCTTAATGACCGCGTCCGCACATTACTCTTTCACTCTAACGTGCCTCCCCGGTTTTGGTCGGACGCTCTCGCCACCGCCACCCTCCTCATTAACATCCGCCCGTGTCACCCACACTGGAACTATGCCCCTCACCATCTCCTCTTTGGTGTGCCCCATCTTATGTTGTCCTTCGCATCTTTGGCTGTCTGTGTTATCCTAGCCTCGCCACCACTGCGCCTCATAAGCTTGCACATCGCTCAATCGCTTGCATCTTCCTCGGCTACCCACCTAACACCAAAGGATACCGCTGCTACGATCCTGTCTCACATCATGTATTCACCTCCCGGCACATTTACTTTGATGAGAAGGTGTTTCCATTTCAGCAGGTACCTCCCGTTGCCCCGTCGCCGTCGGCCACCAGTGGCGCACCAGCGACCCCCTCAGGTGGACGGCCCCGCTCGATTCTTGGACCGCCTCCGTGAAGGAAATATGCCCTAGAGGCAGTAATAAAGTTGTTATTTATATTTCCTTGTATATCATGATAAATGTCTTTTATTCATGCTAGAATTGTATTAACTTGAAACTTCATACATGTGTGAATACATAGAAAAAACAGAGTGTCCCTAGTATGCCTCTACTAGACTAGCTCGTTAATCAAAGATGGTTAAGTTTCCTAACCATAGACATGTGTTGTCATTTGATCAACGGGGTCACATCATTAGGAGAATGATGTGATAGACAAGACCCATTCGTTAGCTTAGCACTATGATCATTTAGTTTTTACTGCTATTGCTTTCTTCATGACTTATACATGTTCCTCTGACTATGAGATTATGCAACTCCCGAATACCGGAGGAACACCTTGTGTGCTATCAAACATCACAAATATATGGGTGATTATAAAGATGCTCTACAGGTGTCTCCAAAAATGTTTGTGGTGTTGGCATAGATTGAGAATAGGATTTGACACTCCGAGTGTCGGAGAGGCATCTCTGGGCCCTCTCGGTAATACACATCATAATAAGCCTTGCAAGCAAACGACTAATGATTTATTCACGAGATGATGTATTATGGAACGAGTAAAGAGACTAGCCGGTAACGAGATTGAACTAGGTATGATTATACCGACGATCGAATCTCGGGCAAGTAACATACCGATGACAAAGGGAACAACGTATGTTGTTGTGCGGTTTGACCGATAAAGATCTTTGTAGAATATGTAGGAACCAATATGAGCATCCAGGTTCCGCTATTGGTTATTGACCGTAGATGAGTCTCGTTCATGTCTACATAGTTCTCAAACTCGTAGGGTCCGCACGCTTAACGTTCGATGACGATCATTATTATGAGTTTATGTGTTTTGATGAACCGAAGGTTGTTCGGAGTCCAGGATGAGATCACGGACATGATGAGGAGTCTCGAAATGGTCTAGACATAAAGATTGATATATAGTACGACTATATTCGGACACCGGAAGTGTTCTGGAGAAGTTTCGGATAAAACCGGAGTGCCGGTGGGTTACGGGAACCCCCCGGGGGAACTAATGGGCCACATGGGCGTTAGTGGAGAGAGAGAGGGCAGCTAGGGCAGGCCGCGCGCCCCCTCCCCCTTGGGTCTGAATTGGACTAGGAAGAGGGGCAGCGCCCCCCTCTCCTTCTCCCTCTCCCTCTTCTTCCTTCCCCCTCTCTCCCTCTTGGTGGACTCCTACTAGGAATAGGATTCCTATTCCTAGTAGGACTCCCCCTCTTGGGGCGCGCCTATAGGGGTCGGCCGGCCTTCCCTTGCTCCTTCATATACGGGGGCAGGGGGCACCCTAGAAAACACAAGTTGACAATTATTTTAGCTGTGTGCGGTGCCCCCCTCCACTGTTACACACCTCGGTCATATTGTCATAGTGCTTAGGCAAAGCCCTGTGTCGGTAACTTCACCAACACCGTCACCACGCTGTTGTGCTGACGAAACTCTCCCTCAGCCTCAACTGGGTCAAGAGTTCAAGGGACGTCACTGAGCTGAACGTGTGTAGATCGCGGAGATGTCGTGCGTTCGGTGCTTGATCGGTTGGATCGCGAAGACATTCGACTACATCAACCGCGTTACTAAACGCTTACGCTTTCGGTCTACAAGGGTACGTGGACACACTCTCCCCGCGTGTTGCTATGCTTCTCCTAGATAGATCTTGCGTGATCGTAGGAATTTTTTTTTTTGAAATACTACGTTCCCCAACAGTGGCATCGTGAGTCAGGCCTACGCGTAGATGATTTGCACGAGTAGAACACAATGAGTTGTGGGCGATAATAGTCATACTGCTTACCAGCATGTCATACTTTGATTCAGCGATATTGTGATATGAAGCGGCCCGGACCGACATTACGCGTACTCTTACGCGAGACTGCTTTCACCGTTATGAGCACTCGTTGCTTAAAGGTGACCGACAAGTGTTTGTCTCTCTCACTTTAGTTGATTCAAGTGTGACTACGCCCAGTCCTTGTGAAGGTTAAAACAGCACACTTGACGAAAAATCATTGTGGTATTAATGCGTAGGTAAGAACGGTTCTTGCTAAGCCCGTAGCAGCCACGTAAAACTTGCAACAACAAAGTAGAGGACGTCTAACTTGTTTTTGCAGGGCATGTTCTCATGTGATATGGTCAAGACGTGATGAGTTATTCGTTATTGTATGGGATGATCATGTTTTTGTAAATTATCAGCAACTGACAGGAGCCTTATGGTTGTCTCTTTATTGTATGAATTGCGAAAGCCATGTAATTGCTTTACTTTATCACTATGAGTTAGCGATAGTAGTAGTAGCAATAGTTGGCGAGACGACCACGACGCTACGATGAAGATCATGGTGTCAAGCCGGTGACGATGGAGATCATGACGATGCTTTGGTGATGGAGATCAAAAGCACAAGATGATGATGGCCATATCATGTCACATATTTTGATTGCATGTGATGTTTATCTTATTATGCTTCTTATTTTTCTTAGTACGTCGGTAGCATTATAAGATGATCCCTTATAGAATTTCAAGGTACAAGTGTTCTCCCTGAGTATGCACCGTTGTGAAAGTTCGTCGTGCGGAGACACCACGTGATGATCGGGTGTGATAAGCTCTACGTTCAAATACAACGGGTGTAGACAGTTTTGCACATGCAGAATACTCGGGTTAAACTTGACGAGCCTAGATCAACATAAGATGTTCACCATAGAAAACTTCTCCATCTCACGTGATGATCATACATGGTTTGGTTGATTTGGATAATGTGATCATTTAGATGACTTGAGGGATGTCTATCTAAGTGGGAGTTCTTTAGTAATATGATTAATTGAACTTTAGTTTATCACGAACTTAGTCCTGATAGTTTTTGCATATCTATGTTGTTGTAGATCAATGGCATGTGCTACCATTCCCTTGAATTTTAATGCGTTCCTAGAGAAAGCTAAGTTGAAAGATGATGGTAGCAACTACACGGTCTGGGTCCGTAACTTGAGGATTATCCTCATTGCTGCACAGAAGAATTATGTCCTTGAAGCACCGCTAGGTGACAGGCCTGCTGCAGGAGCAACTCTGGATGTTATGAACGTCTGGCAAGCTCGTTCTGATGACTACTCGATAGTTCAGTGTGCCATGATTTGCGGCTTAGAATCGGGACATCAAAGACGTTTTGAACGTCATGGAGCATATGAGATGTTCCAAGAGTTGAAGTTAATATTTCAAGCAAATGCCCGAATTGAGAGATATGAAGTCTCCAATAAGTTCTATGGCTACAAGATGGAGGAGAATAGTTCTATCAGTGAACACTTACTCAGAATGTCTGGGAACTACAATCACATGACTCAACTTTGTTGCAAAGTTGATGAAGATAGTGTTATTGTTAGAGTTCTTCAATCACTGCCACCAAGCTATAAAGGCTTCGTGATGAACTATAATATGCAAGGGATGCAGAAGACAATTCCCGAGCTCTTCGCTATGCTCAAAGCTGCGGAGGTAGAAATCAAAAAGGAGCATCAAGTGTTGATGGTTAACAAGATCACTAGTTTCAAGAAAAAGGGCAAGGGAAAGAAGGTGAACTTCAAAAAGAATAGCAAGCCAGTTGCTAACCCCGCGAAGAAACACAAGTCTAGAGCCAAGCCTGAAATTGAGTGTTTCTACTGCAAAGGGACTGGACACTGGAAGCAGACATGGCCCAAGTATTTGGCGGATAAGAAGGATCGCAAAGAGAACAAAGGTATATTTGATATACATGTTATTGATGTGTACCTTACTAATGCTCGTAGTAGCACCTTGGTATTTGATACTGGTTCGGTTTCTAATATTTGTAACTCGAAACAGGGGCTACGGATTAAACAAAGATTATCTAAGGACGAGGTGACGATGCACGTGGGAAATGGTTCCAAAGTAGATGTGATCGCCGTCGGCACGCTACCTCTACATCTACCTTCGGGATTAGTTTTAGACCTAAATAATTGTTATTTGGTGCCAGCATTGAGCATGGACATTATATCTGGATCTTGTTTGTTGCGAGATGGTTATTCATTTAAATCAGAGAATAATGGTTGTTCTATTTATATGAGTAATATCTTTTATGGTGATGCACCCTTGATGAATGGTCTATTTTTGTTGGATCTCGATCGTAGTGATACACATATCCTAATATTGAAGCCAAAAGATGCAAAGTTGATAATTATAGTGCAACTTATTTGTGGCACTGCGTTTGGGTCATATTGGTGTAAAGCGCATGAAGAAGCTCCATGCTGATGGACTTTTGGAATCACTTGATTATGAATCACTTGGTGCTTGCGAACCATGCCTCATGGGCAAGATGACTAAAACTCCGTTCTCTTGAACAATGGGGCGAGCAACTGACTTGTTGGAAATCATACATACTGATGTGTACGGGCCAATGAGTGTTGAGGCTCGCGACGGGTATCGTTATTTTCTGACCTTCACAAATGGTTTGAGCAGATATGGGTATATCTACTTGATGAAGCACGAGTATGAAACATTTGAAAAGTTCAAAGAATTTCATAATGAAGTAGAGAATCATCGTAACAAGAAAATAAAGTTTCTACAATCTGATCGCGGAGGCGAATATTTGAGTTATGAGTTTGTCCTTCATTTGAAACAATGTGGAATAGTTTCACAGCTCACGCCACCTGGAATACCACAGCGTAATGGTGTGTCCGAATGTCGTAACCGTACTTTATTAGACATGGTGCGATCTATGATGTCTCTTACCGATTTACCACTATCTTTTTGAGGTTATGCTTTAGAGACAGCTGCATTCACGTTAAATAGGGCACCATCTAAATCCGTTAAGATGACGCCTTAGAACTGTGGTTTGGCAAGAAACCCAAGTTGTCGTTTATTAAAGTTTGGGGCTGCAATGCATATGTGAAAAAGCTTCAACCTGATAAGTGATAACCCACAAGTGTAGGGGATCGCAACAGTTTTCGCGGATCAAGTATTCAACCCAAATTTATTGATTCGACACAAGGGGAGCCAAAGAATACTCTTAAGTATTAGCAGCTGAGTTGTCAATTCAACCACACCTGGAAACTTGGTATTTGCAGCAAGGTAGTTTAGTACCAAAGTAATATGGAGATAGCGGTAACAGCAATAAAAGTAACTGTAGTGTTTTTGTAGTTTTTGTAATAGTAGCAATGGAAAGTAAATAAGAAATAAGCAATATATGAAAAGCTCGTAGGCATTGGATCGATGATGGGGAATTATGTCGGATGCGATTCCTCATGTAAAAATTATAACCTAGGGTGACACAGAACTAGTTCCAGTTCATCAATGTAATGTAGGCATGTATTCCAAATATAGTCATACGTGCTTATGGAAAAGAACTTGCATGACATCTTTTCTCCTACCCTCCCGTGGCAGCGGGGTCCTAGTGGAAACTAAGGGATATTAAGGCCTCCTTTTAATAGAGTACCGGACCAAAGTATTAACACATAGTGAATACATGAACTCCTCAAACTACGGGCATCACCGGGAGTGGTCCCGATTATTGTCACTTCAGGGTTGCCGGATCATAACACATAGTAGGTGACTATTGACTTGCAAGATAGGATCAAGAACACACATATATTCATGAAAACATAATAGGTTCAGATCTGAAATCATGGCACTCGGGCCCTAGTGACAAGCATTAAGCATAGCAAAGTCATAGCAACATCAATCTTAGAACATAGTGGATACTAGGGATCAAACCCTAACAAAACTAACTCGATTACATGGTAAGTCTCATCCAACCCATCACCTTCCAGCAAGCCTACGATGGGATTACTCACGCACGGCGGTGAGCATCATGAAATTGGTGATGGAGGAAGGTTGATGATGATGATGGCGACGATCTCCACTCTCCGGAGCCCCGAACGGACTCCAGATCAGCCCTCCCGAGAGAGATTAGGGGTTGGCGGCGGCTCCGTGTCGTAAAACGCGATAATTATTCCTCTCTGATTTTTTCTCCCCGAAAGTGGATATATGGAGTCCGGGGGTACGTCGGTGGAGCATCAGGGGGCCGACGAGGTAGGGGGCGCGCCCCCACCCTCGTGGACAGGGTGTGGGCCCCCTAACGTAGATCTTTCCACAGATATTTTTTATATTTTCCAAAATAATTGTCCGTGGATTTGCAGGTCATTCCGAGAACTTTTTATTTCTGCACAAAAACAACACCATGGCAATTCTGCTGAAAACAGCGTCAGTCCGGGTTAGTTCCATTCAAATCATGCAAGTTAGAGTCCAAAACAAGGGCAAAAGTGTTTGGAAAAGTAGATACGTTGGAGACGTATCAATAAGCTCGAACCCATATTGGCGAAATGTGTCTTCATAGGATACCCAAAGTAAACTGTTGGGTACACCTTCTATCACAGATCTGAAGGCAAGATATTCGTTGCTAAGAATGGGTCCTTTCTAGAGAAGGACTTTCTCTCGAAAGAAGTGAGTGGGAGGAAAGTAGAACTTGATGAGGTAATTGTACCTCCTCCCGAGTTGGAAAGTAGTTCATCACAGAAATCAGTTCCAGTGATTCCTACACCAATCAGTGAGGAAGCTGATGATGATGATCATGAAACTTCAAATCAAGTGACTACTGAACCTCGTAGGTCAACCAGAGTACATTCCGCGCCAGCGTGGTACGGTAACCCGGTTCTGGAAGTCATGTTATTTGACCATGATGAACCTACGAACTATGAGGAAGCGATGACGAGCCCAGATTCCGCAAAATGGCTTGAGGCCATGAAATATGAGATGGGATCCATGTATGAGAACAAAGTGTGGACTTTGGTTGACTTGCCCGATGATCGGCAAGCCATTGAAAATAAATGGATCTTTAAGAGGAAGACCGACGTCGATGGTAATGTTACTGTCTACAAAGCTCGACTTGTTGCGAAAGGTTTTCGACAAGTTCAAGGAATTGACTATGATGAGACTTTCTCACCCGTAGCGATGCTTAAGTCTATCCGAATCATGTTAGCAATTGCTGCATTTTATGATTATAAAATCTGGCAAATAGATGTCAAAACTGCATTCCTTAATGGATATCTCAAAGAAGAGTTGTATATGATGCAACCAGAAGGTTTTGTCGATCCTAAAGGTGCTAACAAAGTGTGCAAACTCCAGCATTCCATCTATGGACTGGTGCAAGCATCTCAGAGTTGGAATATACGCTTTGATGAGGTGATCAAAGCATATGGTTTTATACAGACTTTTGGAGAAGCCTGTATTTACAAGAAAGTGAGTGGGAGCTCTGTAGCATTTCTGATATTATATGTGGATGACATATTGTTGATCGGAAATGATATAAAATTTTTGGATTGCATAAAAGGATACTTGAATAAGAATTTTTCAATGAAAGACCTCGGTGAAGCTGCTTATATATTGGGCATCAAGATCTATAGAGATAGATCAAGACGCTTAATTGGACTTTCACAAAGCACATACCTTGATAAAGTTTTGAAGAAGTTCAAAATTGATCAGTCAAAGAAAGGGTTCTTGCCTGTGTTACAAGGTGTGAAGTTGAGTAAGACTAAATGCCCGACCATTGCAGAAGATAGAGAGAAAATGAAAGTCATTCCCTATGCTTCAGCCATAGGATCTATCATGTATGCAATGCTGTGTACCAGACCTGATGTGTGCCTTGCTATAAGTTTAGCAGGGAGGTACCAAAGTAATCCAGGAGTGGATCACTGGACAACGGTCAAGAACATCCTGAAGTACCTGAAAAGGACAAAGGATATGTTTCTCGTTTATGGAGGTGACAAAGAGCTCGTCGTAAATGGTTACATCGATTCAAGCTTTGACGCTGATCCGGATGATTCTAAGTCACAAACCGGATACATATTTTTGTTGAACGGTGGAGCTGTCAGTTGGTGCAGTTCCAAGCAGAGCGTCGTGGCATGATCTACGTGTGAAGCGGAGTACATAGCTGCTTCGGAAGTAGCGAATGAAGGAATCTGGATGAAGGAGTTCATAACCGATCTAGGTGTAATACCTAGTGCATCGGGTCCAATGAAAATCTTTTGCGACAACACTGGAGCAATAGCTTTGGCGAAGAAATCCAGCTTTCACAAGAGAACCAAGCACATCAAGAGACGCTTCAAATCCATCCGCGATCAAGTCAAGGAGGGAGACATAGAAATTTGCAAGATACATACGGATCTGAATGTTGCAGACCCGTTGACTAAGACTCTTCCACGAGCAAAACATGATCAACACCAAGACTCCATTGGTGTTAGACTCATTACAATGTAGTCTAGATTGTTGACTCTAGTGCAAGTGGGAGACTGAAGGAAATATGCCCTAGAGGCAATAATAAAGTTGTTATTTATATTTCCTTGTATATCATGATAAATGTCTTTTATTCATGCTAGAATTGTATTAAACCGGAAACTTGATACATGTGTGAATACATAGACAAAACAGAGTGTCCCTAGTATGCCTCTACTAGAGTAGCTCGTTAATCAAAGATGGTTATGTTTCCTGACCATAGACATGTGTTGTCATTTGATCAACAAGATCACATCATTATGAGAATGATGTGATGGACAAGACCCATCCGTTAGCTTAGCACTATGATCGTTTAGTTTTACTGCTATTGCTTTCTTCATGACTTATACATGTTCCTTTGACTATGAGATTATGCAACTCCCTAATACCGGAGGAACACCTTGTGTGCTATCAACCGTAACAACGTAACTGGGTGATTATAAAGATGCTCTATAGGTGTCTTCAGATGTGTTTGTGGTGTTGGCATAGATCAAGAATAGGATTTGTCACTCCGAGTGTCGGAGAGGTATCTCTGGGCCCTCTCAGTAATACACATCGTAATAAGCCTTGCAAGCAAACGACTAATGAGTTAGTCATGAGATGATGTATTACGGAACGAGTAAAGACACTTTCCGGTAATGAGATTGAACTAGGTATGATGATACGGACGATCGAATCTCGGGCAAGTAACATACCAATGAAAAAGGGAACAACGTATGTTGTTATGCGGTTTGACAGATAAAGATCTTCGTAGAATATGTAGGAACCAATTTTAGCATCCAGGTTCCACTATTGGTTATTGACCGGAGATGAGTCTCGGTCATGTCTACATAGTTCTCGAACCCGTAGGGTCCGCACGCTTAACGTTCGATGACGATCGATATTATGAGTTTATGTGTTTTGATGAACCGAAGGTTGTTCGGAGTCCCGGATGAGATCACGGACATGACGAGGAGTCTCGAAATGGTCGAGACATAAAGAATGATATATAGGATGACTATATTCAGACACCGGAAGTGTTCCGGAGAAATTTCGGATAAAACCGGAGTGCGGGAGGGTTACCGGAACCCCCCGAGGGAACTAATGGGCCACATGGGCATTAGTGGAGAGAGAGAGGGGCGGCTAGGGCAGGCCGCATGCCCCTCCCCCTTCGGTCCAAATTGGACTAGGAAGGGGGGCGGCGCCCCCCTTTCCTTCTCCCTCTCCCTCTCCTTCCTCCCCCCTCTCTCCCTCTTGGTGGACTCCTACTAGGAATAGGATTCCTATTCCTAGTAGGACTCCCCCTCTTGGGGCGCGCCTATAGGGGTCGGCCGGCCTACCCTTGCTCCTTTATATACGAGGGCAGGGGCACCCTAGAACACACAAGTTGACAATTATTTTAGCCGTGTGTGGTGCCCCCCTCCACTGTTACACACCTCGGTCATATTGTCACAGTGCTTAGGCGAAGCCCTACGTCGGTAACTTCATCGCACCGTCACCACACCGTCGTGCTGAGGAAAATCTCTCTCGGCCTCAACTGGATCAAGAGTTTGAGGGACGCCACCGAGTTGTACGTGTGCAGATCACAGAGGTGTCGTGTGTTCGGTGCTTGATCGGTTGGATCGCGAAGACGTTTGACTACATCAACCGCGTTATTAAACGCTTCCGCTTTCGGTCTACGAGGGTACGTGGACACACTCTCCCCGCTCGTTGCTATGCTTCTCCTAGATAGATCTTGCGTGATCATAGGATTTTTTTTTTTGAAAAACCACGTTCCCCAACACTCCTGGCTTCGGAGGTCCTCCCGCTGTGGGACGAGCTGCGACTCGTGCCCCCACGACGTCCTCGCCGACTCCGTCAGGGGCCTCGGCATCGCCCGCCTCACCGACATCTTCGTCGGCAGCCACTGCTTCACCGGCATCTTCGCCGGATGCCCCGTCGTCGGTATCTTCACCGGCCACCTCAGACGCTGCCCCGTCGCCGGCTGTCTCGGTCGGCCCCGCCGCCTTGGGTGCCTTGGGCGGCACCCCCGCCTCGCCTGCCCCCTATGCCGCAGGCACGGGCGCCGTTTCTGCACCAGCCATCTCGCCGGCTGCCTCGTCGACCGCCTCACCAGTCGCCGAGTTGCCATCTCGCCCCGTCACTCGGGCTCGAGTCAGCGTTCATTGCCCGAGTCTACGGTACTCTAGCGATGAGTATGTTCTCGCCGCCTCCACCACTGAGCCATCACCGATCCCTGCCTCCACTCGCGTAGCCCTTCGTGATCCTCACTGGCTTGTCGCGATGCAGGAAGAGTTCGACGCTCTTCAGCGGAACCGTACCTAGACACTGGTTCCTCGGCCTTCTCGCGGCAATGTTTTCAACGGCAAGTGGGTATTTCTCCATAAGACCCGCTCGGATGGTACACTTGAGCTCTACAAGGCTTGCTGGGTGGTCCGTGGTTTTCGGCAGCATGCTGGAGTCGACTTCACCGAGATGTTTGCCCTGGTTGTCAAACCGGGCACGATCCGCATAGTTCTGCAGCTGGCAGTTTCCCAAGGCTGGCTGGTTCATCAGATGGATGTCTCCAACGCCTTCCTTCACAGACATCTTGAGGAGCAGGTTTACTGTGAGCAGTCGGCCGGTTTCGTCAACGCATCTCTGCCTGGGCATGTGTGTTTGCTATCCTGGTCTCTCTATGGGCTCAAGCAAGTGTGACACCCCAAGACCGACGCTCTAGAAGACTTCCAGTTATTCCGAGTTTTCGTAGTATGACTTATTCGTCTGTTGCATTCTTCATAGCATATTTTGCATTGCATCATGTCATCATGCCATCATGCCATTCTATTTTGAAACTCAAATAAATAAACTATATGGATTTTCGGTCCATTTAAATTGAGGGATGTCATATGATGACTTCTCTTTATAACATATCCTCCCAATATTATGGAGCTATTATAAATATTCTATTACTTTGGAATCACCAAAACACACTTGCAAATAATTCCCCAGGCCTTTGTTATCTCACTTCTTGACCTCAAAATTTGTCCATAAATTCTTTCATCATTTTTTCGAGCTTCCTCAAAAATTCTCAACATTTTGGGCACTTTGAAATCTTAGTCTTTGTTCAAACCATTGGAATTAAATTCAAAGGAATTTGAATTGAATATTTCAAACATGCCACTTCTATTATCCTGTGAACATGCAGATTTTGCGAGTCCAAGAAAATTAAACCCTATGCCCAAGTTCCTTCTCGAACCATTCATTTCTCTCTATTCTTTCTCTCTATATTTTTTTACTCATAGAATTAAGAGAGAGGGAGCAGAGAGAACCAGCCCAGCAGGCCTCTTGGGCCTGACCTAGGCTGGCCCATCCATTCCAGCAGCCAGCGGCCTCCCTAGGCCCAGCCACTGGCTTCCTAAAGCCCAACCGCCCCTACCTATCTAACCTTGCCCGATCCCCTTCATCTCTCTCGATCTCCACCCTCTCCCCTTCGTCCTCCTCCTACGCCGCCTCACGTAGAGAGAGGAGGAGAGCCACCCGCGCCGCGCCCTTGCATCGTTGCCGCCGCAACCAGTAGCCACTCCGGCGATGCTCCGACGCCCTGCCACCTTCGGCTCCCTTCATCCCCTTCTCCTCTGCCCACCTCCAGTCCTCTCGCACGCAGCCGCCGAGACCCCGCCACCATCGCGCCCTTCCGACACCGCCTAGGTCCTCGCCGGCCTCCTGCACCCTCCATCGCCTGCCTGCCGCCCTGTGCCCGCCTTTGCTCGCGGACGCCGCTGCCAGCGTCATGGCGGCCACCGCGAGACGCCTTGGCCGTCTCCTGCTCCTCGCCTCGAGCACCGCGCTCCAAGGCCGGCCTCCTCCTGCTCGTCGTCACTGGAGCTCCCCACCACCAGCAGGCAGCCGCACCTCCACCTCATGTTCGCCTAGATCGGGACCGTTCCTGACCTAGCCTCCTCCCGCGACTGTCGCCCGCTAGGGCCTCCCTTCCGGCCGCGCTCCACTTCGCCATCAGCGCCAAGTTGTAGCGCCAAGGCCCGAAGACCCACTGCTGAACCGATGCACTTTGTGTTGCTTCGTGTAGGATGTGCCACGTACCTCAACCACAAGTGTACGATTACGCGGATTCGCCAACTACCCCAACGGCAAGACCACAAGGACCATGAGTACGACTACGGGGTGATGCGTCAAGTACCTCTACCGTGTCTCCGGAATCGCCAAGATCGTCCTGGATATCGCCAAGTAACACAACGATACGTGTACAACTACCATCGACATGCATTTCTCCAAGTACCACTACCGTCACCGTGTACCACTACTTCCACTAATGTCGTTGAGGACCGACAGCACCACTACTTCCCACGACGACCCGTGTACCACTACTCCCATCGACTTACTCATTCCACCCCGAAATGCATGCTTCAAAGGTATAACCGCCGAGATGATCCCCGTGGATGAATGTTGTGAGTTGTATGAGATGCTCGCGCTTGCAACGTGCTCGACTTTCGTGCACGACCCTCGTATGCCTTGTCGCCGACCCATGGGAACCCCGTAACCGGGATCACCCCACCATCTTTTGCATGTTTCCGCACATCCACACTTTCTTTTGCGTCGTTCTCTTAACGAGTTACCGGATCCAATATGTTGTCATTGCATCATTTTCGGATTCGTCGCCGTGGCACCCTTTCTTTCCATCACGGTGACAAATGCTCCTTAACATGCTCATGTCAACATTTTCTTAAAATTGCATCAACTTGAAAGTATCATCCGCATCATGATAACAACATTTAAAATGTTTAAAATTGTTGTTTCAATTAAAAATTGCTAAATTACATGGGGATTTTACGGAATTGTTGTTTGTTATTTCCGGCCTCATTTAAAGTTGCTTATATTGTGTAGTTTACTCATGCTTCACCTCTTGCCATGTTAATAAACATTTAATTTGTTGTCTACCTAAACGAGAGCGAACTAAATAATGGAATGTGGTGTTTCGTCAATATGCAACTCGTTGCATATTGAGCTCCACTTAATTTGTAGTGTTGTTTGTTGCACTTTGCCATGCCATGCCTTTTTAAACCGGAGATGCATCATACTTGTTTGTGCATCATGCCATGTTTATGCTTGTGTGTTTACCATGTTGTTTGCTTCTTTCTGGTTTGCTTCTCTCGTTAGCTTCGGCTTCGTTCCAGAGTTGTGAGGATTCGTTCGACTACGTTGGTTTGTCTTCTTCATGGACTCGTTCTTCTTCCTTGCGGGATCTCAGGCAAGATGACCGTTCCTCAATATCACCTCTATCTTTGCTTTGCTACATGTCTCGCTCTATAGCTATGTCGCGCTACCCATTCTTGTTTTGTCAGCCTCCCATGTTGCCATGAAACCCCCTAACCACCTTCCTAGCAAACCGTTGATTGGCTAAGTTACGCTTTTTCTCAGCCCCTCTTATAGCGTTTTTAGTTGCAGGCCAATATATATCTTATTTAATTAATGCACATATATACTTGGTAATGGGTGGAAGGCTTGTCCTTTTGCTTGGTATTTTGTTCCACTCATGCCGCCTTAGGATCCGATAAACCGGTGTTATGTTCCTTGATCTTGCGTTCCTAACACGGTTGGGTTTATGGGCCCCCCCTGGATAATTCACTCTATTTAAAGCTTTTCCAGCAAGGCCCAACCTTGGTTTTACCATTTGCCTAATAACTAAAACTTGCATAGGGGGTAATTAACCCGTGGATTCTTAATCAACCCCCGGACCAGTGCTCCTCGTGAGTGTTGGTCCAAACATGTCAACCGCCGGTGGCCGCCAGGGGCAACTCTGGACTTGGCCTACCGGAAGTTTGGACAATCTGATCGTGGCCTAAGACAAGATACGCGTGGCTCTTATCAGTGTGTCAGCATGTTGGGAGGCTATGCTGGATTAGTTTTACCTTTGTCAAAATATCTTGTGCACGGGATTCCGAGAACACTTGGGTCTTCCCAACATGGAGTTGTTACTCCGCTGATTGTGAGAGCTTGTGATGGGCTAAGCTGGGACACCCCTGCAGGGTTATGATCTTTCGAAAGCCGTGCCCACGGTTACGTGGCAGTTTGGAGTTGTTAATATCCGGTTGTAGATAACTTGGCACTATAACTCAATAATAATACAGTACCTATGTGAGTAACTGTGATGGTCTCTTTTGGAAGGGGTTCGATAAGTGAACATGGTGGGGTTATGCATGAACGTAAGTAGATATATAGGATCACTTCTTGATCACTACTAGTTGCGACCGTTGGCATATATTTCTCATCTCGCTCTGACTTCGTAAGCTAGCCTCATGAAATGCTTAGCGCTTTCTGTAGCCTTTATATCCTCTCCACACCTAAAAGCTTTGTTAGTTTTGATACCCGGGAACAAGATTGCTGAGTCCTCGTGACTCACAGTTTACTACACAAATAGGTGCAAGTACCTCTGAGTTTGACGCAGGAGACGTGCAAGAGCTTCAGTGCGAGTTTGATGAAGAGCGTGGGCGTATGTACGTGACATACCCCGACGATCAGTAGTGGTTCCTACTAGGGCCGATCGGGATTAGCATGTGTGGTATCTTTTTCTTCGTTTGATTTCGTCCGTAGTCGGACTCTGTGTTCTCTGGATGAATGTATGTGTATTGTATTAATTGTGTGACATGGCGAGTGTAAGCCAACTATTTACTCTCTTTCATCCTGTTCATTACATGGGTTGTGTAAAGATACCATTCTTGAGACCATTTTAGAATGCGGTTATGACTCTAAGTCATGCTTCAATACGTAGGAGCTATAGTCACATCCTGGGCGTTACAGCAAGCACCTCGCGCCTGGTACCAGCGTATCACCGGGTTCCTTCAGACACTGGACTTCAACGTCACTCGCTCAGATGCATCGTTGTTCGTCTATCACCGCAGTGACACGACTGCATATTTGCTCCTCTATGTCGACGACATCATCCTGACGGCCTCCTCCGCAACCCTTCTTCAACAGATTACTCTCCGGCTGCATGATGAGTTTGCCATCAGGACCTGGGCGCTCTACATTATTTCCTTGGCATTGAGGTCGTTCGGTGACCCGACGGTTCTTTCTTCATCAACAGAAGTATGCGCACGAGCTACTTGAGCATGCAGACATGCTCAACTGTCACCCTGTTGCTACTCATGTTGACACGAAGGCCAAGGTTTCTGCTCTCGAGGGCTCTCCCACGTCGGATGCTCCATTCTATCGGTCCATTGTAGGTGCTCTTCAGTATCTGACTCTCGCCCGGCCGGATTTACAGTATGTTGTTCAGCGGGTGTGTCTGCATATGCACGCCCCTCGTGACTCCCATTGGACCCTCGTGAAGCGGATTCTTTGTTACATCCGCGGCACGATGGCTCTTGGGCTTACTCTCACGACGTCCACTTCTCTGGAGATGGTGGCCTACTCCGACGCAGACTGGGCCGGCTGCCCCGACACCCGTTGGTCCACCTCTGGCTACTGCGTTTACCTCGGTCCTTCACTCATCTCGTGGTCATCCAAGCGACAACCTACGGATTCGCACTCTAGCGCGGAGGCTGAGTACCATGCTATGGCTAACGCCATGGCCGAGTGCACCTGGCTACGACAGTTACTTCCGATTTTGCATCATGACGTCTCCCAGGCTACGGTTGTCTACTGTGACAATGTTTCTGTGGTGTACCTTTCCGCCAACCCCGTTCATCATCGCCGGACTAAACACATTGAGCTAGACATTCACTTTGTGCGCGATCAGGTGGCCCTTGGACGTATTCGGGTCCTCCATGTTCCGACTGCACACCAGCTCGCCGATGTGATGACTAAGGGACTCCCGACTTCCACCTTCGAGGAGTTTCGTTCCAGTCTCCGCGTCTCCGGCGCCGCTTCGACTGCGGGGGGGGGGGGGGGGGGG
>LR738714.1:156194196-156239471 GCA_902687465.1 Secale cereale | reverse complement strand
CGG
Source organism: Secale cereale (assembly GCA_902687465.1). Taxonomy (NCBI): domain Eukaryota; kingdom Viridiplantae; phylum Streptophyta; class Magnoliopsida; order Poales; family Poaceae; genus Secale; species Secale cereale. Next base: position 156,239,468 of record LR738714.1, on the reverse strand, counting down.
CCTTCGCCGTTCTCATGGCCGCCGCCGCGGCGGTGCCTCCCGTCGCTCCCCTGGGCCGCGCCGGTGCCCTCAGGCCGCCCTGGCCGGCGCCCAGGGCAGAGCCCCCCTCCCCCGTCCGAATACGCAGACCGTTCGTCCACCACACATCCCTAGCATACCGAACCCGCAACTTTCCCCCTCCATTTCATCCGCCCGAAAACGCGAAACGCCGGGAATACTTTCCCGGATGTTTCCCCCCTTCGTCAGTATCACCCGATACTGCGTTAGGGCACACTTAACACCGTTACATGTCATGTCATGCATCGTCATGCATCTGTTTGCATTGTATTCACTGTTTCTTCCCCCTCTTCTCTCCGGTAGACTACGAGACCGACGCTGCTGCTGCCCGATCGACTACGGTGTTGACGACCCCACTTTGGCTGCCGAGCTTCCAGGCAAGCCCCCCCTTTGATCACCAGATATCGCCTACTCTTCTCTCTACTACTTGCATTAGAGTAGTGTAGCATGTTACTGCTTTCGATAATCCTATTCTGCTGCATAGCCTGTCATTGTTGCTACCACTGTTGATACTTTACCTGCAATCCTAAATGCTTAGTATAGGATGCTAGTATTCCATCAGTGGCCCTACACCCTTGTCCGTCTACCCTGCTATACTATCGGGCCGTGATCACTTGGGGGTGATCACGGGTATATATATTACATACACATATACATGATACTTGATGTGACTAAAGTCGGGTCGGCTCGTTGAGTACCCGTGGTTGATTCACGGATTGGGGGCTGAAAGGACATACTTTCCCGACGGCCCTTTGTGTGGATCTTTGTGGCGGAGCGACAGGGCAGGTTGAGACACCTAGGAGACAGGTGGCCTGGCCCTGGTCGTTGTCCGCGGTTATTTCATAATAACACGCTTAACGAGTTTGGATATTTGATCTGAGTCTGGCCATTTGGCCTATACGCACTAACCAGCTACGTGGGAATAGTTATGGGTACTCGACGTCGTGGTATCAGCCGAAGCCTTTTTGACGTCAGCGACTTAGCGACGCGCGCCGGATTGGACTGGAAAGCCTACTCTGGTATTAGGAGAGGCTAGGTCTGCTTACCGGCCGCGTACGCAACGTGCAGGTGTGCGTTGGGCGATGGGCCCGGACCCCTGCGCGCCTAGGCCTTAGACCGGCGTGCTGACCTCTCTGCTGTGCTTAGGTAGGGCTGCGACGTGTTGATCTTCCGAGGCCGGGCATGACCCTGGAAAGTGTGTCCGGCCAAATGGGATCAAGCGTGCTGGGTTATGTGGTGCACCCCTGCAGGGAAGTTAATCTATTCGAATAGCCGTGTCCCTCGGTAAAAGGACGACCCGGAGTTGTATTCCGACCTCATGATAACTAGAACCGGACACTTGATAAAACACACCCAGATGAGTTCCAGATATAACTCGGTGGTTGCTCTCTCACAGGGTGATGTGCGGGAGAATCGCCGAGTAGGATTATGCTATTCGATGTTACTTGGTGAACTTACCATCTATTCTCTTCTACTGATGCAAGATGGAGGCTGCCAGAAGCGTAGTCTTCGTTCGGATTAGCTATCCCCCTCTTATTCCCGCTTGCTGCAGTTCAGTCCACCGATATTACCCATATCATTGTTACCATTGCATATGTAGTATAGATCCTTGCTTGCGAGTACTTTGGATGAGTACTCACGGTTGCTTTGCTACCCCTTTTCCCCCTTCTGTACCTTCTTCTCGGATGATGCAACCAGATGGTGGAGCCCAGGAGCCAGACGCCACCTACGACGACTCCTACGACACCGGAGGTGCCTACTACTACGTGCAGTCTGCCGACGACGACCAGGAGTAGTTAGGAGGATCCCAGGCGGGAGGCCTGCTCCTCTTTCGATCTGTATCCCAGTTTGTGCTAGCCATCTTATGGCACCTTGTTTAACTTTATGTCTGTACTCAGATATTTGTTGCTTCCGCTGACTTGTCTATGATCGAGCACTTGTATTCGAGCCCTCGAGGCCCCTGGCTTGTAATATGAAGCTTGTATGACTTATTTTACTTTTAGAGTTGTGTTGTGATATCTACCAGTGAGTCCCTGATCTTGGCCGTACACATTTGCGTGCATGATTAGTGTACGGACAAATCGGGGGCATCACAGTTGAGGTCACCTCGGAGCCATAGTCCATTGTGGTGAAGCTTCGTGGTGTCGTTGTGAGCCCCCAATTCAGTTGTGGAGATAGCCCCAACCTTGTTTGCAAAGGTTTGGTCGCCACCTTCAAGGGCACCACTAGTGGAATCACAGCAGCTCGCATTGTGTGAGGGCGTGAGGAGAATACGGTGGCCCTAGTGGCTTCTTGGGGAGTATTGTGCCTCCACACCGCTCCAACGGAGGCGTACTTCCTCTCAAAGGGAAGGAACTTCGGTAACACATCCTCGTCTCCATCGGCTCCACTTGTGGTTATCTCTTACCTTTACTTGTGCAAGCTTTTGTTGTGTTTCATAGCTTGCTTGCTTGTGTGCTTATTATTGTTGCATCATATAGGTTGCCCACTTAGTTGCATATCTAGACAACCTATATTGTTGCTAAGTTTAATTTGGTTAAGAAAAGCTAAAAATTGTTAGTAGCCTATTCACCTTCCCTCTAGTTAACCATATCGATCTTTTCAATTGGTATCAGAGTCTCATCTCTTTATTAAGGACTTTATCGTCCAAAGAGTATGGGTGACAACGTAGTCGAGATGGAGGAACACTCCGGTGGAAATCCTTCCTTGTCTACGTTCGATGGGGGACCCTCGGTCTCTCATGAGGAGTTCAATGCGGCTTTGGACACATTGAAAGACACATTGACGACCGAGGTCAAAGGCATGTTCAAAGAATTTCTTGAGGGACTTAAATTACCCACCACACCATTGGAAGTGGTTAGTCCCACTAACAACGTGTCGGATGCTATTCCCGATAAGGGAGAAGCTAGTAGTGATCAAGTCCTGGTGACTAAGAATGGGAGTGGCATCTTTGCTCACTCCGCACCTCCCATCAATTATGGAGGACCCGTTCCCACCCCGCATCTAAATTCGGTTGCCTCCCCCTAAGTTTGTGAAAAATGCTGATTTTTCTACTTGGACGTTTCGTTTTAAACGTCATTTAAATCATTGTTCTAATAATATTTGGAGAATCATTGAGCAAGGTTTCTACCCGCATGACCCGTACAACTTAACTCCAAGAGAAGCTGCGGATCATCAATTCAATGAGTATGTTCTTTGCATTCTTCAAGAAGCCATCCCTCCCGAAGATATTGCACACCTTCGACCCTTCACCGTGGCCAAGGAAGCATGGGAGCATGTTGGTTCCTTGTACAAGGGAAGCGCAAGCATTCAACGCTCAAACTATGAAGTTGTGCAAAATGAAGCCGATGAGTTTGCCATGATCGAAGATGAAGATCCCCGTGAACTTTATCGGAGATTAACCACTCTTGTGGTCTCACTTCGAGATCATGGGAGCAAGGATACAGATGATAATTAGATCAAGCGCAAGTTTCTCAAGGCCATGATGCCTTATCACAAGGCCATGTCCTCCGCCATCCGCCAAAGACCGGACTTCCACACTTTGTCCTCAAGTGAAGTGTTGGATGAGTTCGCAGCCATGAGGATCTTGGATAAGACCGCCGACAATGCGGTGTTGCGTGCTCAACGATCAAAGAAGCCCAACCTTGCATTGAAGGCCAAGGCTTGTGTGGAAGAAGAGGATGAAGAGGATGGAGACGAGTGTTGCCCCGAAGACACCAAATATGCCTATCATGAGCACATGACTCTTCCTTCACGGCAATTTTGGGGCAACAAGAAGAATTCAAGGCCCAACTTCAATAAGAATAATTCAAGTGGCTTCAAGGGCAAGCAACGAGTAAGGACGTGCTACAATTGTGGCAATGTGAGTCACTTTGTTGTAGATTGCCCATATGAGAAAAGAGAAGACAATAAAGGCAAGCTTATCTGAAAGGACAAGGCCAAGTCTTATCCCAACAAGAACAACTTCACCAAGAAGACTCCTCCCAAAGGATTGGTGGCCCAAGAAGAGTATGATGAGGATGACGATGATGAAGAAGATGACGAGATGGTCACCATGGCCGCCTTTGCTATTGGAACAACTCCACGGTCATCCCTCTTCGACTCACCAAATGATAACATCACCGCCAAGTGCCTCATGGCTAAAGCCACCAACAAGGTAACCCCCAACATCAATTCTACCATCACTTCTAATCCTTCATTGATGGATTGCTTTGATGAGAGTGAGGGGCAGAGGAAGAGGAAAATGAATTTGAGTCTTTTATGAGTAAGCTCAAAGGTAAACCCAAGAAGCACTTAGTTGCTCTCTTGGAATAACTTGGTGAAGCCAATGACATGATCAAGGCTCACGAGGAGACTATCTCCAAGATGGAGGGTCATAGTCGAGACTATGCCGATGAGATATCGGATCTCTCTAATGCTCTTAAGGAAGTGTGTGGTCTTCGTTTGTCTCTTGAGAAGTCACACAACGATGATCATGCTAAATTAAAGAAAGATCTTGATCATGCTTTAGTTGTCTCTCGTGTGCTCAATTCTGAGAAGGCAAAACTTGCGGTTGACCATGCTAGACTCAAGGAGGAATTTGATACACTTGACAAGGCTCACAAGGTCTTGAGGAGTGTACATGCTAGCCTCAAAGAGTCTCATGATCAACTTCAAGTTTCGCTAACCAAGGAGAAAGCCACTTTTCCTCGCATGGTTTTAATTGATAATGCAAATGCTACTAACCCATGTTGCAAGCATGTGCATCTTGTTGAAGAGAATGCCAAGTTAAAGAAGCAACCTGAGAAAGGCATTGTGTCTTGCATACAAGGTGAGAAGAACCTCAACGACCTTTTGAGCAATCAAAAGGAAGTTGTTGCCGAGGAGGGAATTGGGTTTGCACCCAAGCCCAAGAAGAAGAAGAATGACAAGACTAAGCAACCTCCTCCTCTCAAGAAAACCTTTGTGAAGGAGGGATAGGGTACTCCTAAGAATAAGAACAATGTGAAGGGTAGTGGATTAAAGAAAAACATTGCCACTCCTTCCAACAAAGCCGGCGACTTTAACCCGTCTTATGTGTTATGCCGTGCTAGTGATGGACATGTTTTTGCTAAATTTGATGGTTCTTCTTATGAGTACATTGAATGGTCTATTTGGGTTCCTAAGACCCTTGTTACTAACCTCAAAGGACCCATTACAAAATGGGTACCTAAATCCAAGCATTGATCTCTTCTAGGAGTTTGCTTCCAGTGGGGATCATGGTTGCTCGATAGTGGAGCCACAAATCATATGACCGGAAGCAAAGACTTGTTGGTGGACGTGCACCAAGGTTCATCTATGGCCACCAATGTCAAATGGGATGATGCTTCATCTTCTAAGGTATTGGGGCTTGGCAAGGTTGTCGTTTCTCATGATCTCATGATCGAGAAAGTCATGCTTGTTGAGTCCCCTGCATACAATTTACTTTATGTTCGTCAACTTGCACTCATGGGCTTTGCTACATTCTTTGATATTGATACCGTGGCCCTCTTGTGGAGCAAGACTCTTAAAGTAGCCTTTGTTGGGCATTTCCAGAACGGTCTCTATGTGGTTAACTTCTCGGAGCGACCCACTAAGACCGTGACTTGCCTTATGGCTAAAGTTGATGTGGGATGGCTTTGGCATCGCCATTTAGCCCACGTCAATATGAGATCTTTGCAAAGTCTTCTCAAGGGGGACCATGTCCGTGGACTAAAAAATGTTAGTTTTGCCAAAGATCGTGCTTGGAGTGCTTGTATCGAAGGAAAGCTACATGAGAAGGCTCACCCTCCCACGACTATCATCTACTCAACGAGACCTTTAGAGATCCTTCACATGGATATCTTTGGGCCTCCATCATTTGATAGTCTTGGGGGTAGAAAGTATTGATTGGTGATTGTAGATGATTATTCAAGATACACTTGGGTATACTTCTTCAAGAGGAAGAGTGAGACCCAACAAACCATCATCAACTTTGCAAATGAAGATCAACGTCAACATGATGCAAAGATCTTGATGATTTGTAGTGACAACGGCACCGAGTTCAAGAATTACACCTTGGATGAGTTCCTTAGTGATGAGGAGATCAAGCATCAATATGCCGCACCTTATACCCCTTAACAAAATGGTGTGGCGGAGAGAAAGAACTGGACATTGATGGATGCGGCAAGGACCATGATGGAGGAGCTCAAGTCTCTGTACAACGTTTCGGCCAAATCCATCAACACCGCTTGCCATGCATCCAATCGGCTCTATCTCCGCAAAGGATTGAACAAGACTCCATATGAGATACTTACCGATAACAAGCCCAACCTCAAGTACTTCCGGGTGTTCGGCTGTAAGTGTTTCATACTCAAGAAAGGTGTTCGTTTGTCTAAATTTGAAGCTAGAGCTCACGAGGGCATAATTGTTGGTTATGCTACAAACTCTCATGCTTACCGTGTCCTCAACAAATCCAACAGACTCATTGAGGAGACGTGTAACGTGGAGTTTGATGAGAATAACGGCTCCCAAGTGGAGCAAAGTGGTATTTGTGATGTAGGTGATGAAATTTTTCCTCAAGCCATAAGAAGAATGGGTGTTGGTCATATCCTACCCATTGAGGAACCCCTTGTGGCCGAAGGAGAAGGACAATGTTCCACTCAAGTGGAACCATCACCAACCGAAGACCCACACGCTTCCGCAGAACAAAGTGAAGGCCCCCAACCCGATGAATAAGGCCAAGTGCAAGATCAATCGCAAGATGGTGTTGATCCACCAAGTGATGCACAAGGCCAAGTTCCCTCTCCCAAGCATGTTCATGAAGGAAATATGCCCTAGAGGCAATAATAAAGATGTTATTTGTATTTCCTTATATCATGATAAATGTCTTTTATTCATGCTAGAATTGTATTAACCGGAAACTTAGTACATGTGTGGATACATAGACAAAACAGTATGTCCCTAGTATGCCTCTACTAGACTAGCTCATTGATCAAAGATGGTTATGTTTCCTAGCCATAGACATGAGTTGTCATTTGATCAATGGGATCACATCATTAGGAGAATGATGTGATGGACAAGACCCATCCGTTAGCATAGCACTATGATCGTTTAGTTTAACTGCTATTGCTTTCTTCATGACTTATACATGTTCCTATGACTATGAGATTATGCAACTCCCGAATACCGTAGGAACACCTTGTGTGCTATCAAACGTCACAACGTAACTGGGTGATCATAAAGATGCTCTACAAGTGTCTCCGAAAGTATTCGTGGTGTTGGCATAGATCAAGATTAGGATTTGTCACTCCGAGTGTCGGAGAGGTATCTCTGGGCCCTCTCGGTAACACACATCACAATAAGCCTTGCAACAAAAGACTAATGAGTTAGTCACGAGATGATGTGTTACGGAACGAGTAAAGAGACTTGCCGGCAACGAGATTGAACTAGGTATAAAGATACCGACGATCAAATCTCGGGCAAGTAACATACCGTTTGACAAAAGGAACAACGTATGTTGTTATGCGGTTCTGACCGATAAAAGATCTTCGTAGAATATGTAGGAGCCAATATGAACATCCAGGTTCCGCTATTGGTTATTGACCAGAGATGAGTCTCAGTCATGTCTACATAGTTCTCGAACCCGTAGGGTCCGCACGCTTAACGTTTGATGACGATCGGTATTATGAGTTTTTGAGTATTGATGTACCGAAGGTAGTTCGGAGTCCCGGATGAGATCACGGACATGACGAGGAGTCTCGGAATGTCCGAGACATAAAGATTGATATATTGGACGGCTATATTCGGACACCGGAAGTATACCGGAAAAGTTTCGGATTTATCGGGAATGCCGGAGGGGGTTACCGGAACCCCCTACGAGAGGGGATGGTCCATAGTGGGCCTAAAGGATAAGAGAGAGGCAGCCCATAGGGCTGGCCGGCGCCCCCACCTAGGAATCCTAGTTGGACTAGGATTGGGGGGGCGCCACCTCTCCTAATCCTTTCCCCCTTCTTCCTTTCGGTGAATCCTACTAGGAATAGGATTGCAATCCTATTCCTAGTAGGAGTCCCCTCCCTAGCCGCACCATAGGAGTTGGCCGGCCCCTCCTCCCTTGCTCCTTTATATACGGGGGCAGGGGGGCACCCAAAGACACACAAGTTGAATTGTTTAGCCGTGTGCGGTGCCCCCTCCACAGAATCACACCTCGGTCGTACCGTCGCGGAGCTTAGGCGAAGCCCTGCGCCGGTGAACACATCATATCCGTCACCACGCCGTCGTGCTGACGAAACTCTCCCGTGAAGCTCAACTGGATCAAGAGCTCGTGGGACGTCATCAAGCTGAACGTGTGCTGAACGCGGAGGTGCCGTACGTTCGGTGCTTGATCGGTTGGATCGTGAAGAAGTTCGACAACATCAACCGCATCACTTGACGCTTCCGCTCCCGGTCTACGAGGGTACGTAGACACACTCTCCCCTCTCGTTGCTATGCATCTGGTAGATAGATCTTGCGTGATCGTAGGAAAATTTTAAAATACTACGTTCCCCAACAGTGGCATCATGAGCCAGGTCTATGCGTAGATGATATGCACGAGTAGAACACAATAAGATTGTGGACGATACTAGTCATACTGCTTACCAGCATGTCATACTTTGCTTCGGCGGTATTGTGAGATGAAGCGGCCCGGACCGACATTACGCGTACGCTTACGCGAGACTGGTTTCACCGTTACGAGCACTCGTTGCTTAAAGGTGACTGGCGGGTGTCTGTCTCTCTCACTTTAGCTAAATCAAGTGTGGCTACGCCCGGTCCTTGTGAAGGTTAAAACAGCACATACTTGACGAAACATCGTTGTGGTTTTGTATGCGTAGGTAAGAACGGTTCTTGCTAAGCCCGTAGCAGCCACGTAAAACTTGCAACAAACAAAGTAGAGGACGTCTAACTTGTTTTTGCAGGGCATGTTGTGATGTGATATGGTCAAGACATGAGTTATACGATTTTGTATGAGATGATCATGTTATGTAAAGTTATCGGCAACTGGCAGGAGCCATATGGTTGTCGCTTTATTGTATGAAATGCAATCGCCATGTAATTGCTTTACTTTATCACTAAACGGTAGCGATAGTCGTGGAAGCAATAGTTGGCGAGACGACAACGATGCTACGATGAAGATCAAGGTGTCAAGCCGGTGACGAAGGTGATCATGACGGTGCTTTGAAGATGGAGATCAAAAGCACAAGATGACGATGGCCATATCATGTCACATATTTTGATTGCATGTGATGTTTATCTTATTATGCTTCTTATTTTGCTTAGAACGACGGTAGCATTATAAGATGATCCCTTACTAAATTTCAAGGTATAAGTGTTCTCCCTGAGTATGCACCGTTGCGAAAGTTCGTCGTGCCGAGACACCACGTGATGATCGGGTGTGATAAGCTATACGTTCAAATACAACGGGTGTAAGCCAGTTTTGCACACGCAGAATACTCGGGTTAAACTTGACGAGCCTAGCATATACAGATATGGCCTCGGAACACTGGAGACCGAAAGGTCGAGCGTGAATCATATAGTAGATATGATCAACATAAGATGTTCACCATTGAAAACTACTCCATCTCACGTGATGATCGGACATGGTTTAGTTGATTTGGATCACGTGATCATTTAGATGACCAGAGGGATGTCTATCTAAGTGGGAGTTCTTTAAATTAATATGATTAAACTGAACTTTAATTTATCATGAACTTAGTCCTGATAGTTTTTGCATATCTATGTCGTTGTAGATCAATGGCCCGTGCTACCGTTCCTTTGAATTTTAATGCATTCCTAGAGAAAGCTAAGTTGAAAGATGATGGTAGCAATTACACGGACTGGGTCCGTAACCTGAGGATTATCCTCATTGCTGCACAGAAGAATTATGTCCTTGAAGCACCGCTAGGTGACAAGCCCCCTTCCGCTGATGCAGACGCTTTGAACGTCTGGCAGTCACGGTCTGATGACTACACGATAGTTCAGTGTGCCATGCTTTACGGCTTAAAACCGGGACTTCAACGACGTTTTGAACGTCATGGAGCATATGAAATGTTCCAAGAGTTGAAGTTAATATTTCAAGCAAATGCCCGAATTGAGAAATATGATATTTCCAATAAGTTCTACAGCTGCAAAATGGAGGAGAATAGTTCTATCAGTGAACACTTGCTCAGAATGTCTGGGTACTACAATCATATGACTCAACTTGGTTGCAATGTTGACGAGGATAGTGTTATTGATAGAGTTCTTCAATCACTGCCACCAAGCTATAAAGGCTTCGTGATGAACTATAACATGCAAGGGATGCAAAAGACAATTCCCGAGCTCTTCGCTATGCTCAAAGCTGCGGAGGTAGAAATCAAAAAGGAGCATCAAGTGTTGATGGTTAACAAGACCACTAGTTTCAAGAAAAAGGGCAAGGGAAAGAAAGGAAACTTCAAAAAGAATAGCAAGTCAGTTGCTACTTCAACGAAGAAACCCAAATCTGGAGCCAAGCCTGAAACTGAGTGCTTCTACTGCAAGGGGACTGGACACTGGAAGCGGAACTGCCCCAAGTATTTGGCGGATAAGAAGGATGGCAAGATGAACAAAGGTATATGTGATATACATGTTATTGATGTGTACCTTACTAATGCTCGTAGTAGTACCTGGGTATTTGATACCGGTTCGGTTGCTAATATATGTAACTCGAAACAGGGACTACGGATTAAACGAAGATTAGCTAAGGACGAGGTGACGATGCGCGTGGGAAACGGTTCCAAAGTCGATGTGATCGCCGTCGGCACGCTACCTCTACATCTACCTTCGGGATTAGTTTTAGACCTAAATAATTGTTATTTGGTGCCAGCGTTGAGCATGAACATTATATCTGGATCTTGTTTATTGCGAGACGGTTATTCATTTAAATCAGAGAATAATGGTTGTTCCATTTTGATGAATAATATCTTTTATGGTCATGCACCCTTAAAGAGTGGTCTATTCTTACTTGATCTTGATTGTAGTGATACACATATTCATAATATTGAAACCAAAAGATGCAAGGTTAATAATGATAGTGCAACTTATTTGTGGCACTGTCGTTTAGGTCATATTGGTGTAAAACGCATGAAGAAACTCCATAAAGATAGACTTTTGGAATCACTTGATTATGAATCACTTGGTGCTTGCGAACCATGCCTCATGGGCAAGATGACTAAAACTCCGTTCTCCGGAACTATGGAGCGAGCAACAGATTTGTTGGAAACCATACATACTGATGTATGTGGACCAATGAGTGTTGATGCTCGCGGCGGGTATCGTTATTTTCTGACCTTCACTGATGATTTGAGCAGATATGGGTATATCTACTTAATGAAACACAAGTCTGAAACATTTGAAAAGTTCAAATAATTTCAGAGTGAAGTAGAGAATCATCGTAACAAGAAAATAAAGTTCCTACGATCTGATCGTGGAGGAGAATATTTGAGTTACGAGTTTGGTCTTCATTTGAAACAATGTGGAATAGTTTCACAACTCACGCCACCTGGAACACCACAACGTAATGGTGTGTCCGAACGTCGTAACCGTACTTTATTAGATATGGTGCGATCTATGATGTCTCTTACCGATTTACCACTATCGTTTTGGGGTTATGCTTTAGAGACAGCTGCATTCACGTTAAATAGGGCACCATCTAAATCCGTTGATACGACGCCTTATGAACTATGGTTTGGCAAGAAACCAAAGTTGTCGTTTCTTAAAATTTGGGGCTGCGATGCTTATGTGAAAACACTTCAACCTGATAAGCTCGATCCCAAGTCGGAAAAATGTGTCTTCATAGGATACCCAAAAAGAGACTGTTGGGTACACCTTCTATCACAGATCCGAAGGCAAAATATTCGTTGCTAAGAACGGATCCTTTCTAGAAAAAGAGTTTCTCTCGAAAGAAGTGAGTGGGAGGAAAGTATAACTTGATGAGGTAATTGTACCTTCTCCCATATTGGAAAGTAGTACATCACAGGAAATTGTTCCAGTGATTCCTACACCAATTAGTGAGGAAGTTGATGATAATGATCATGAAACTTCGAATCAAGTTTCTACTGAACGTCGTAGATCAACCAGAGTACGTTCCGCACCAGAGTGGTACGGCAACCCAGTTCTGGAAATCATGTTACTAGACCATGATGAACCTACGAACTATGAGGAAGCGATGATGAGCCCAGATTCCGCAAAATGGCTTGAAGCCATGAAATCTGAGATGGGATCCATGTATGAGAACAAAGTATGGACTTTGGTTGACTTGCCCGATGATCGGCAGGCCATCGAAAATAAATGGATCTTCAAGAGGAAGACCGACGCAGACGGTAATATTACTGTTTACAAAGCTCGACTTGTTGCGAAAGGTTTTCGACAAGTTCAAGGAGTTGACTACGATGAGACTTTCTCACCTGTAGCGATGCTTAAGTCTGTCCGAATCATGTTAGCAATTGCCGCATTTTATGATTATGAAATCTGGCAAATGGATGTCAAAACTGCATTCCTAAATGGATATCTCAAAGAAGAGTTGTATATGATGCAACCAGAAGGTTTTGTCGATCCAAAAGGTGCTAACAAAGTATGCAAACTCCAGCGATCCATCTATGGACTGGTGCAAGCATCTCGGAGTTGGAATATACGCTTTGATGAGGTGATCAAAGCATATGGTTTTATACAGACTTTTGGAGAAGCCTGTATTTACAAGAAAGTGAGTGGGAGCTCTGTAGCATTTCTAATATTATATGTAGATGACATATTGTTGATTGGAAATGATATATAATTTCTGAATAGCATAAAAGGATACTTGAATAAAAGTTTTTCAATGAAAGACCTCGGAGAAGCTGCTTACATATTAGGCATCAAGATCTATAGAGATAGATCAAGACGCTTAATTGGACTTTCACAAAGCACATACCTTGATAAGATTTTGAAAAGGTTCAAAATGGATCAGTCAAAGAAAGGATTCTTGCCTGTTTTACAAGGTATGAAGTTGATTAAGACTCAATGCCCGACCACTGCAGAAGATAGAGAGAAAATGAAAGTCATTCCCTATGCCTCAGCCATAGGATCTATCATGTATGCAATGATGTGTACCAGACCTGATGTGTGCCTTGCTATAAGTCTAGCAGGGAGGTACCAAAGTAATCCAGGAGTGGATCACTGGACAGCGGTCAAAAACATCCTAAAGTATCTGAAAAGAACAAAGGATATGTTTCTCGTATATGGAGGTGACAAAGAGCTCGTCGTAAACGGTTACGTCGATTCTAGCTTTGACACTGATCCGGATGACTCTAAGTCACAAACCGGATATGTATTTTTATTGAACGGTGGAGCTGTCAGCTGGTGCAGTTCCAAGCAGAGCGTCGTGGCGGGATCTACGTGTGAAGCGGAATACATAGCTGCTTCGGAAGCAGCAAATGAAGGAATCCAGGTTTCACAAGAGAACAAAGCACATCAAAAGACGCTTCAATTCCATCCGCGATCTAGTCAAGGAGGGAGACATAGAGATTTGCAAAATACATACGGATCTGAATGTTGCAGACCCGTTGACTAAGCCTCTTCCACGGGCAAAACATGATCAGCACCAAGACTCCATGGGTGTGAGGATCATCACTTTGTAATCTAGATTATTGACTCTAGTTCAAGTGGGAGACTGAAGGAAATATGCCCTAGAGGCAATAATAAAGATGTTATTTGTATTTCCTTATATCATGATAAATGTCTTTTATTCATGCTAGAATTGTATTAACCGGAAACTTAGTACATGTATGGATACATAGACAAAACAGTATGTCCCTAGTATGCCTCTACTAGACTAGCTCATTGATCAAAGATGGTTATGTTTCCTAGCCATAGACATGAGTTGTCATTTGATCAACGGGATCACATCATTAGGAGAATGATGTGATGGACAAGACCCATCCGTTAGCATAGCACTATGATCGTTTAGTTTAACTGCTATTGCTTTCTTCATGACTTATACATGTTCCTATGACTATGAGATTATGCAACTCCCGAATACCGTAGGAACACCTTGTGTGCTATCAAACGTCACAACGTAACTGGGTGATCATAAAGATGCTCTACAGGTGTCTCCGAAAGTATTCGTGGTGTTGGCATAGATCAAGATTAGGATTTGTCACTCCAGTGTCGGAGAGGTATCTCTGGGCCCTCTCGGTAACACACATCACAATAAGCCTTGCAAGCAAAAGACTAATGAGTTAGTCACGAGATGATGTGTTACGGAACGAGTAAAGAGACTTGCCGGCAACGAGATTGAACTAGGTATAAAGATACCGACGATCAAATCTCGGGCAAGTAACATACCGTTTAACAAAAGGAACAACGTATGTTGTTATGCGGTTCTGATCGATAAAAGATCTTCGTAGAATATGTAGGAGCCAATATGAACATCCAGGTTCCGCTATTGGTTATTGACCAGAGATGAGTCTCGGTCATGTCTACATAGTTCTCGAACCCGTAGGGTCCGCACGCTTAACGTTTGATGACGATCGGTATTATGAGTTTTTGAGTATTGATGTACCGAAGGTAGTTCGGAGTCCCGGATGAAATCATGGACATGACGAGGAGTCTCGGAATGTCCGAGACATAAAGATTGATATATTGGACGGCTATATTCGGACACCGGAAGTATACCGGAAAAGTTTCGGATTTATCGGGAATGCCGGAGGGGGTTACCGGAACCCCCTACGAGAGGGGATGGTCCATAGTGGGCCTAAAGGGTGAGAGAGAGGCAGCCCATAGGGCTGGCCGGCGCCCCCACCTAGGAATCCTAGTTGGACTAGGATTGGGGGGGCGCCACCTCTCCTAATCCTTTCCCCCTTCTTCCTTTCGGTGAATCCTACTAGGAATAGGATTGCAATCCTATTCCTAGTAGGAGTCCCCTCCCTAGCCGCACCATAGGAGTTGGCCGGCCCCTCCTCCCTTGCTCCTTTATATACAGGGGCAGGGGGGCACCCAAAGACACACAAGTTGAATTGTTTAGCCGTGTGCGGTGCCCCCCTCCACAGAATCACACCTCGGTCGTACCGTCGCGGAGCTTAGGCGAAGCCCTGCGCCGGTGAACACATCATATCCGTCACCACGCCGTCGTGCTGACGAAACTCTCCCGTGAAGCTCAACTGGATCAAGAGCTCGTGGGACGTCATCAATCTGAACGTGTGCTGAATGCGGAGGTGCCGTACGTTCGGTGCTTGATCGGTTGGATCGTGAAGAAGTTCGACAACATCAACCGCGTCACTTGACGCTTCCGCTCCCGGTCTACGAGGGTACGTAGACACACTCTCCCCTCTCGTTGCTATGCATCTGGTAGATAGATCTTGCGTGATCGTAGGAAAATTTTAAAATACTACGTTCCCCAACATTTCAAGATCAAGAGCAAGCTCAAGATCAAGAACAAGCTCATAATGACGCTCAAGATGATCAACTCATAGCTCCTCAACTAACACTTGAAGAGCAATTGGAGCGTTGTGCTACCAAAGTTGCTTCCAGGCTCTCTTCTAGAGAGCATCATATGGAGAATATTCTTGGAAGCATCACAAAAGGGGTAAGCACTCGTAGACAATTAGCAAACTATTGTGCTCATCATGCGTTTGTCTCTTGTGTTGAACCCCAAAAGGTCTATGAGACGCTCGAAGACCCCGACTGGCTCAGCGCCATGCATGAAGAACTCCATAACTTCGAGCGCAACACGGTGTGGCGTTTGGTGCCAAGGCCGAAGGAGAACCATAATGTCATTGGAACCAAATGGATCTTTAAGAACAAGCAAGATGCTGACGGGATATTCATTCGCAACAAGGCTCGTTTGGTGGCTCAATGCTACTCCCAAGTCGAGGGTATCGACTACGGTGAAACCTTTGCCCCCGTTGCTCGCCTTGAATCTATACGTTTGTTGCTTGCCTATGCTTCTCATCATAACATTAAATTGCAACAAATGGATGTGAAAAGTGCTTTTCTTAATGGTCCTCTTAATGAGTTGGTGTATGTCAAACAACCCCCGGGGTTTGAGGATCCTAAGTTCCCCAATCATGTGTATCAACTCGATAAGGCGCTCTAAGACCTTAAACAAGCCCCACGTGCGTGGTATGTGTTGGGGAACGTAGCAGAATTCAAAAAAATTCATACGCTTCACCAAGATCAATCTAAGGACTCATCTAGCAATGAGCATAAATGAGTGCATCTACATACCCTTTGTAGATCGCGTGCGGAAGCGTTCGAAGGAACGTGGATGATGGAGTCGTACTCTTCGTGATCCTCGTCACCGATGATCCCAGCGCCGAACGGACGGCACCTCCGCATTGAACACACGTACGGTACAGCGACGTCTCCTCCTTCTTGATCCAGCAAGGGGGAAGGAGAGGTTGACGGAGATCCAGCAGCACGACGGCGTGGTGGTGGATGCAACAGGAAAAGTTGCAGGGCTTCGCCGATGCCCTGCGGGAGGAGTTGGAGGTGTGACGGGGGGAGAGGCGCCAGAGGCTTGGGGTGCGGCTGCCCTCTCTCCCCCCACTATATATAGGGGGCCAGGGGGGCGCCGGCCCTAGGAGATGCAATCTCCTAGGGGGGCGGCGGCTAGGGGGGAGAACTTGCCACCCAAGGCATAGGAGGCGCCCCCACCCCCTAGGGTTTCAACCCTAGGCGCATGTTGGGGGGCCCATGTGGGTGCGCTAGCCCACCAGGGGCTGGCCCCCTTCCCCTTGCGGCCCACGGGGCCCTCCGGGATGGGTGGCCCCACCCAGTGGACCCCCGGGACCCTTCCGGTGGTCCCAGGACACTCCCGGTGACCCCCGGAACTATCCCGATGGCCGAAACTAGACTTCCTATATATCATTATTTACCTCCGGACCATTCCGGAACTCCTCGTGACGTCCGGCATCTCATCCGGGACTCCGAACAACATTCGGGTTTCCGTGTGCATGTATCTCTACAACCCTAGCGTCACCGAACCTTAAGTGTGTAGACCCTATGGGTTCGGGAGACACGCAGACATGACCGAGACGACCCTCCGGTCAATAACCAACAGCGGGATCTGGATACCCATGTTGGTTCCCACGTGTTCCTCAATGATCTCATCGGATGAACCACTGTGTCAAGGATTCACTCAATCCCGTATGTTATTCGCTTTGTCTATCGGTACGGTACTTGCCCGAGATTCGATCGTCGGTATGCCTGATACCTTGTTCAATCTCGTCATGGCAAGTCTCTTTACTCGTTCCGTAATCCATCATCCCGTGACTAACTCCTTAGTCACTTTGAGCTCATTATGATGATGTCTTACCGAGTGGGCCCAGAGATACCTCTCCGTCATACGGAGTGACAATATCCCAGTCTTGGTTCGTACCAACTCAACAGACACTTTCGGAGATACCCGTTGCGTACCTTTATAGCCACCCAGTTACGTTGTGACGTTTGGCACACCCAAAGTATTCCTACGGTATCCGGGAGTTGCACAACCTCATGGTCTAAGGAACAAATACTTGACACTGGAAAAGCTTAAGCATTACGAACTATATGATCTCGTGCTAGGCTTAGGATTGGGTCTTGTCCATCACATCATTCTCCCAATGATGTGATCCTGTTATCAATGACATCCTATGTCCATGGTCAGGAAACCGTGACCACCTGTTGATCAACGAGCTAGTAACTAGAGGCTTACCAGGGACACGTTGTGGTCTATGTATTCACACATGTATCGTTGTTTCCGTAAAATACAATTCAAGCATGAATAACAGACAATTATCATGAACAAGGAAATATAATAATAATCCTTTTATTATTGCCTCTAGGGCATATTTCCAACAGTCTCCCACTTGCACTAGAGTCAATAATCTAGTTACATTGTGATGAATCGAACACCCATAGAGTTCTGGTGTTGATCATGTTTTGCCCGTGGAAGAGGTTTAGTCAACGGGTCCGCGACATTCAGATCCGTATGCACTTTACAAATATCTATGTCTCCATCTTGAACATAATTCCGGATGGAGTTGAAACGGCGCTTGATGTGCTTGGTCTTCTTGTGAAACCTGGGCTCCTTGGCAATGGCAATAGCTCTAGTGTTGTCATAGAAGAGAGTCATCGGGCTTGACGCGCTTGGAATGACTCCTAGGTCGGTGATGAACTCCTTCATCCAGACTCCTTCTTATGCTGCTTCGCAAGCATCTATGTACTCCGCTTCACATGCAGAATGCGCCACGACGCTCTGCTTGCAACTGCACCAGTTGACTACTCCACCATTCAAAATATACACGTATCTGGTTTGTGACTTTGAGTCATCCATATCTGTGTCGAAGCTAGCATCGACGTAACCCTTTACGACGAGCTCTTCGTCACCTCCATAAACGAGAAACATATCCTAAGTCCTCTTCAGGTACTTTAGGATGTTCTTGACCGATGTCCAGTGTTCCATACCGGGATCACTTTGGTACCTCCCTACCAAACTTATGGCAAGGTTCACATCAGGTCTGGTACACAGCATGGCATACATGATAGAACCTATGGCTGAGGCATAGGGAATGACACTCATGTTTTCTCTATCTTCTGCCGTGGTCGGGGACTGAGCCATGCTCAATCTCATACCTTGCAAAACAGGCAAGAACCCCTTCTTGGACTGATCCATATTGAACTTCTTCAATATCTTGTCAAGGTATGTGCTTTGTGAAAGACCAATGAGGCGTCTTGATCTATCTCTATAGATCTTGATGCCCAATATGTAAGCAGCTTCTCCAAGGTCCTTCATTGAAAAACTCTTATTCAAGTAGGCCTTTATGCTCTCCAAGAATTCTATATCATTTCCCATCAGCAATATGTCATCCACATATAATATGAGAAATGCTACAGAGCTCCCACTCACTTTCTTGTAGATACAGGCTTCTCCCCAAGTCTGTATAAAGCCAAACGCTTTGATCACATCATTAAAGCAAATATTCCAACTCCGAGATGCTTGCACCAGCCCGTAGATCGAGCGCTGGAGCTTGCATACCTTGTTAGCATTCTCTGGATCGACAAACCCTTCCGGCTGCATCATATACAACTCTTCCTTGAGGAAACCATTAAGGAATGCCGTTTTGACGTCCATTTGCCATATCTCGTAATCATAGAATGCGGCAATTGCTAACATGATTCGGACCGACTTCAGCATCGCTACGGGAGAGAAAGTCTCGTCGTAGTCAATCCCTTGAACTTGTCGATAACCCTTAGCGACAAGCCGAGCCTTATAGATGGTCACATTACCATCCGTGTCTGTCTTCTTCTTAAATATCCATTTATTTTCTATGGCGTGCCTATCATCGGGCAAGTCCACCAAAGTCCATACTTTGTTTTCATACATGGATTCTATCTCGGATTTCATGGCTCCAAGCCATTTATTGGAATCCGGGCCCGCCATCGCTTCTTCATAGTTCGAAGGTTCACCATTGTCTAACAACATGATTTCCATGACAGGGTTGCCGTACCACTCTGGTGCGGAACGTGTCCTTGTGGACCTTCGAAGTTAAGAAGTAACTTGATATGTATCTTCATGATCATCATCATTAACTTCCTCCCTTGTCGGTGCAGGCACCTCAGGAACAATTTCCTGCGCTACGCTACTTTCCGGTTCGGGAGGGGTGACTGTCACCTCATCAAGTTTTACTTTCCTCCCACTCACTTCTTTCGAGAGAAACTCTTTCTCCAGAAAGGATCCATTCTTGGCAACAAAGACCTTGCCTTCGGATCTGAGGTAGAAGGTGTACCCAATCATTTCCTTTGGGTATCCTATGAAGACGCATTTTTCTGATTTGGGCTCGAGCTTCTCAGGTTGAAGTTTCTTGACATAAGCATCGCAACCCCAAACTTTTAGAAACGACAGCTTAGGTTTCTTGCCAAACCAAAGTTCATACGGTGTCGTCTCAACGGATTTCGACGGAGCCCTATTTAAAGTGAATGCGGCAGTCTCTAAAGCATAACCCCAAAAAGATAGCGGTAAGTCGGTGAGAGACATCGTAGATCGCACCATGTCCAGCAGAGTACGATTTCGACGTTCGGACACACCATTACGCTGAGGTGTTCCGGGCGGTGTCAATTGTGAAACAATTCCACAGTTCCTAAGGTGCGTGCCAAATTCATGACTTAAATATTCACCCCCACGATCTGATCGCAAGAACTTTATTTTTCTGTCACGTTGATTCTCAACCTCATTCTGAAATTCCTTGAACTTTTCAAAGGTCTCAGACTTGTGCTTCATCAAGTAGATATACCCATATCTACTCAAGTCATCTGTGAGGGTGAGAACATAACGATGGCCTTCGCGAGCCTCAACACTCATTGGACCGCACACATCGGTATGTATGATTTCCAATAAGTTGGTTGCTCGCTCCATTGTTCTGGAGAACGGAGTCTTGGTCATTTTGCCCAAGAGGCATGGTTCACACGTGTCAAATGATTCATAATCAAGAGACTCCAGAAGTCCATCTGCATGAAGCTTCTTCATACGTTTGACACCAATATGACCAAGGCGGCAATGCCACAAGTATGTGGGACTATCATTGTCAACTTTACATCTTTTGGCATTCACACTATGAATATGTGTATATCACGATCGAGATTCATCAAAAATAAACCATTGACCAGCGGGGCATGACCATAAAACATATCTCTCAAATAAATAGAACAACCATTATTCTCGGATTTAAATGAATAGCCATCTCGCATCAAACGAGATCCAGATACAATGTTCATGCTCAAAGCTGGTACTAAATAACAATTATTAAGGTTTAAAACTAATCCCGAGGGTAGATGTAGAGGCAGCGTGCCGACGGTGATCACATCAACCTTGGAACCATTCCCGACGCGCATCGTCACCTCGTCCTTCGCCAGTCTCCGCTTATTCCGCAGCTCCTGCTTTGAGTTACAAATATGAGCAACTGCACCGGTATCAAATACCCAGGAGCTACTACGAGCGCTGGTAAGGTACACATCAATAACATGTATATCACATATACCTTTGACATTGCCGGCCTTCCTGTCTGCTAAGTATTTGGGGCAGTTCCGCTTCCAGTGACCCGTTCCCTTGCAATAAAAGCACTCAGTCTCAGGCTTGGGTCCATACTTTGGCTTCTTCACGGCAACTGGCTTACCGGGCACGGCAACTCCCTTGCCGTCCTTCTTGAAGTTCTTCTTACCCTTGACCTTCTTGAACTTAGTGGTTTTATTGACCATCAACACTTGATGCTCTTTCTTGATCTCCACCTCCGCTGATTTCAGCATTGAATACACCTCGGAAATGGACTTCTCCATCCCTTGCATATTGAAGTTCAACACAAAGCTCTTGTAGCTAGGTGGGAGCGACTGAAGGATTCTGTCAACGACCGCTTCGTCTGGGAGATTCATTCCCAACTGAGACAAGCGGTTGTGCAACCCAGACAACTTGAGTATGTGCTCACTGACAGAACTATTTTCCTCCATCTTACAGCTGTAGAATGCGTTGGAGACATCATATCTCTCAACTCGGGCATGAGCCTGGAAAACCATTTTCATCTCTTGAAACATCTCATATGCTCCGTGGTGCTCAAAACGCTTTTGGAGCCCCGATTCTAAGTTGTAGAGCATGCCGCACTGAACCAGGGAGTAATCATCACAACGCGACTGCCAAGCGTTCATAACATCTTGGTTTGCCGAGGCGGGAGCGTCACCTAGCGGTGCTTCTAGGACATAAGTTTTCTTGGCAGCTATGAGGATGATCCTCATGTTACGGACCCAATCCGTATAGTTGCTACCATCGTCTTTCAGCTTGGTTTTCTCTAGGAACGCGTTGAAGTTGAGGGTGACATGAGCGTGGGCCATTTGATCTACAAGACATATTGTAAAGAATTTAGACTAAGTTCATGACAATTAAGTTCATCTAATCAAATTTTAATGAACTCCCACTCAGATTGACATCTCTCTAGTCATCTAAGTGATACATGATCCGAATCGACTAGCCCGTGCGCGATCATCACGTGAGACGGACTAGTCATCAACGGTGAACATCTTCATGTTGATCGTATCTTCTATACGACTCATGTTCGACCTTTCGGTCTTCCATGTTCCGAGGCCATGTCTGTACATGCTAGGCTCGTCAAGTGAACCCTAAGTGGGTTGCGTCTGTAAATCTGGCTTACACCCGTCGTATGCGAACGTTAGAGCCTATCACACCCGATCATCACGTGGTGCTTCGGAACAACGATCCTTAGCAACGGTGCACAGTTAGGGGGAACACAATTCTTGAAATTTTTAGTGAGAGATCATCTTATTTACTACCGTCGTTCTAAGTAAACAAGATGCATAAACATGATAAACATCACATGCAATCAAATAAAGTGACATGATATGGCCAATATCATCTTGCTCCTTCGATCTCCATCTTCAAGGGCACCATGATCATCTTTGTCACCGGCATGACACCATGATATCCATCATCATGATCTCCATCATCGTGTCTTCATGAAGTCGTCACGCCAACTATTACTTCTACTACTATGGCTAACATTTAGCAATGAAGTAAAGTAATTAGATGGCGTTATTCAGTGACACGCAGGTCATACAATAATTAAGACAACTCCTATGGCTCCTGCCGGTTGTCATTTTCATCGACATGCAAGTCGTGATTCCCTATTACAAGAACATGATCAATCTCATACATCACATATATCATTCATCACATCTTCTTGGCCATACCACATCACATAGCACATGCTGCAAGAACAAGTTAGATGACCTCTAATTGTTGTTGCAAGTTTTTACGTGGCTTCTATAGGTTTTCTAGCAAGAACATTTCTTACCTACGCCAAAACCACAACGTGATTTGTCAATTTATATTTACCCTTCATAAGGACCCTGATCATCGAATCCGATCCGACTAAAGTGGGAGAGACAGACACCCGCCAGCCACCTTATGCAACTAGTGCATGTCTGTCGGTGGAACCAGTCTCACGTAAGCATACGTGTAAGGTCGGTCCGGGCCGCTTCATCCCACGATGCCGCCGAATCAAGATTGGACTAGTAACGGCAAGAGAATTGAACAAAATCAACGCCCACAACTTGTTGTGTTCTACTCGTGCAAGATGCTACGCAAAAACCTGGCTCTGATACCACTGTTGGGGAACGTAGCAGAATTCAAAAAATTTCCTACGCTTCACCAAGATCAATCTAAGGAGTCATCTAGCAACGAGAATAAAGGAGTGCATCTACATACCCTTTGTAGATCGCGTGCGGAAGCGTTCGAAGGAACGTGGATGATGGAGTCGTACTCTTCGTGATCCTCGTCACCGATGATCCCAGCACCGAACAGACGGCACCTCCGCGTTCAACACACGTACGGTACAGCGACGTCTCCTCCTTCTTGATCCAGCAAGGGGGAAGGAGAGGTTGACGGAGATCCAGCAGCACGACGACGTGGTGGTGGATGCAACAGGAAAAGCTGAAGGGCTTCGCCGATGCCCTGCGGGAGGAGTTGGAGGTGTGAGGGGGGAGAGGCACCAGAGGCTTGGGGTGCGGCTGCCCTCTCTCCCCCCACTATATATAGGGGGCCAGGGGGCACCGGCCCTAGGAGATGCAATCTGCTAGGGGGCGGCAGCCAGGGGGGAGAACTTGCCCCCCAAGGCATAGGGGGCGCCCCCACCCCCTAGGGTTTCAACCCTAGGCGCATGGAGGGGGGCCCATGTGGGTGCGCCAGCCCACCAGGGGCTGGCCCCCTTCCCCTTGCGGCCCACAGGGCCCTCCGGGATGGGTGGACCCACCCGGTGGACCCCCGGGACCCTTCCGGTGGTCCCGGGACACTCCCGGTGACCCCTGGAACTATCCCGATGGCCGAAACTGGACTTCCTATATATCATTATTTACCTCCGGACCATTCTGGAACTCCTCATGACGTCCGGGATCTCATCCGGGACTCCGAACAACATTCGGGTTTCCGTGTGCATGTATCTCTACAACCCTAGCGTCACCGAACCTTAAGTGTGTAGACCCTACAGGTTCGGGAGACACGCAGACATGACCGAGACGACTCTCCGGTCAATAACCAACAACGGGATCTGGATACCCATGTTGGTTCCCACGTTTTCCTCGATGATCTCATCGGATGAACCACTGTGTCAAGGATTCACTCAATCTCGTATGTTATTCCCTTTGTCTATCGGTACGGTACTTGCCCGAGATTCGATCATTGATATGCCCGATACCTTGTTCAATCTCGTCATGGCAAGTCTCTTTACTCGTTCCGTAATCCATCATCCCGTGACTAACTCCTTAGTCACTTTGAGCTCATTATGATGATGTCTTACCGAGTGGGCCCAGAGATACCTCTCCGTCATACGGAGTGACAATATCCCAGTCTTGGTTCATACCAACTCAACAGACACTTTCGGAGATACCCGTTGCGTACCTTTATAGCCACCCAGTTACGTTGTGACGTTTGGCACACCCAAAGTATTCCTACGGTATCCGGGAGTTGCACAACCTCATGGTCTAAGGAACAAATACTTGACACTGGAAAAGCTTAAGCATTACGAACTATACGATCTCGTGCTAGGCTTAGGATTGGGTCATGTCCATCACATCATTCTCCCAATGATGTGATCCCGTTATCAATGACATCCTATGTCCATGGTCAGGAAACCGTGACCATCTGTTGATCAACGAGCTAGTAACTAGAGGCTTACCAGGGACACGTTGTGGTCTATGTATTCACACATGTATCATTGTTTCCGTACAATACAATTCAAGCATGAATAACAGACAATTATCATGAACAAGGAAATATAATAATAATCCTTTTATTATTGCCTCTAGGGCATATTTCCAACAGTATGAGCATCTTACCGAGTTGTTGCAAGAACATGGGTTTGAAATTGGGAAAATCAACCCCACTCTTTTTACTAAGAAGGTCAAAGGGAAGTTGTTTGTATGCCAACTATATGTTGATGATATTATCTTTGGTTCACCTAAAAAAGCTTTCAATGATGAGTTTGCCGCACTCATGACCGCGGAGTTTGAGATGTCCATGATGGGAGAGTTGAAGTTCTTCCTCGGGTTCGAAATCAAACAAAGAAGAGAAGGAATATTCACCAAACAAGCCAAATACACTCAAGACATGCTCAAGAGGTTCAAGCTAAGTGATGTCAAGCCGGCTACCACTCCAATGCCTACCAAGTGCCAACTTGACATTGATCCCAATGGTAAAGCGGTGGATCAAAAGGTATATCATTCTATGATTGGAACTTTGCTTTACCTTTGTGCATCTAGACCGGATATCATGTTGAGTGTGGGAATTTGTGCATGGTTTCAAGCGTCACCTAAGAAAAGTCACTTTGTGGCTGTCAAGCGAATCTTTCGATACTTGGCTCATACCCCAAACTTTGGCTTATGGTACCCAAGAGGAGAAAACTTCAACCTGGTAGGTTTCTCGGATTCGGATTGGGCGGGAGACAAAGTGGATAGGAAGTCAACTTCCGAAGGTTGCCAATTTCTTGGTTGCTCTTTGGTGAGTTGGTCTTCCAAGAAGCAAAGTTGTGTATCTCTCTCCTCCACCGAAGCCGAGTATGTGGCGGTCGGCAGTTGTTGTGCTCAACTTTTATGGATGAGGCAAACATTAAAGGATTACGGTGTCACTTGTGACAAAGTCCCTCTTTGGTATGACAATGAAAGTGTCATCAAGATTTCTCTCAACCCGGTGCAACACTTCAAGACAAAGCATATTGAGATTCGGTATCACTTCATCCGGGAGCATATGCGGCAAGGGGAAATTTATCTTCACTATGTCAACACTCATGATAACCTTGCAGATATCTTCATGAAGCCTTTGGATGAAGCAAGATTTCGCGAGTTAAGGCATAAGCTAAATATCATAGATTTGAGCAATGTGGATTGAAACTATGCATGCCTCCTCACACTCATCATGTTATCTTATTTAGGTGTAGGCATGGACATAGGGGGAGTATTGTTCTCTCGATGAACTCTTCCTCCCCCATTATGCATAAATTGATCAAGTCTTTCACGTTAGCCATCTTTGATGGTACTTGTGCTTCAAAGACGAGTTTTGGTCATGGGCCCAAGGATAATTCTTCACGGTGCCATACCAATTAACTCAAACATAGGTGGCTCCGGCCACCACCCTCTTTTTGTAGAGGTTGTGTCTTGTGTTTGGTCCTTGTTGTCTTTTGCCTTTCTTTCTTCAAGTCGAGCTTGTGTTTGGGTTGCCTCGTGTGTTAGCTCGTTGGTGTGTTCGTTCGCTTGGAGGTTGCATTGCATAGGCCGTTTTCTCTCTCTTTTACGAAACTTCCATTTTCTTGGGGCTACGGTACTACCGTGGCTTGCCACGGTACTACCGCAGGAGCTGTGCACGGTACTACCGCAACCAGCACGACGGTAATTTTTTACTGCCGCTGGGGAGCAGTACTACCGCCCAGTGTGTGGTACTTCCGCCCGGGCGGTACTACCGCGATGACCCGCGGTACTACCGCGCCATCGCGAGCGGGTGGGGGTCAAGAGCGGGCAGGGGGAGTTCCAACTCCCCCATACCCAATCAACTCCTTTTCCCCACGTCGTCTCTCTCTCTCTCCTGCCCAAGAACGTCGCCGGAGGACCTCACCGGATCTCCGTCTCCGATCACTCTCCTCGCATTCTGACCGGTGGGATCGTTCCCCACCTCGCCCTCTTGCCATGGAATAAGGTTTCTCCCCAAATCCCTCTCTTTTTGCCCCTCTTTTTGCTTCGTTGGTTTGTCTCTAGGTTTTTGGGAGATGCATGTTGTTCTTGAGATTTTAGGCCAAATCTTTGCAAGAGTAGGTTGTAGGAGAGTTGTATTGCAGTAGAGATGCTATTTGGTATGTTTCTAATCGGTAGTTTTGATCAACCGTAGTACCGCTCCATTGTTGCGGCCGAACCTAGATCGGATCCGTTTCGGATCTGACCCCGAGCGGTACTACCGCACCTCATGTGCGGTACTACCGCTCTAGCCGCATTCACCTCGTACGGTACTACCGCTCCTCCGGAGCGGTACTACCGCGCACGGCGCGGAAGTAAATTTTTTACTTCCGCTCTAGGTGCGGTACTATTGTGCCATCCCGGCGCGGTACTACCGCGGCTAGAGCAGCAGTAAAATTTTAGTTCCGCACCATGGAGCAGTACTACCGTTGACTTCAAACCTTCCTCGTAGCCACTACTTAATGTTATTTCTACATGTTTCGTATGTTTTTGATGTGGTCTTTGCATCGATCCTTCTTGCTTCTCTTGCGTGTTCTTGTGTTTTGTGTCATAGGTGGTGGCTCCGGTTCCAATGTCCGTCGCTCGAATCCCAGCCATGACACAGGGTCAAAGTACCTGCGCAACCAAGAGGATGCTCCTGAGGGCTCCAATGACCCCCAACGCAGAACCAAGACCACCGCCACCAAGAACAAGGAGCCAACGATGGGCATGGATGAGATACCACTGGCTGAGTTTATCACTAGATCAACCCCTATTTGAATCCCCGCGCACATTTCAGAGGGGATGATTTGTCGTGGACCAAGCAGCATAGTCTTATCTTTATGGATGTGATCAAGGCCAAGCAGAACATATACGTGGATGTGCACTAGATTGGCATGGTTCATATGAGGAAGGATTAACACTGGGCATATTTTGCTGAGGCTTTGGACCTGGTGGAGCAGTTTGGCATTGAGCACTTGATGACTTTCCACATGGACTTTGACCCTGAGATTGTGGCCCAGTTCTTTGCTTCGGTCCACTTCCATACTGATGAGGAACGAAGCATGACCTCGATGACCAATGGACAACAGATGACTGCTAAGTGGAAGGACTTCATGGATTTGCTATAGGTTGTTGATGAGGGGCTCAACACGCCCGTTGGTGTCCGCCCTCATGCCAATCCCGAGTCAGCCAACAAGAACAAGCTTCAGCCCTACTATGTTGAGAAGACGCTTCCCAGTGGCAAGAAGACATGGGTGCCGAACTCCTTCCTTGACATCATGCATCGGATCTTCCGCAACTCCCTATTTCCGCGCATTGGTGACAAGGATAAGGTACATGCCTATCTCATGGATATGATGCTCATTTGTGAGGAGGCACGTCATGCTCAGATGCAACCACTTGATGTCTCACATATCACGTGGTGTGAGCTATCGTTTGCAGTGTTCAACCGTAAGGTTCCCATCTATGGACCTTACCTGTTTCACTTGATCACGAAGACTTGGGAGAAGCTCTATCCCGATGATGAGTTTGAGGCCCCCAACTGGATTCGTCATGAGCCCATCAAGCTCCGCATCAAGAGTCAATGGACTAACACCACTACCCGTGCTGAGGCAGCGGCTGCTCAGATGAATGTGGATGAGGGTGAGATCGAGGAGGAGGAAGCGGGTGAGGACAACTTTGATGGATACACTCCTTCCTCTTCCGAGCCCTCTTGGGCTAAGAAGTTGAAGAACAAGATGAAGGCTCTGTTCTTCATGTAGGCCAAGGGGCAGTACATGGCACATGTTGCTCAGAAGGAGAGTCGCCGGCGCGACAAGTGGATCTTGAGGACGTTCAGCGAGAACGTGTCTAGTGGATCTAAGAAGAACATCACCCTTGAGGCTGAATGGATAGTGAAGTAGGGCTACAAGTGGACTGAATCTGAGGAGGAGCAGGAGGAGACCAATGAGGAGCGTGACGAGTGATCACTTCATCCTGAGCTACCACTTGTGTCGTAGGTTTCCTCTGTGCCTTTTTGGCGTCTCGATTTCAAAGGGGGAAAGAGTGCAGGATTTGCGAGTCTTGTGCCGTGTTGTTTCGCTTTGTTGCTTTGCTTTTGTTCTGTTGAACCTCGTTTGCTTTGTGTTGGTTTGCGTCGTGTGTGTGAGACCTGACGACTATCATATGGTGTGAGACATATTCACTCTACTCTATCCTATCTTATCATAATGTTTAGGCTATTTAGTAGGTTGTGAGCTTATGCCTTATTGTGCCCTTTTTCTTTATACTCACGATCTTCTCCTTGCATCCATGCGTAGCGCCATCTTATTAGTTGCAAGGATTGTGATGTTTATAAAATATAGGGGGAGTGTTGATCCTAGTATGTGTGCCATGCAGTCCAAAGAATCTATCTAAGAATGCACACATCTAGGGGGAGCTTGCCTATATTTTATATACATGTTGGGTTTGCTTATGTTCTTATTCATATCTATGTGCAAATCCCGTATTGTCATCAATCCACCAAAAAGGGGAAGATTGTAAGGGCATATTTCTCCCTAAGTGGTTTTGGTGATTGATGACAATGCATTTGCCGACTAATCGTGTGCATTGAGCTTTTCAGATATCTCATGTCTAGGCACAAGACGATTCACTGCCCCTCGGAGCCTATCGAAGAAGGCGTTTCCTTTTGTTTCTTTTTGGTGGAATTGAGTCATAGGAAAGCCGTATTATTAAGAGGGGGTCCGCTTCGGAAAGGTTATGGTGGAATCAACATGTACACATATATCCATTTGCACCACCTTTCCCTCGCCTCTTTGGAGCACCGGCCGCTTTCCTTGTCGTTGCAAAGACAGAGGCTTCCTACTACTATTATTCTGTGGCATGCGGTAGTACCGCTCAAGGGAGCGGTAGTACCGCAGGGACCCACGGTAGTACCGCCCTGTAGCTGCGGTAGTACCGCACGTTGCGGTAGTACCGTGCCAGATTTACGGTAGTACCGTGGCCTCTGCCCCGGCGTCGTGGCTAGCGCGGAAGTAGGAGCAGAAGTAATTTTTTTACTTCCGCACCCTACACGGTCGTACCGCTCCAGGTGAGCGGTAGTACCGTGTCGGGTTTTGCATCGATCGAAACTCTGTGGAAGTAGCCACGGATGTAATTTTATTAGTCCGTGTTCTTCCAGCCCAGACTGTACCCTGCCTTGCGGTAGTACCGCAAGGGCGCGCGGTAGTACCGCTCCGGCAATACTACCGCTCGTTGCTATACACAACAGGGCCGCGTTTGGCTCCTGCCTTGCCAGCGATAGTATCGCAGGGCCATGCGGTAGTACCGCAAGTCTGGTGCGGTAGTACCACATGTCGCGGGCAAAGTTAGTGGGTAACGGTTGGATTTGTTCTTCCACTATATAAGGGGTCTTCTTCTCAAAGAAGACTCACCTCTTACCTCCCTAAGCTCCATTGTTGCTCAAAGCTCCATTTCCGCCCGATCTCTCTCCCTAGTGTGGGGACCCCGACTTAGAAGTCGAGATCACCGAATGCACGTGTACAGTGATCCCAGAGATCAATGCTCACTGAACACACAGAAGCTGAAATAACAAGAGTCTTACATCCATACAAATAGTCTTACACGAATTAAGGCCATTATGGCCAAGTCTTACATAGATAGAGCCTCACGGGCTGAATAGCAAATAACTCAAATAGCAGAAGTCTTCGATAACGGGTAGAACCCATGCCATCTGCCTTAACCCTACAGGCATTCTGACTGGGATAGCGTCCTAGTTCGCATGTTCGTCTCCAAAGAACTCTTCCTCATAATCATGTTCTTCCATTCCTGGCCAATTAAATAACCAGTGGCAAGCCAATGAGTACTTTGAATGTACTCGCAAGCAACCCATGATGTGGTTCAAGGTAACAGTGCATTGAATAATAAAGATCAATCTAGCAAAGCTAGAACAAATATTCTACCATCAAGTTTATGCATCAATAACCTCGCGTAACCTCGAAGACAGGTTACCGATATCAACATGAATATGATTCAACTCTTCGAGTCAAGTCACCACCTTGACTCACATACACACGCATGGTTTCACAAACATTGGACGTAGCCCAAGAGCGGTTACCCAACTGTCCATGACCGTGGACACGGCTATTCGAATAGTTTGACACTCTGCAGAGGTTGTACACTTTACCCACAAGATCCGGGGAACTTCCGTGTCATCCACGACCCGCGGTACCTCAAGTACCCGGGGTAAGCACCCGGTCATTACCTTTCCTTAGACGACACTAACATAGAGTCCACTCGTTGGTACACGGCCCTCGGGTACAAACAATAGATCACGGGACTTGCCCTAATTTCAATGTCACGCATACCCGAAGGGACCAACGGTGTGTCCGGTGCCCTGTGAAAATAGTCATGGTCGTCTATCCAAGCATGACCCCGTCCCGGGAAAGACCTCAAGTCTTCCCGTAATGCGGGCACCATGCTAGTATCGACCTAAGTAATCAATAAAGCCCCGTCCCATAAGGGGTAGTGTGGTTGCACATGTATGGTTGGAATAACGGTCGCAACTTAAACCAATCCGTTTGAAAAACACACTCACTTGCCTTGGCACACCACTTCGTCATCAAGTGGTCACCCAACTCATCATCATTATCTCCCTCGGGCATTAGTGGCACCCGACGGGGTTTTATGCAAAGACCTCAACCATGAAGGTTCATGTCACACATGCATCACTAATCATAACCACTAACCATATGCAAGTCATCTAGCACATAGCAAGATCAAGATCATGGCATGCATCATATGGTGGAATCAACTAGGTCACTATCGTAACCCTAACATCATGCATCGGAAACATACGGGTTCCGGAGAACAAGTATATCATGGTCAAAGGGCTGCTTGCCTGGATTGGCTTGGTCTTCAAAGTCTTCAAATCCTTCTCCTTCTTCTTCCACAGCAACTTCGTCAAATACGGGATCTATACGTCGCATAATAACCACGGAAAAAAATAAGAATACAAACAAAACAAAAAAATCAAAGTGCTCAGAAAAATGTCAACTCATTTTTGTAAAATACTAGAGGGATTTCTAAGATGGGGAAAAATCTTAGTTGGAGTTTTGGAGTTACAGAATGGAATATATTGATTTTTGAACAGGAGTATTACTGCCCAAATTTGAATTTAAATTTGAACAGTACATAAAAGTTTCATGGATTTGAGTGAAAGTAGTACCATTAAATAGGTTGGAATATTACAAGATTTTAGGAGTTGGAATTATTTAATTTGGACCACTATTCTTTTCTGTAGAAATGTTTAAAACATTTACAGAAAAAGAAAAAGGAAAAAGGTCCTGTGCACTCGGCCAGAGGAGGCCACAGTGCACGGCCCAGGCGGTCCAGCCCAACCGCACGGGAGCCTGCGCGCGCACGTCAGGTTTTTAAACCTGACGGGCGGGGCCCGTGGGTCAGTGGCACAGAGGAGGGGGAGAGAGGTGAGGGGATGACAGGCGGGGCCCGCCTGTCATCTCTAACCCCACGGCCACGGCCACGGCGAGCTCACCGGCGAGGTTCCCTGCCACGGCGACGGCAACGGAGGGCAGGAACGTGACCAGCGTCGTGTCGCGGATGCAGGGGTGGTGGTGCGGCACGGCGGGAAGGTCTGGTTCACCGGCGGCGAGGTGGGACGGCGGAAGCTCGTCGGAAGGTGGTGGCTGAGGTTGTTTCCGACTGCAAACGGAGGGGGAAACAAGGGGGAAATGGTCAGTGAGGCGAGGGGGTTCTAGATCGGGCAAGAAGAAGAGCGGGGAAGGCCCGTACTACGGGATCACCGGCGGCCCGACGCGGCGGAGCTCCGGTCGATCCCGAGCACTGGGACGTCCTGGGGTCGAACTGAAGATGCTGGGGGGGCTCAGTGGAGTGGAGTGAGGCTTGTGGTGCTGCTGGAGAGGCTCGGGAGGGGCTTATATAGCCGCGCCCATGGTCCACCGTGGACCCGTGCGCCGGCGAGGTTGCAGGCGAGGCTAGGAGGGGTTCTGGAGCCTGGGATCACGCCGGAGAGGACCGTGGACTTGCTCCACGTCCAGCTGAGGGGAAAAGAGGAGAGGGGGAGCGTCTGGTGCGTGCGCGCGTGTGAAGTAGAGGAGTGGCCGCCGCGGGCGGCCAGCGCGCGTGCGACGACGGCCACGGGAGGGCGCGGGAGGAGGGGGGACAGCGCCGGGGAGGTCGCGGACGTCAAGAGGCCTCGACTGGCGCGAGGGGGGCCCGAGGCTGTCGGGGGAGGCCGATTGGCCGAAGCTACAATGCTTGTCTGCAGTGTTGCGCGCTCCAGAGCGCGCGTTTGGCTGGCATCGCCGCGCTCTCGCCGTCCTGGTCAAACCCAACGTGTCCAGCAGCGTCTAGAAGGTCAGGGGGGAAGTAAAGAATTGGCCTGAGGCCTTGGATGCCCTGGAGATGCTAAGAGAGAGTGAGAGTGCTGGTGAAATGGTGAAAGCTTGTTGTCCAGCAAGGTAAAACAGGGCTTTCACCCCTCAATCATGGAGCTGGGGTGCTGGGGAAGTTACTGGAGGTAGCTAGTAACTCAATGATCATGTGGTAAGAAGTTGAGGCCATGGAGAAAAGTAAAAGTGATCAAGTTGGAGGTTTTAGCAATTCTGCAGAAGGTGTTTGATCAGTGTTTGGTCAAGTAAATGAACTCCACTTGACATGGCACTTAATAGGGTTGAAAGACATGAGAAAATAGGGTGCTTCACCAAATTTGGGCTCATTTGAAGAAACTAGCCAATGTAACTTTGGTGAACCCTAGAAATCAACAGAAACAGTTTCATCTTGATTGAGTCAAGCTAATCATCTCCCCTTGATGCACCACTTGGTGTAGCATCATCATTTGGGGTATTGATCATGCCCACAAAGTTTGAAGCTCCAGATAAAAAGTTGGTAATGTAAAGTTGTTCAAATTTGCATTTGAACAGAAAGGGTTTTGAGGTGATCTGATTAAGTTGCTCTATTACAAATCTTGTGCCATTTGGTCTAGATGCCTTATTAGGTCATTCTAGCATGTGCACCAAGTTTGAGAGCACTTGGACAAGTTTGGCAATGTAAAGTTGCTCAAACTTCAAATATGGACAGAATGGTTATGAAGGGGTTTGAGGATGTTTTCTTGCTTCCCAAGGCATGGTACTTGGCAAGATCATCAAATATGTCATATATGACATGATAGAATTTCCCTGGAATTTTTGGAGAAAATTCCCTTTGTAAATATTTCAAAAGCTTGAAATATCCAGAAAGGGTTTTAGAGGGTTTAGCCCATTATTTTGAACATGACCAAGTGTTGAAACTCTTATATATGGACAATATATGTCCTCTGAGTCTCTCTGAATTTTGGCAAATATTTTTGAAATAGTTAAATAATTTTCCCCTATTAAAGACCATTTCTGGCCTTAAGAAAAAGCTTTTAAATAAAATAGGAAAATTACTTTTAAAATTATACCTTTGTGGTTTCTGGGAGTCCTATGACTACTAGGTCTCAAATAAACCTTTTGAAATAATTTTCTCACCCTAAATCAAGTACTTGCAGTGCAAATCTCAATTCAGGGGTTTTTAGAAAACTAAATTTATAAAATACTTTTTGGCCAAATTAATTTTGTAAGAAAATACTATACTGCTATATAACACTTGGCATGATCATTGGGCAGAAGTTTTGGGTATGGAGATGAAATCTACAAGAGGTCATAGTTGACTTTAATGAGCACATGAAAAAGCACATGAAGAAAACTCAATTCCAAATAAAAGCCAAATGATGCTAAAAAAATTTGCTGGTCCAAATTTTCATGCTTAAAAGTTACAAATAACATGTTAGAAAATGCAGGGTGTGACAGACCTACCCCCCTTACAAGAATCTCGTCCCCGAGATTCCTAAACTAGGGCTTAAAAGAGGTCGGGAAACTCGGATCTAAGATAGTCTTCTCGTTCCCAGGTTGCTTCTGCTTCGGTGTGGTTGCTCCACTGAACCTTGAAGTACTTGATGGTACGGCTTCGCGTACGTCGTTCTGCTTCGTCCAGAATGCGAATGGGCTTCTCGCGGTAGGTCAAATCAGGTTGCAGATCAATGGCTTGGTGATCCACATCCTTGTAGAGATTGGGCTTGTCTGGAACTTGGAGACATTTCCGGAGTTGTGACACATGGAACACATTGTGCACATCGGATAGCTCAGGTGGTAGTTCCAACTGGTAAGCCACTTCTCCTCGTCGGTCGGTGATCTTGAAAGGGCCAATGAACCTTGGCGCGAGCTTCCCCTTGACGTGAAAACGCTTGGTTCCCTTCAGAGGAGTTACCCGCAGGTACACATGATCTCCGACACGGAAACTCATGTCTCGGCGTCGAGTGTCAGCATAACTCTTCTGCCTTGACTTGGCTGCCTTTAATCGCTCTCTGACTAGTTGGACTTGCTCTTCTGCTGCGCGGAGAATATCCGGTCCAAAGACTAGTCCTTCTCCAGTCTCTGACCAGTTGAGGGGTGTGCGACACCTGCGTCCGTACAACACCTCAAATGGTGCCATCTGAAGGCTTGACTGGTAACTGTTGTTATAGGAGAACTCGACAAAAGGGAGACAGTCTTCCCACTTGGCTCCATACGCCAGGACACAGGCTCGGAGCATATCTTCGAGAATCTGATTGACTCGCTCAGTCTGACCTCCGGTCTGTGGGTGGAAAGCTGTGCTGAAAGACAACTTGGTTCCCAAGGCTTCTTGGAATCTCTTCCAGAACCTTGAAGAGAACTGGGTGCCTCGATCTGACACAATCTCCTTGGGAACACCGTGAAGACTTACGATTCGGTTGATATAGAGAGTTGCCAGCTGGTTGCCTGAGTAGGTAGTCTTGACCGGAATGAAATGGGCCACCTTGGTCAAATGATCAACTATGACCCAGATGGAGTCATGTCCTCTATTCGACCTTGGTAATCCAGTGACGAAGTCCATTCCGACTTTATCCCACTTCCACTCAGGGACCTTGAGTGGTTGAAGCAATCCAGTAGGTCGCTGATATTCAGCCTTGACCCTTTGGCACACATCACACTTTGCAACATAGGTTGCAATCTCTCTCTTCATACCGTGCCACCAGAATCGTGCCTTCAAGTCTTGGTACATCTTGGTTCCTCCGGGGTGGATGGAATACGGAGTGTCGTGGGCTTCTTGCAGAATCAGCGTCTTCAGCTCGGTGTTGTTTGGTACGCAGAGGCGACCTTTGTACCAAACAATCCCGTGCTCGTCTTCGGAGAATCCTGGGGCCTTGCCCAGCTTCATCTTCTTTTTGATGCCTTCAATGCTTGCGTGTCCATCTTGTGCCTTCTTGACATCGTCCATCAGGGTCGGTCTGACTTCCAAATGACCCAGAAATCCAGGGGTGACCAATTCCAAACTGAATTGTTTGATCTCCTTAAACAAGGCTGGCTGCCTTTCTTGAATAACGGCATTCAAAGAGCAAGCCTTCCTGCTTAAGGCATCGGCCACCACGTTGGCCTTCCCAGGGTGATACTGAACACTGAGGTCATAGTCTTTGATGAGTTCCAACCATCTCCGCTGCCTCATGTTCAATTCTTTTTGGGTGAAAATGTACTTCAGACTTTTGTGGTCTGTGTAAATCTCACACCGTTTCCCTAGGAGGTAATGCCGCCATGTCTTCAAGGCATGAACTACTGCCGCTAGCTCAAGATCGTGAGTAGCGTAGTTCTCCTCATGGGGTCGTAGCTGCCTGGAGAGGTATGCTATGACGCGGCCTTCTTGAGGAGCTGATCATTGGTCGTGCAATGCTAGAGAATCCTTCCACGAACTTGCGGTAATAGCCCGCTAGTCCGAGGAAGCTTCTGACTTCCTTGACGGTCGTTGGAGATTGCCATTGGGTCACAGCTTCGATTTTTGCAGGATCAACAGATAATCCTTCCTCAGTCAAGACATGACCTAAGAATCCAACTTTATGCAGCCAGAACTCACACTTGCTGAATTTGGCATACAGTTGGTGCTCACGAAGCTTGTCTAGGACCATCCTCAGGTGCTGCTCGTGCTCTTCCTCCGACTTCGAGAACACAAGAATGTCATCAATGAAGACAACAACAAACTTGTCCAAATATTCCATGAAGACTTTATTCATGAGATACATGAAGTAAGCTGGGGCATTGGTTAGCCCAAATGACATGACCGTGCACTCGTACAGGCCATATCTGGTTACGAATGCCGTCTTCGGAATATCTTGGGGTCTGATCTTCAGCTGGTAGTACCCAGATCTGAGGTCGATCTTGGAGAATACCTTGGCTCCGCTGAGCTGATCAAACAGATCTTCGATCTTGGGAAGTGGGTACTTGTTCTTGATTGTAACTTCATTGAGGGAACGATAGTCAATGCATAAGCGGATGGTACCGTCCCTCTTTGCCACAAACAGAACAGGAGATCCCCAAGGGGAGGCACTTGGGCGGATAAATCCCTTCCTTAGCTGCTCTTCTAGCTGCTTCTTCAACTCGGCTAATTCTTCCGTCCCCATTCTATAAGGCTTCTTATAGATGGGTCCTGCTCCGGGCACGAGCTCGATAATGAACTCAATGTCACAGTCAGGGGGCATTCCCGATAGTTCATCCGGAAAGACATCAGGATACTCACATACCACCGGTACTTGATCTAGCCCAACTTCAGACAGACAGTTGACTTTAGCGGCCTGAGCGGAAGAGGAGTTGGGAGCAAACTTGACTTCGACTCCTTGGTCATTGGTCACAGTGACTGTCCGATTGGCACAGTCTAACAAGCCTTGGTGCTTACTGAGCCAATCCATCCCCAAGATCACATCCAAGCCTTGCGATCTCAGGATGATAAGGTCTGCTAGGAAGTCTACACCGTTGATGGTAATACCGACTCCTTTACAGCCTATCTTGGCTCTCATCTCGGCTCCGGGGGTTTGTACCACCATAGGGTTATTCAGGGGTGTAGGGGTCATGCCACTTTTTAATGCAAATCTTTGAGTGACAAATGAATGTGTTGCTCCAGAATCAAACAAGACAGTTGCAGGTGCTGAGTTGACAAGGAACGTACCCAGCACGACGTCCGGGGTCTTCGTGGGCTTCTTCAGCAGTGACGTGATTCACACGCCCCTTCCCATAGTTCGGTGGATTGCGAGGGGCTGGGTTCCTTGGTGGCATTCCACGGCCTTGTCCCTGGTTCTGCGCATTGGGGCGCGGGGCATCAGGCTTCTTGTTGGGGCACACCCTTGAGATGTGTCCGGGCTGACCACATCCAAAGCAAGTGACTTGGTTTGGATTGATCTTGTTGCCACCACTGGTATTGGGGTTGAAAGCTGGCCTGGGGTTGGCATACTGCTGAGGCTGAGGATTGGCACGAGGTGCAGGAGCTCTTGGCTGCTGATAGGTTGGCTTGGCCGGGGCTGACTGCCACGGACGAGGCTTCTGGTTGCTGGAACTTCCCTTACTGACCAACTTGCGCTTGCGAGTGTCTTCCAAAGCATGCCGCTTGTCTTCAAGCATAAGTGCCTTGTTCACCAGGTCAGGAAAGGATGGGCAATCGCACACAACAAGCGAGTATTGCAGAGTCTGATTGAGGCCTTCCATGAAGCGCTCCCTTTTGGCAGCATCAGTGCTGACATCTTCAGGGGCATACCTTGACAGAACACTGAACTTCTGCATGTACTCCTTGACAGTGCCACTTCCTTGCTTCAGGGCTCGGAACTCACGCTTTTTGATAGCCATGATTCCGGAAGGAATGTGGGCCTTGCGGAATTCTGCCTTGAAGTTAGCCCAAGTGATGTCTTGTTCAGCATGCATGACCTTGAATCCATCCCACCAAGCTCTAGCAGACCCCCCGAGGCAGTGGGCTGCATAAGCCACGTTCTCGCGATCTTCGGTGCATCCGACTAGTTCCAGGATTTCCTCAATGGAACGGACCCAGTCATCTGCATCCAGGGGTTCAGCAGTCTCGATGAAAGTTGGCGGTGCATGCTTCTTGAACTCTGCCAACGTGGAACGTCCGTTGCCATTCCCCGCCGGCTGGCGGTTGTTGGTGACAGCTTGAGCAATCAGCTGGAGAGCTGTAGTGTTGGCTTGGCGTTCCTCTCAGAAAGCTTGGAGAAGCTGAGCCATGTCCATGCTTGGAGGAGGTGGTGGTGGAGCTTGGTCGTTGGTTTGGTCGTGGCCTGCCTCTGGCTGAGAGGATGCTCCGGCTTCGGGCTGCTGGGTAGAGGTACCAGTACGAGTTACAACAGGCATCCTGTTGGAGCGGTAAAAGGTCTCATGACTCGGAAGAGGGAAAGCATGATAGATGGGTGCCTAGTAAGGGGGTGGGTGTGACACTAAATCAAATCATGCAAGGGCCGTGAGGCCAAAACACATTCATTAAAAATCCAAATGGATGATGTAGTCGTTTACACATTCCCGAAGGAAGAATACGACATACATCCAGACACAACAAAAGCAAACACTAGATGGTTTCATATGAACCATATAAGGACTCGACTGCGCATAGGGGTTACACGACCTATCCTACCGTAGGGGTTACAACTGGCATATCCGAGTAGCGAATAATGCCTAAGCGGCGGAATGCTCGGTCGCGTATTCCGACTCTTCTGGGTCTTCCTCCTTGTCTTCATCTGTCTGGGCTCCCTTGTCGCTTGAGGGAGTGGGGGAGTGGAGGAGTTGGATACGACGATGCTTCGTCGGTGGTGCAGGGAAAAGCTTGCGATATTCCCTTGCCGTCATCCGGCGCCGCCGAGGTGGTTCTTCACCCTTGGAAGATACATCCTCGGAGGGCCTTCCACCTCGGTATGCGATAGCGGATTGTCCAGAAGGTGCTCCTTCCTTCTTGATCCTGTTTGCCTTCTCTTGAGCTTGACGAAGGAGTGCCTTGGTCTTGTGAAGTTCTTCTCGAAGCTTCATTGATTCCGAGGCCAAGTCTTGTGCCAGGCTGTCGGCACATAGATTGAAGTAGGTCTGGAACCGAAGCGAGAGTCCTTCCTTCAGTGGAGGGGCTAGTGCGCTGCTTTCTTCGTCGGCTTCCTTTCGGTAAGGTAAGAAGCGAGTTGTCATCTTGGCTGCCATCTCCGGAAGAAGCTCGCGGAGACGGGTTAACGCCTTGAGTGCAGCAGCCTCGGCAGCGAGTGGTAGTGTTGCCATCTGGGGTCCCTCGAAGAACCAACTTGTGGGAGGATCGTTTGCCTTCACGATCACTTCCACATGGTACTCCACCTCAGTATCGCTCACCCAATGCTCAAGGTAGGTGAGGATGGGTGCTCGGTGGAACTGACACTCCTCAAGGCTATCCTCGAGAAGTAAGGGAAACCCAGTGGTCAGGTGCTCTTCGGGAACAGCGGCCATCTACAAAGGTGGAATAGGAGGGGTTAATAAGCTGATAAAATCTCAGGTTTAGAAAAGAAGAAAGGTTCAGAAGGTTTTTGAAAAGGGGGTCTCAACTAACTAACGCCCATGCTAACTAAGGCTTCCTACAGTCAGGATGGCTCTGATACCAGCTCTGTGGGGACCCCGACTTAGAAGTCGAGATCACCGAATGCACGTGTACAGTGATCCCAGAGATCAATGCTCACTGAACACACAGAAGCTGAAATAACAAGAGTCTTACATCCATACAAATAGTCTTACACGAATTAAGGCCATTATGGCCAAGTCTTACATAGATAGAGCCTCACGGGCTGAATAGCAAATAACTCAAATAGCGGAAGTCTTCGATAACGGGTAGAACCCATGCCATCTGCCTTAACCCTACAGGCATTCTGACTGGGATAGCGTCCTAGTTCGCATGTTCGTCTCCAAAGAACTCTTCCTCATAATCATGTTCTTCCATTCCTGGCCAATTAAATAACCAGTGGCAAGCCAATGAGTACTTTGAATGTACTCGCAAGCAACCCATGATGTGGTTCAAGGTAACAGTGCATTGAATAATAAAGATCAATCTAGCAAAGCTAGAACAAATATTCTACCATCAAGTTTATGCATCAATAACCTCGCGTAACCTCGAAGACAGGTTACCGAGATCAACATGAATATGATTCAACTCTTCGAGTCAAGTCACCACCTTGACTCACATACACACGCATGGTTTCACAAACATTGGACGTAGCCCAAGAGCGGTTACCCAACTGTCCATGACCGTGGACACGGCTATTCGAATAGTTTGACACTCTGCAGAGGTTGTACACTTTACCCACAAGATCCGGGGAACTTCCGTGTCATCCACGACCCGCGGTACCTCAAGTACCCGGGGTAAGCACCCGGTCATTACCTTTCCTTAGACGACACTAACATAGAGTCCACTCGTTGGTACACGGCCCTCGGGTACAAAAAATAGATCACGGGACTTGCCCTAATTTCAATGTCACGCATACCCGAAGGGACCAACGGTGTGTCCGGTGCCCTGTGAAAACAGTCATGGTCGTCTATCCAAGCATGACCCCGTCCCGGGAAAGACCTCAAGTCTTCCCGTCACTAGTAATGCGGGCACCATGCTAGTATCGACCTAAGTAATCAGTAAAGCCCCGTCCCATAAGGGGTAGTGTGGTTGCACATGTATGATTGGAATAACGGTCGCAACTTAAACCAATCCGTTTGAAAAACACACTCACTTGCCTTGGCACACCACTTCGTCATCAAGTGGTCACCCAACTCATCATCATTATCTCCCTCGGGCATTAGTGGCACCCGACGGGGTTTTATGCAAAGACCTCAACCATGAAGGTTCATGTCACACATGCATCACTAATCATAACCACTAACCATATGCAAGTCATCTAGCACATAGCAAGATCAAGATCATGGCATGCATCATATGGTGGAATCAACTAGGTCACTATCGTAACGCTAACATCATGCATCGGAAACATACGGGTTCCGGAGAACAAGTATATCATGGTCAAAGGGCTGCTTGCCTGGATTGGCTTGGTATTCAAAGTATTCAAATCCTTCTCCTTCTTCTTCCACAGCAACTTCGTCAAATACGGGATCTATACGTCGCATAATAACCACGGAAAAAAATAAGAATACAAACAAAACAGAAAAATCAAAGTGCTCAGAAAAATGTCAACTCATTTTTGTAAAATACTAGAGGGATTTCTAAGATGGGGAAAAATCTTAGTTGGAGTTTTGGAGTTACAGAATGGAATATATTGATTTTTGAACAGGAGTATTACTGCCCAAATTTGAATTTAAATTTGAACAGTACAGAAAAGTTTCATGGATTTGAGTGAAAGTAGTACCATTAAATAGGTTGGAATATTACAAGATTTTAGGAGTTGGAATTATTTAATTTGGACCACTATTCTTTTCTGTAGAAATGTTTAAAACATTTACAGAAAAAGAAAAAGGAAAAAGGTCCTGTGCACTGGGCCAGAGGAGGCCACAGTGCACGGCCCCGGCGGTCCAGCCCAACTGCACGGGAGCCTGCGCGCGCACGTCAGGTTTTTAAACCTGACGGGCGGGGCCCGTGGGTCAATGGCACAGAGGAGGGGGAGAGAGGTGAGGGGATGACAGGCGGGGCCTGCCTGTCATCTCTAACCCCACGGCCACGGCCACGGCGAGCTCACCGGCGAGGTTCCCGGCCACGGCGACGGCAACGGAGGGCAGGAACGTGACCAGCGTCGTGTCGCGGATGCAGGGGTGGTGGTGCGGCACGGCGGGAAGGTCTGGTTCACCGGCGGCGAGGTGGGACGGTGGAAGCTCGTCGGAAGGTGGTGCCTGAGGTTGTTTCCGACTGCAAACGGAGGGGGAAACAAGGGGGAAATGGTCAGTGAGGCGAGGGGGTTCTAGATCGGGCAAGAAGAAGAGCGGGGAAGGCCCGTACTGCGAGATCACCGGCGGCCCGACGCGGCGGAGCTCCGGTCGATCCCGAGCACTGGGACGTCCTGGGGTCGAACTGAAGATGCTGGGGGGCTCAGTGGAGTGGAGTGAGGCTTGTGGTGCTGCTGGAGAGGCTCGGGAGGGGCTTATATAGCCGCGCCCATGGTCCACCGTGGACCCGTGCGCCGGCGAGGTTGCAGGCGAGGCTAGGAGGGGTTCTGGAGCCTGGGATCACACCGGGGAGGACCGTGGACTTGCTCCACGTCCAGCTGAGGGGAAAAGAGGGGCGGGGGAGCGTCTGGTGCGTGCGCGCGTGTGAAGCAGAGGAGTGGCCGCCGCGGGCGGCCAGCGCGCGTGCGACGACGGCCACTGGAGGGCGCGGGAGGAGGGGGACAGCGTCGGGGAGGTCGCGAACGTCGAGAGGCCTCGACTGGCGCGAGGGG
The DNA here is from genome assembly GCA_902687465.1 of Secale cereale. Lineage (NCBI taxonomy): Eukaryota > Viridiplantae > Streptophyta > Magnoliopsida > Poales > Poaceae > Secale > Secale cereale. The sequence goes on along the minus strand of LR738714.1, from coordinate 156,196,420 downwards.
GGGCCCGAGGCTGTCGGGGGAGGCCGATTGGCCGAAGCTACAGTGCTTGTCTATAGTGTTGCGCGCTCCAGAGCGCGCGTTTGGCTGGCATCGCCGCGCTCTCGCCGTCCTGGTCAAACCCAACGTGTCCAGCAGCGTCTAGAAGGTCAGGGGGAAGTAAAGAATTGGCCTGAGGCCTTGGATGCCCTGGAGATGCTGAGAGAGAGTGAGAGTGCTGGTGAAATGGTGAAAGCTTGCTGTCCAGCAAGGTAAAACAGGGCTTTCACCCCTCAATCATGGAGCTGGGGTGCTGGGGAAGTTACTGGAGGTAGCTAGTAACTCAATGATCATGTGGTAAGAAGTTGAGGCCATGGAGAAAAGTAAAAGTGATCAAGTTGGAGGTTTTAGCAATTCTGCAGAAGGTGTTTGATCAGTGTTTGGTCAAGTAAATGAACTCCACTTGACATGGCACTTAACAGGGTTGAAAGACATGAGAAAATAGGGTGCTTCACCAAATTTGGGCTCATTTGAAGAAACTAGCCAATGTAACTTTGGTGAACCCTAGAAATCAACAAAAACAGTTTCATCTTGATTGAGTCAAGCTAATCATCTCCCCTTGATGCACCACTTGGTGTAGCATCATCATTTGGTGTATTGATCATGCCCATAAAGTTTGAAGCTCCAGATAAAAAGTTGGTAATGTAAAGGTGTTCAAATTTGCATTTGAACAGAAAGGGTTTTGAGGTGATCTGATCAAGTTGCTCTATTCCAAATCTTGTGCCATTTGGTCTAGATGCCTTATTAGGTCATTCTAGCATGTGCACCAAGTTTGAGAGCATTTGGACAAGTTTGGCAATGTAAAGTTGCTCAAACTTCAAATATGGACAGAATGGTTATGAAGGGGTTTGAGGATGTTTTCTTGCTTCCCAAGGCATGGGACTTGGCAAGATCATCAAATATGTCATATATGACATGATAGAATTTCCCTGGAATTTTTGGAGAAAATTCCCTTTGTAAATATTTCAAAAGCTTGAAATATCCAGAAAGGGTTTTAGAGGGTTTAGCCCATTATTTTGAACATGACCAAGTGTTGAAACTCTTATATATGGACAATATATGTCCTCTGAGTCTCTCTGAATTTTGGCAAATATTTTTGAAATAGTTAAATAATTTTCCCCTATTAAAGACCATTTCTGGCCTGAAGAAAAAGCTTTTAAATAAAATAGGAAAATAACTTTTAAAATTATACCTTTGTGGTTTCTGGGAGTCCTATGACTACTAGGTCTCAAATAAACCTTTTGAAATAATTTTCTCACCCTAAATCAAGTACTTGCAGTGCAAATCTCAATTCAGGGGTTTTTGGAAAACTAAATTTATAAAATACTTTTTGGCCAAATTAATTTTGTAAGAAAATACTATAGTGCTATATAACACTTGGCATGATCATTGGGCAGAAGTTTTGGGTATGGAGATGAAATCTACAAGAGGTCATAGTTGACTTTAATGAGCACATGAAAAAGCACATGAAGAAAACTCAATTCCAAATAAAAGCCAAATGATGCTAAAAAATTTTGCTGGTCCAAATTTTCATGCTTAAAAGTTACAAATAACATGTTACAAAATGCAGGGTGTGACACCTAGACAATCAAACTTGTTGATTTCCTAGGGATTGGTTGAGAAGACATCGATCTACACTTCCACCAAGAGAAATTTGATTCCCCCCATTAATCCCTTGCGGATCTTGTTACTCCTGGGTGTTTGAGCACCCTAGACGGTTGAGGTCACCTCGGAGCCATAGTCCATTGTGGTGAAGCTTCGTGGTGTCGTTGGGAGCCTCCAATTCAGTTGTGGAGATAGCCCCAACCTTGTTTGTAAAGGTTCGGTTGCTGCCTTCAAGGGCACCACTAGTGGAATCACGGCACCTCGCGTGGTGTGAGGGCGTCAGGAGAATACAGTGGCCCTAGTGGCTTCTTGGGGAGCATTGTGCCTCCACACCGCTCCAACGGAGACGTACTTCCTCTCAAAGGGAAGGAACTTCGGTAACACATCATCGTCTCCACCGGCTCCACTTGTGGTTATCTCTTACCTTTACTTGTGCAAGCTTTTGTTGTGTTTCATAGCTTGCTTGCTTGTGTGCTTATTATTGTTGCATCATATAGGTTGCCCACTTAGTTGCATATCTAGACAACCTATATTGTTACTATGTTTAATTTGGTTAAGAAAAGCTAAAAATTGTTAGTTGCCT
>LR738714.1:156167253-156194166 GCA_902687465.1 Secale cereale | reverse complement strand
TGTAATGCCCAGGATGGGACTATATCTCCTACGTGTCGAGGCACGACTTAAAGATATAAGCCCATTCCGGAATGATCGCAAGTTTGGTATCTTTGCACGACTCATGTAAAAGAGGGATTAAAATGTAAAAGGAGATAGTTGGCTTACACTCGCCACTTTACACAATACATTACATAAGCAATCATCATTCAAAACATCACAACCCGACTACGGGTGAAGATCCAAAAGAAAGATACCAAAACAACATAAAGCCACAGGTCAGGAACGAATCCTAGTAGAAACCACTACTAATCATCGAAACGTAACAAGCATACGGCCAAACTCTTTATCGGGCTCCCAGTGAAGAACTTGAATTAGCTCCTGCATCAATCTCGGCTGAACCTGCATCTGGTGTTGTAGTATCTGTGAGCCACGAGGACTCAGCAATCTTATAACCATGGGTATCAAGACTAGCAAAGCTTTGTGGGTAGGAAGAGGTAAAGTGGTGAGGTTGCAGCAGCGGCTAAGCATAATATGGTGGCTAACTTACGAGTACCAGAATAAGATGAGCATCTACGCAAACGGTCGCAAAAGTAGTGATCGCTAAAGATCCTGAACTACATACGAGTCAAACATAACCCCACCGTGTTCTCTTCTCAAAGTGAAAAGAGACAGTCACGGTTACTCACACAGTTGTGTGTTTTACTTCGGATCCTCTGTCAAGTTTTCTACAACCGGACATTAACAAATTCCAATCTGCCACATAACCGCGGGCACGGCTTTCGAAAGATCATAACCCTGCAGGGGTGTCCCAACTTAGCCCATCACAAGCTCTCACGATTAGCTGAAGTGATAAATATAATATCATCACTCCTTATCTTAGGGAAATCCGATCAGGCTCGGCTTCCCGGTAGCACAAGACATTTCGACAATGGTAAAACAAGTCCAGCAAGACCTCCCGGCGTGCCGACACCCTGATAGTAGCCGCGCGTATCTCGTCTCAGGCCACGACCGGATGGGCAATGCTACAGGTAAAACCAATCCTCGAGTTTCCCCGTGGTGGCCCCGCAGGACCCCCGTTTGGGACCAACACCATCAGCACTGGCCCCCCCTGCTATGTAGAAAAGAATCCCCGGGTAGCGCTAACTCCCTATGCAATTTAATTAATTAATTAAGTTGTTATTATGAGCAAATTAAAACCAATGTTGGGCCTTGCTGGAGGAGTTTTATTCAAAGCCGAACTGTCAAGGGGTCCCCATCCACCCATCGTGTAAGGAACACAAAATCAAGGAACATAATGCCGGTTTATCGGCGCCTAGGGTGGCATGAGTGGAACAAAACACCGAGCAAAAGGCCAAGCCTTCCACCCATGCCCAGTATATAGGTGTGTTAATAATAATTATAGATATTGTGATATGACAACAACAAGTTCCCTCCTGGAACAAACTTCATCTTCACCTGCAACTAACAACGCTATAAGAGGGGCTGAGCAAGCGGGTAACATAGCCAAACAGTGGTTTTGCTAGGAAGGTTTCAAAAGGTTAGAGGTTTCATGGCAACAAGGAGAGGCTGACATAAAAGATGGGTAGCGCGACATGTAATGATAGCATCGAGACAACTAAGCATGGCAATGGTAGTAAAGGTATCCAAGGATATGATCATCTTGCCTGGGATTCCGTAAGGAAGAAGAATGGATCCATGCAGAAGACGGAGCAACATAGTCGAGCGAATCCTCACAACTCCGGAACGAAACAGAAGCTAACAAGAGAAACAACCGGAAAGAAAGAAACAACACGGTAAACACACAATCATAAGCATGTCATGATGCACAAACAAATATGATGCATGTCCGGTTTAATTATGCATGGCATGGCAAAGTGCACAAACAATACTACAAGTTAAGTGGAGCTCAATATGCAACGAGTTGCATATTGACGAAACACCACATTTAATTATTTAGTTGACTCTCATTTATTTACAAGACAAAATTAAATGTTTTTAACATAGCAAGAGGTGAAGCATAATAAAACTACACTATTAGACATTTTAAATGGGGCCGGAAATAACAACAACATATCCGGAAAAATCCCCATGAGCATGTTTAGCAATTATTAAAGCAACAACAATTAAACATATAATGTTGTTAACATGATGCGGATGACATGATCAAGTTTAAGCAAGTTTTATTAAAAGTTGACATGAAGAATATATGAAGTATATGTCACCGTGGTGGAACGAAAAAGGTGCCACGACAACGATCCGAAAATGATGCATCGGCAACATCCCGGTTCCGGTAACTCGTTGAGAGACCGGTGCAAAAGGAAAAGTGGCGTGAGCGAGCGAAACAAGATGAAAGGTGGGTGATCCCGTCACCGGGTTCCCACGAGTCGGTGACGAGGCAACCGAGGAACATGACAAAAGGACGAAACGGCCACGATGCACACAAGGGAAAACATTTCATACAACACACATTCGTTCACGGGCATCGTCTCGGGGTTATACCTTCGGAACATCGTTCTCGGAGGGGGGGTTCGAGATCGTCGAGGAACGTAGGGGAAGTAGTCGTTCACGTTCCGTTATCGTGTCGTGGTACTTGGCATCGGTAGATGTACTCGTTCGGGTCATGTAGAGGTACTTGCCGCAACACCGTGTGTAGTCGTACACGGGTCTTCGCATTTGCCGGTCTCGGGACTTGGCGACGTTAGTGAACTTGCGGGTCTTGGTGAAAACAGATCGTCTTGGACTCGGTCATGGCACCTACAGAAGGCAGCAAGGCAGAGCAGCGGCAGCATCTAGGCCGGCGGGAGCAGCAGCAACAAACTTGGCGACGAGGCCATGGCAGAGAGGCGATGGAGGCAAGGCAGGGACGGAGTCTTGGCGATGGAGGCTGCGGACTGGCGCGGTCCGGGCCCTCACGGACACCAGGCACGCGGTAGGGGAGGCTTGGGACGCGGCATCCCCTGGTCGGTCGCGGGCTGCGACGGAGCAGAGGAACGGGGCGGCGCGCTGGGTGCTGGGGCGGGTCGCAGGCGAGGCGGCGGCTTCGAGGAGAACGGAGGGAGGCCACGGCCTGGCCTGGCGAGGAGACGGCGCTGGGGCGTCGGGGTGCTCGAGGCTCCTGCAGCCTCTTGCCGGCGGCGGCTTCCTGGAGGCGAGGCGCTACGATGCTCGAGGTGGCGGGCGGCCTGGACGAGGGGCGAGGCGAGCGGCGGCCCTGGTGGCGCGGCTGGCTGGAGAGGGGGCCGCACGGGAGAGACCGAGGCGCGCAGGAGATGAGAGGCTCGGGGGAATCGGGGCGCTGGCCAACGAGGAGATCGGGGGAAGAGGATCGGGACGAAGGGGAAAAGGGGGTCGGCGGCGCTGGGAGGTAGGACTGGGAGGAGAAGGTGCGATGGCTAGGTTAGGCCTGGAGTGGTCGGGCTTGAGGGAATTGGGCCGCTGGGAGCCCAGGTGGCCAGCTGGTGGAGGACCTCAAGCTGGGCTGCTCTCCTTCTTCTTTTATTTCCCAAAACAGAAAAATCAAAGAAGAAAAGGAGGAGAAAGGAAGGGGGTGCTAGGAATAGGCTTAGGGCATGAGGTAAAAATCCCTGGACTCACAAAAATGTGAGGAAATAAATAAAATTGTTTGAAGATTTTTGGAAGATGAAAATTCAAAACATGTTTGAATAAAAGCCAAATTGTTTGACTTTAGAAATCCATTTAGATGAAAATCAAATGGGTTGGAATTTCAAGAGATGGCCCTACACATTAGATGTGATTTATGGGAAGATTTGGAACATTTGTGGATGAAGTAAAATTGCAACACAATTTTACTAAAAGGCCTCAAAGAAAGAAATGAAGTTGAATTGGATAAAAGAAAATTGAAGAATGGTGCAATTGTGTTATAGGTGATTCCAAGGAATGGAATATTTTATAAATATAGCTCCCTAAATATTGGGAGGATATGTTTTAAAGAGAAGACATTCTTCCCTCGATTTAAATGGACCCGAAGGTCCACACAATTTATTTAGGTTGAGATGCAAAGATTAATATGACATGATGGCATGATGACATGATGCAATGCAAAAATAATAACACAAGCAAAAATAAAACACACGGGAGAACCCCGGAACATCTGGAATCTTCTGGAATCTTCTGGGATCTTCTGGGACGTCGGTCTTCGGGCGTCACAACTCTCCCACACTAACAGAGGATCTCGACCCGAGATCCTAGAGATGGCACCGGAAAAAAACGGAAAAGAAGAGGTAAAACAAAGTTGCTTCTTTGACAAACGAGTGAAACCAAAGAATCTTGAGAGGTTGAACAATCTGAAAGAAGAATACAACGGAGATGAACGAATATGAAAACTCCGTTAGAAAAGAGGAACAAGGAACATTATGAGAACCTTGAAGGTTGAAAGACATGAAACAAGAGCTCACGGACGAAAAGAATATGAAACCGCAACGGTATAGCCAAGGAATAAGAATGACAGAATTTGGACAGCACTCCGTCTGAAAATGGAAGGAATTAACAAGAACTTGAGAAGATGGATGATAGTTGATGAAAACAACAACACACAGCCTCTGAAACAATTGAAAGAATGACACAAGGGGTAAGAAAGATTCAGACAGCACTCCGGTTGAAAAGAGAGGCAAAACTAGATAAGATGACGGAACTTGAATGAAGAATACAACACTCCGGTTAAATAGACAAGCAAGGGAGAAAGAACATGATCTTGATAAAACGATATGATGGTTTGGAGAGAGCAACATCACAAAGCCTCCGGAACGAAAGAATAGAATATAAATCAAAGAAAGAAAAGAATGGAGAAGAAAAATGACAACTTCTCTCAAAATTGAATTTGAAAGGCATCCTTACGGAGAAGGGTTGAATGGGGTTGATGGAAAAATCCACAACGAAAACGAATAAGCTTGATGTGGGCTTATGGAAAAGATCTCAAAATTATGAGGTGGCAACCAGCTAGTAACGGAAACAATTGATTGGATTGAGATCAACAAGGAGATGAAAAACTTATTTCACCGGAATGATAAATGAAGAACTTGGGTCATTTATAAGCACCATAATAGCAACAATCCTTAGGGAAAGCTTTTAGGTGAAACACAACCCAAGATTACTCCAACGAATAAATTGAAGGGTTGAAAACATCTCCTGAATAAGGAAAAATGATGGTTTTAAATATCTCATTCTTGAAACTCGTGAATCATAAAACATGAAGGAATCGTCAAGAATGACATAACACCATCTCAAAAGATAAGGAAGAAAGAATTGCACTAGGAAAGCATGATGAAGAATGCTTGAGCTCCAACAAGAATCTTGATGAAGACTTCAAGGATTAATTAAATCTTGATGAACCACCATGAAGAACTCCGGTAATGAAAGCATGAGAAGTGAAAGATGAAAAGAATAAGATTCAAGGCCTGCGATGAATTAGATGGAGCTTTGAAATGATATAATTGAAATAACTTGGAGCTCCGGAAAACAAGATGAACAAATTAGAACTGAGAATATGATATGATGAACAAGCTCCAGACAAAAGAATTAAATCACCTTGAAGGAATAAGAATAAGAATTATGTCATGCATCTCCTTCACCAATTTAAATTGATGACAACCAGAGGAATTGGCATACTACTTATTCTTGTTGGAAAGAATTAAAGAGAGATCTCGCACAAACTTGGGTAAATCTTCAACGAACCACCGGTAGGATTATGAAAATAACAAATGAATTAAAATGATAACAACGGAAGGGTAACCTTGAAAGAACCACCGTAAAATATGGAGACGAACGAAGAGGCATCGATGAAGAATATTTGGAGGACGAAGTTGAAAACTGAGAACGAAGAAATATTCGGAAATGATGGCCTTCGGAGGATCACAACAAGAAAGAATTCATGAAATGCTTCGGATGGGTACAAAAGAATTCCTCACAAACGGAACAATAATGAGGATGGCATGAAATTAGAACCACAACTCATCAAGAGAACGGGCTAAGATTTAAGAGAAACTCTTCTCCGGTCTCCAAATGTTGAGAGTGAAGACGAGAAATGCCATGAAGAATTTCGAGATACTCCGGAATGAAGAATTAAAAAGGTTGAACCAATGATGAAAAGAATTTGAAAGCGGTCCTGGAGAAGGCATGTGACTGATGGAAATCATTCTTACGTCACACTTTGAAAAGAATTTAAGTATAACTCCAAAAAAAATTAGAAGAGTCAGGTAAGATCCTGGGAAAAGACCTGTGGGTTAGGGCCCACTGAAAAGAAATCACCATTGAAAAAGATTGCTTAAGAGATATTGCACCGGTTGAATTAAATGGCTTGAATAAGATAACAATCCTAAAAAAAATAGCTTGAACGGATTAAGAATGGAATTATGAATCTTCAGCACTCCGGATATGAATAACAAGAGGAGAATGATTAATTGGTGCACCGGAATAAGAAAGCATTGTGAAATGAGGAAAAAGGATAAGATCAACACCGAATCTTGAATTACATCCACCAGCAGAATTGAGACCAAAAGAATGATGAACTTGAAGCTCTCGAGCGTCTTCACGATAAATCACCGGATAAGAACATTGAAGGAAAAGAATGAAGAAATATCACGTGAATAAAATGGATACTTCATTTGAGAATTTCTTGCTCCGAGAAGAAGAAGGGTGGGAGGGTGGGGAAAACAAAGACAACTTGGGATGAATGAAATAGACAAATCGTCAGATTTCTCAACGACGTCCGTATGGAATAACTTGAAGAGAAGGCACACCGGTTGGAAAAGAATTTAACATGACCATCTCGATGGTCAAGCAGAATTAGCACTCCCATAGAAATATGAGAACACCGATTAGGAAGGTATGGAGTCAACACTTGACATCGAAGCAACTCGAATACCAGAATGAAAACAAAACAACGGATAGATAAGTTTATGAAGAAGATTATGTTGCAACATATCTATCCGAACAGAGAATTGAACGAATGAATTCCCTAGGTACATCAACTTGACGAGAAGCCACTTAGGAGAAGGAAAAGGTAAATAAAAAGGAACAAGGATCAGATAGAACAAATACAAGATAGAAGCTTCGTTCGACATCTTCGTGCTGAAAGCTCATGGAACGTGTTACAAAAGGGTTTTGCAATCCCCGGATTAGCATAGCCAAGGACCCTTTAAGATGCAACTCCCGATCGGAACAAGCCCATAAAACCACTTCACTCAATGTAGAACCCCAAACTTCATATCATGCACTCGTTGGAAGAATGCCTGGAACTACTGGATGAACCCACCTATTAATTTCCGAAAGTTTCCAGTTATGCAATCAGGTGTTGGGGATACAGGGGAAGCACCGCGCACTCAACTCTAAACCTACATCCAGCTGTATCCATCCTTCAACACATAACCAGTCTTTCTCGGAAACCGTTTACCTCGGACCTTCGAAACGCATCTACTATACAAGCTATGGCAATACTCCCGAACTACCTCCCCAGTACTGGGTGAAGTCGGGGTTATCTTGCCACTAACCGCATAGGAGAGTTTTCGATGTCGGCCGTCTTAAGTATTCTAGTACTGCCGCGATGGATTTGTGACGACAACACCTTGGAGCTCAACTCCCCGGGACACTGCCACAACCCCTAATGACAGGAGGCATCGAGAACAATGTTCTCGTCACAAAGACATCGAAACAATCCAAACAATACTCGCGAGATCCTAAAAAAAATTGGTGAATTTTTTGAAAGTAGAAGAGGCAAGAGTAGTCGTCAGGAGTCCTCACCAGAGTGAAAAGAGATGAGGAGCAAAGAAATCCTACTCTCCGATATAAATATAGGACTCAAAATATTTTCAAGTGTGTGCCTAGACTCAACCGTCAATGATTCGAACAATCAGTGGGGGCTTCTAGGTCGGAGAAGGCTCTGAATACCAACTTGTAATGCCCAGGATGGGACTATATCTCCTACGTGTCGAGGCACGACTTAAAGATATAAGCCCATTCCGGAATGATCGCAAGTTTGGTATCTTTGCACGACTCATGTAAAAGAGGGATTAAAATGTAAAAGGAGATAGTTGGCTTACACTCGCCACTTTACACAATACATTACATAAGCAATCATCATTCAAAACATCACAACCCGACTACGGGTGAAGATCCAAAAGAAAGATACCAAAACAACATAAAGCCACAGGTCAGGAACGAATCCTAGTAGAAACCACTACTAATCGTCGAAACGTAACAAGCATACGGCCAAACTCTTCATCGGGCTCCCAGTGAAGAACTTGAATTAGCTCCTGCATCAATCTCGGCTGAACCTGCATCTGGTGTTGTAGTATCTGTGAGCCACGAGGACTCAGCAATCCTATAACCATGGGTATCAAGACTAGCAAAGCTTTGAAGGTAGGAAGAGGTAAAGTGGTGAGGTTGCAGCAGCGGCTAAGCATAATATGGTGGCTAACTTACGAGTACCAGAATAAGATGAGCATCTACGCAAACGGTCGCAAAAGTAGTGATCGCTAAAGATCCTGAACTACATACGAGTCAAACATAACCCCACCGTGTTCTCTTCTCAAAGTGAAAAGAGACAGTCACGGTTACTCACACAGTTGTGTGTTTTACTTCGGATCCTCTGTCAAGTTTTCTACAACCGGACATTAACAAATTCCAATCTGCCACATAACCGCGGGCACGGCTTTCGAAAGATCATAACCCTGCAGGGGTGTCCCAACTTAGCCCATCACAAGCTCTCACGATTAGCTGAAGTGATAAATATAATATCATCACTCCTTATCTTAGGGAAATCCGATCAGGCTCGGCTTCCCGGTAGCACAAGACATTTCGACAATGGTAAAACAAGTCCAGCAAGACCTCCCGGCGTGCCGACACCCTGATAGTAGCCGCGCGTATCTCGTCTCAGGCCACGACCGGATGGGCAATGCTACAGGTAAAACCAATCCTCGAGTTTCCCCGTGGTGGCCCCGCAGGACCCCCGTTTGGGACCAACACCATCAGCACTGGCCCCCCCTGCTATGTAGAAAAGAATCCCCGGGTAGCGCTAACTCCCTATGCAATTTAATTAATTAATTAAGTTGTTATTATGAGCAAATTAAAACCAATGTTGGGCCTTGCTGGAGGAGTTTTATTCAAAGTCGAACTGTCAAGGGGTCCCCATCCACCCATCGTGTAAGGAACACAAAATCAAGGAACATAATGCCGGTTTATCGGCGCCTAGGGTGGCATGAGTGGAACAAAACACCGAGCAAAAGGCCAAGCCTTCCACCCATGCCCAGTATATAGGTGTGTTAATAATAATTATAGATATTGTGATATGACAACAACAAGTTCCCTCCTGGAACAAACTTCATCTTCACCTGCAACTAACAACGCTATAAGAGGGGCTGAGCAAGCGGGTAACATAGCCAAACAGTGGTTTTGCTAGGAAGGTTTCAAAAGGTTAGAGGTTTCATGGCAACAAGGAGAGGCTGACATAAAAGATGGGTAGCGCGACATGTAATGATAGCATCGAGACAACTAAGCATGGCAATGGTAGTAAAGGTATCCAAGGATATGATCATCTTGCCTGGGATTCCGTAAGGAAGAAGAATGGATCCATGCAGAAGACGGAGCAACATAGTCGAGCGAATCCTCACAACTCCGGAACGAAACAGAAGCTAACAAGAGAAACAACCGGAAAGAAAGAAACAACACGGTAAACACACAATCATAAGCATGTCATGATGCACAAACAAATATGATGCATGTCCGGTTTAATTATGCATGGCATGGCAAAGTGCACAAACAATACTACAAGTTAAGTGGAGCTCAATATGCAACGAGTTGCATATTGACGAAACACCACATTTAATTATTTAGTTGACTCTCATTTATTTACAAGACAAAATTAAATGTTTTTAACATAGCAAGAGGTGAAGCATAATAAAACTACACTATTAGACATTTTAAATGGGGCCGGAAATAACAACAACATATCCGGAAAAATCCCCATGAGCATGTTTAGCAATTATTAAAGCAACAACAATTAAACATATAATGTTGTTAACATGATGCGGATGACATGATCAAGTTTAAGCAAGTTTTATTAAAAGTTGACATGAAGAATATATGAAGTATATGTCACCGTGGTGGAACGAAAAAGGTGCCACGACAACGATCCGAAAATGATGCATCGGCAACATCTCGGTTCCGGTAACTCGTTGAGAGACCGGTGCAAAAGGAAAAGTGGCGTGAGCGAGCGAAACAAGATGAAAGGTGGGTGATCCCGTCACCGGGTTCCCACGAGTCGGTGACGAGGCAACCGAGGAACATGACAAAAGGACGAAACGGCCACGATGCACACAAGGGAAAACATTTCATACAACACACATTCGTTCACGGGCGTCGTCTCGGGGTTATACCTTCGGAACATCGTTCTCGGAGGGGGGGTTCGAGATCGTCGAGGAACGTAGGGGAAGTAGTCGTTCACGTTCCGTTATCGTGTCGTGGTACTTGGCATCGGTAGATGTACTCGTTCGGGTCATGTAGAGGTACTTGCCGCAACACCGTGTGTAGTCGTACACGGGTCTTCGCATTTGCCGGTCTCGGGACTTGGCGACGTTAGTGAACTTGCGGGTCTTGGTGAAAACAGATCGTCTTGGACTCGGTCATGGCACCTACAGAAGGCAGCAAGGCAGAGCAGCGGCAGCATCTAGGCCGGCGGGAGCAGCAGCAACAAACTTGGCGACGAGGCCATGGCAGAGAGGCGATGGAGGCAAGGCAGGGACGGAGTCTTGGCGATGGAGGCTGCGGACTGGCGCGGTCCGGGCCCTCACGGACACCAGGCGCGCGGTAGGGGAGGCTTGGGACGCGGCATCCCCTGGTCGGTCGCGGGCTGCGACGGAGCAGAGGAACGTGGCGGCGCGCTGGGTGCTGGGGCGGGTCGCAGGCGAGGCGGCGGCTTCGAGGAGAACGGAGGGAGGCCACGGCCTGGCCTGGCGAGGAGACGGCGCTGGGGCGTCGGGGTGCTCGAGGCTCCTGCAGCCTCTTGCCGGCGGCGGCTTCCTGGAGGCGAGGCGCTACGACGCTCGAGGTGGCGGGCGGCCTGGACGAGGGGCGAGGCGAGCGGCGGCCCTGGTGGCGCGGCTGGCTGGAGAGGGGGCCGCACGGGAGAGACCGAGGCGCGCAGGAGATGAGAGGCTCGGGGGAATCGGGGCGCTGGCCAACGAGGAGATCGGGGGAAGAGGATCGGGACGAAGGGGAAAAGGGGGTCGGCGGCGCTGGGAGGGAGGACTGGGAGGAGAAGGTGCGATGGCTAGGTTAGGCCTGGAGTGGTCGGGCTTGAGGGAATTGGGCCGCTGGGAGCCCAGGTGGCCAGCTGCTGGAGGACCTCAAGCTGGGCTGCTCTCCTTCTTCTTTTATTTCCCAAAACAGAAAAATCAAAGAAGAAAAGGAGGAGAAAGGAAGGGGGTGCTAGGAATAGGCTTAGGGCATGAGGTAAAAATCCCTGGACTCACAAAAATGTGAGGAAATAAATAAAATTGTTTGAAGATTTTTGGAAGATGAAAATTCAAAACATGTTTGAATAAAAGCCAAATTGTTTGACTTTAGAAATCCATTTAGATGAAAATCAAATGGGTTGGAATTTCAAGAGATGGCCCTACACATTAGATGTGATTTATGGGAAGATTTGGAACATTTGTGGATGAAGTAAAATTGCAACACAATTTTACTAAAAGGCCTCAAAGAAAGAAATGAAGTTGAATTGGATAAAAGAAAATTGAAGAATGGTGCAATTGTGTTATAGGTGATTCCAAGGAATGGAATATTTTATAAATATAGCTCCCTAAATATTGGGAGGATATGTTTTAAAGAGAAGACATTCTTCCCTCGATTTAAATGGACCCGAAGGTCCACACAATTTATTTAGGTTGAGATGCAAAGATTAATATGACATGATGGCATGATGACATGATGCAATGCAAAAATAATAACACAAGCAAAAATAAAACACACGGGAGAACCCCGGAACATCTGGAATCTTCTGGAATCTTCTGGGATCTTCTGGGACGTCGGTCTTCGGGCGTCACAACTCTCCCACACTAACAGAGGATCTCGACCCGAGATCCTAGAGATGGCACCGGAAAAAAACGGAAAAGAAGAGGTAAAACAAAGTTGCTTCTTTGACAAACGAGTGAAACCAAAGAATCTTGAGAGGTTGAACAATCTGAAAGAAGAATACAACGGAGATGAACGAATATGAAAACTCCGTTAGAAAAGAGGAACAAGGAACATTATGAGAACCTTGAAGGTTGAAAGACATGAAACAAGAGCTCACGGACGAAAAGAATATGAAACCGCAACGGTATAGCCAAGGAATAAGAATGACAGAATTTGGACAGCACTCCGTCTGAAAATGGAAGGAATTAACAAGAACTTGAGAAGATGGATGATAGTTGATGAAAACAACAACACACAGCCTCTGAAACAATTGAAAGAATGACACAAGGGGTAAGAAAGATTCAGACAGCACTCCGGTTGAAAAGAGAGGCAAAACTAGATAAGATGACGGAACTTGAATGAAGAATACAACACTCCGGTTAAATAGACAAGCAAGGGAGAAAGAACATGATCTTGATAAAACGATATGATGGTTTGGAGAGAGCAACATCACAAAGCCTCCGGAACGAAAGAATAGAATATAAATCAAAGAAAGAAAAGAATGGAGAAGAAAAATGACAACTTCTCTCAAAATTGAATTTGAAAGGCATCCTTACGGAGAAGGGTTGAATGGGGTTGATGGAAAAATCCACAACGAAAACGAATAAGCTTGATGTGGGCTTATGGAAAAGATCTCAAAATTATGAGGTGGCAACCAGCTAGTAACGGAAACAATTGATTGGATTGAGATCAACAAGGAGATGAAAAACTTATTTCACCGGAATGATAAATGAAGAACTTGGGTCATTTATAAGCACCATAATAGCAACAATCCTTAGGGAAAGCTTTTAGGTGAAACACAACCCAAGATTACTCCAACGAATAAATTGAAGGGTTGAAAACATCTCCTGAATAAGGAAAAATGATGGTTTTAAATATCTCATTCTTGAAACTCGTGAATCATAAAACATGAAGGAATTGTCAAGAATGACATAACACCATCTCAAAAGATAAGGAAGAAAGAATTGCACTAGGAAAGCATGATGAAGAATGCTTGAGCTCCAACAAGAATCTTGATGAAGACTTCAAGGATTAATTAAATCTTGATGAACCACCATGAAGAACTCCGGTAATGAAAGCATGAGAAGTGAAAGATGAAAAGAATAAGATTCAAGGCCTGCGATGAATTAGATGGAGCTTTGAAATGATATAATTGAAATAACTTGGAGCTCCGGAAAACAAGATGAACAAATTAGAACTGAGAATATGATATGATGAACAAGCTCCAGACAAAAGAATTAAATCACCTTGAAGGAATAAGAATAAGAATTATGTCATGCATCTCCTTCACCAATTTAAATTGATGACAACCAGAGGAATTGGCATACTACTTATTCTTGTTGGAAAGAATTAAAGAGAGATCTCGCACAAACTTGGGTAAATCTTCAACGAACCACCGGTAGGATTATGAAAATAACAAATGAATTAAAATGATAACAACGGAAGGGTAACCTTGAAAGAACCACCGTAAAATATGGAGACGAACGAAGAGGCATCGATGAAGAATATTTGGAGGACGAAGTTGAAAACTGAGAACGAAGAAATATTCGGAAATGATGGCCTTCGGAGGATCACAACAAGAAAGAATTCATGAAATGCTTCGGATGGGTACAAAAGAATTCCTCACAAACGGAACAATAATGAGGATGGCATGAAATTAGAACCACAACTCATCAAGAGAACGGGCTAAGATTTAAGAGAAACTCTTCTCCGGTCTCCAAATGTTGAGAGTGAAGACGAGAAATGCCATGAAGAATTTCGAGATACTCCGGAATGAAGAATTAAAAAGGTTGAACCAATGATGAAAAGAATTTGAAAGCGGTCCTGGAGAAGGCATGTGACTGATGGAAATCATTCTTACGTCACACTTTGAAAAGAATTTAAGTATAACTCCAAAAAAAATTAGAAGAGTCAGGTAAGATCCTGGGAAAAGACCTGTGGGTTAGGGCCCACTGAAAAGAAATCACCATTGAAAAAGATTGCTTAAGAGATATTGCACCGGTTGAATTAAATGGCTTGAATAAGATAACAATCCTAAAAAAAATAGCTTGAACGGATTAAGAATGGAATTATGAATCTTCAGCACTCCGGATATGAATAACAAGAGGAGAATGATTAATTGGTGCACCGGAATAAGAAAGCATTGTGAAATGAGGAAAAAGGATAAGATCAACACCGAATCTTGAATTACATCCACCAGCAGAATTGAGACCAAAAGAATGATGAACTTGAAGCTCTCGAGCGTCTTCACGATAAATCACCGGATAAGAACATTGAAGGAAAAGAATGAAGAAATATCACGTGAATAAAATGGATACTTCATTTGAGAATTTCTTGCTCCGAGAAGAAGAAGGGTGGGAGGGTGGGGAAAACAAAGACAACTTGGGATGAATGAAATAGACAAATCGTCAGATTTCTCAACGACGTCCGTATGGAATAACTTGAAGAGAAGGCACACCGGTTGGAAAAGAATTTAACATGACCATCTCGATGGTCAAGCAGAATTAGCACTCCCATAGAAATATGAGAACACCGATTAGGAAGGTATGGAGTCAACACTTGACATCGAAGCAACTCGAATACCAGAATGAAAACAAAACAACGGATAGATAAGTTTATGAAGAAGATTATGTTGCAACATATCTATCCGAACAGAGAATTGAACGAATGAATTCCCTAGGTACATGAACTTGACGAGAAGCCACTTAGGAGAAGGAAAAGGTAAATAAAAAGGAACAAGGATCAGATAGAACAAATACAAGATAGAAGCTTCGTTCGACATCTTCGTGCTGAAAGCTCATGGAACGTGTTACAAAAGGGTTTTGCAATCCCCGGATTAGCATAGCCAAGGACCCTTTAAGATGCAACTCCCGATCGGAACAAGCCCATAAAACCACTTCACTCAATGTAGAACCCCAAACTTCATATCATGCACTCGTTGGAAGAATGCCTAGAACTACTGGATGAACCCACCTATTAATTTCCGAAAGTTTCCAGTTATGCAATCAGGTGTTGGGGATACAGGGGAAGCACCGCGCACTCAACTCTAAACCTACATCCAGCTGTATCCATCCTTCAACACATAACCAGTCTTTCTCGGAAACCGTTTACCTCGGACCTTCGAAACGCATCTACTATACAAGCTATGGCAATACTCCCGAACTACCTCCCCAGTACTGGGTGAAGTCGGGGTTATCTTGCCACTAACCGCATAGGAGAGTTTTCGATGTCGGCCGTCTTAAGTATTCTAGTACTGCCGCGATGGATTTGTGACGACAACACCTTGGAGCTCAACTCCCCGGGACACTGCCACAACCCCTAATGACAGGAGGCATCGAGAACAATGTTCTCGTCACAAAGACATCGAAACAATCCAAACAATACTCGCGAGATCCTAAAAAAAATTGGTGAATTTTTTGAAAGTAGAAGAGGCAAGAGTAGTCGTCAGGAGTCCTCACCAGAGTGAAAAGAGATGAGGAGCAAAGAAATCCTACTCTCCGATATAAATATAGGACTCAAAATATTTTCAAGTGTGTGCCTAGACTCAACCGTCAATGATTCGAACAATCAGTGGGGGCTTCTAGGTCGGAGAAGGCTCTGAATACCAACTTGTAATGCCCAGGATGGGACTATATCTCCTACGTGTCGAGGCACGACTTAAAGATATAAGCCCATTCTGGAATGATCGCAAGTTTGGTATCTTTGCATGACTCATGTAAAAGAGGGATTAAAATGTAAAAGGAGATAGTTGGCTTACACTCGCCACTTCACACAATACATTACATAAGCAATCATCATTCAAAACATCACAACCCGACTACGGGTGAAGATCCAAAAGAAAGATACCAAAATAACATAAAGCCATAGGTCAGGAACGAATCCTAGTAGAAACCACTACTGATCGTCGAAACGTAACAAGCATACGGCCAAACTCTTCATCGAGCTCCCAGTGAAGAACTTGAATTAGCTCATGCATCAATCTCGGCTGAACCTGCATCTGGTGTAGTAGTATCTGTGAGCCACGAGGACTCAGCAATCCTATAACCATGGGTATCAAGACTAGCAAAGCTTTGTGGGTAGGAAGAGGTAAAGTGGTGAGGTTGCAGCAGCGGCTAAGCATAATATGGTGGCTAACTTACGAGTACCAGAATAAGATGAGCATCTACGCAAACGGTCGCAAAAGTAGTGATCGCTAAAGATCCTGAACTACATACGAGTCAAACATAACCCCACCGTGTTCTCTTCTCAAAGTGAAAAGAGACAGTCACGGTTACTCACACAGTTGTGTGTTTTACTTCGGATCCTCTGTCAAGTTTTCTACAACCGGACATTAACAAATTCCAATCTGCCACATAACCGCGAGCACGGCTTTCGAAAGATCATAACCCTGCAGGGGTGTCCCAACTTAGCCCATCACAAGCTCTCACGATTAGCTGAAGTGATAAATATAATATCATCACTCCTTATCTTAGGGAAATCCGATCAGGCTCGGCTTCCCGGTAGCACAAGGCATTTCGACAATGGTAAAACAAGTCCAGCAAGACCTCCCGGCGTGCCGACACCCTGATAGTAGCCACGCGTATCTCGTCTCAGGCCACGACCGGATGGGCGATGCTACAGGTAAAACCAATCCTCGAGTTTCCCCGTGGTGGCCCCGCAGGACCCCCGTTTGGGATCAACACCATCAGCACTGGCCCCCCTGCTATGTAGAAAAGAATCCCCAGGTAGCGCTAACTCCCTATGCAATTTAATTAATTAATTAAGTTGTTATTATGAGCAAATTAAAATCAATGTTGGGCCTTGCTGGAGGAGTTTTATTCAAAGTCGAACTGTCAAGGGGTCCCCATCCACCCATCGTGTAAGGAACGCAAAATCAAGGAACATAATGCCGGTTTATCGGCGCCTAGGGTGGCATGAGTGGAACAAAACACCGAGCAAAAGGCCAAGCCTTCCACCCATGCCCAGTATATAGGTGTGTTAATAATAATTATAGATATTGTGATATAACAACAACAAGTTCCCTCCTGGAACAAACTTCATCTTCACCTGTAACTAACAACGCTATAAGAGGGGCTGAGCAAGCGGGTAACATAGCCAAACAGTGGTTTTGCTAGGAAGGTTTCAAAAGGTTAGAGGTTTCATGGCAACAAGGAGAGGCTGACATAAAAGATGGGTAGCGCGACATGTAACGATAGCATCGAGACAACTAAGCATGGCAATGGTAGTAAAGGTATCCAAGGATATGATCATCTTGCCTGGGATTCCGCAAGGAAGAAGAATGGATCCATGAAGAAGACGGAGCAACATAGTCGAGCGAATCCTCACAACTCCGGAACGAAACCGAAGCTAACAAGAGAAACAACCGGAAAGAAAGAAACAACACGGTAAACACACAATCATAAGCATGTCATGATGCACAAACAAATATGATGCATGTTCGGTTTAATTATGCATGGCATGGCAAAGTGCACAAACAATACTACAAGTTAAGTGGAGCTCAATATGCAACGAGTTGCATATTGACGAAACACCACATTTAATTATTTAGTTGACTCTCATTTATTTACAAGACAAGATTAAATGTTTTTAACATAGCAAGAGGTGAAGCTTAATAAAACTACACTATTAGACATTTTAAATGGGGCCGGAAATAACAACAACATATCCGGAAAAATCCCCATGAGCATGTTTAGCAATTATTAAAGCAACAACAATTAAACATATAATGTTGTTAACATGATGCGGATGACATGATCAAGTTTAAGCAAGTTTTATTAAAAGTTGACATGAAGAATATATGAAGTATATGTCACCGTGGTGGAAGGAAAAAGGTGCCACGGCAACAATCCGAAAATGATGCATCGGCAACATCTCGGTTCCGGTAACTCGTTGAGAGACCGGTGCAAAAGGAAAAGTGGCGTGAGCGAGCGAAACAAGATGAAAGGTGGGTGATCCCGTCACCGGGTTCCCACGAGTCGGTGACGAGGCAACCGAGGAACATGACAAAAGGACGAAACGGCCACGATGCACACAAGGGAAAACATTTCATACAACACACATTCGTTCACGGGCGTCGTCTCGGGGTTATACCTTCGGAACATCGTTCTCGGAGGGGGGGTTCGAGATCGTCGAGGAACGTAGGGGAAGTAGTCGTTCACGTTCCGTTATCGTGTCGTGGTACTTGGCATCGGTAGATGTACTCGTTCGGGTCATGTAGAGGTACTTGTCGCAACATCGGGTGTAGTCGTACACGGGTCTTCGCATTTGCCGGTCTCGGGACTTGGCGACGTTAGTGAACTTGCGGGTCTTGGTGAAAACAGATCGTCTTGGACTCGGTCATGGCACCTACAGAAGGCAGCAAGGCAGAGCAGCGGCAGCATCTTGGCCGGCGGGAGCAGCAGCAACAAACTTGGCGACGAGGCCATGGCAGAGAGGCGATGGAGGCGAGGCAGGGACGGAGTCTTGGCGATGGAGGGTGCGGACTGGCACGGTCCGGGCCCTCACGGGCACCAGTCGCGCGGTAGGGGAGGCTTGGGACGCGGCATCCCCTGGTCGGCTGCGGGCTGCGACGGAGCAGAGGAACGGGGCGCCGCGCTGGGTGCTGGGGTGGGTCGCAGGCGAGGCGGCGGCTTCGAGGAGAACAGAGGGAGGCCACGGCCTGGCCTGGCGAGGAGACGGCGCTGGGGCGTCGGGGTGCTCGAGGCTCCTGCAGCCTCTTGCCGGCGGCGGCTTCCTGGAGGCGAGGCGCTGCGACGCTCGAGGTGGCGGGCGGCCTAGACGAGGGGCGAGGCGAGCGGCGGCCCTGGTGGCGCGGCTGGCTGGAGAGGGGGCCGCACGGGGGAGACCGAGGCGCGCAGGAGATGAGAGGCTCGGGGGAATCGGGGCGCTGGCCAACGAGGAGATCGGGGGAAGAGGATCGGGACGAAGGGGAAAAGGGGGTCGGCGGCGCTGGGAGGGAGGACTGGGAGGAGAGGGTGCGATGGCTAGGTTAGGCCTGGAGTGGTCGGGCTTGAGGGAATTGGGCCGCTAGGAGCCCAGGTGGCCAGCTGCTGGAGGACCTCAAGCTAGGCTGCTCTCCTTCTTCTTTTATTTCCCAAAACAGAAAAATCAAAGAAGAAAAGGAGGAGAAAGGAAGGGGTGCTAGGAATAGGCTTAGGGCATGAGGTAAAAATCCCTGGACTCACAAAAATGTGAGGAAATAAATAAAATTGTTTGAAGATTTTTGGAAGATGAAAATTCAAAACATGTTTGAATAAAAGCCAAATTGTTTGACTTTAGAAATCCATTTAGATGAAAATCAAATGGGTTGGAATTTCAAGAGATGGCCCTACACATTAGATGTGATTTATGGGAAGATTTGGAACATTTGTGGATGAAGTAAAATTGCAACACAATTTTACTAAAAGGCCTCAAAGAAAGAAATGAAGTTGAATTGGATAAAAGAAAATTGAAGAATGGTGCAATTGTGTTATAGGTGATTCCAAGGAATGGCATATTTATAAATATAGCTCCCTAAATATTGGGAGGATATGTTTTAAAGAGAAGACATTCTTCCCTCGATTTAAATGGACCCGAAGGTCCACACAATTTATTTAGGTTGAGATGCAAAGATTAATATGACATGATGGCATGATGACATGATGCAATGCAAAAATAATAATACAAGCAAAAATAAAACACACGGGAGAACCCGGAACATCTGGAATCTTCTGGAATCTTTTGGGATCTTCTGGGACGTCGGTCTTCGGGCGTCACATAACCATATCGATCCTTTCAGAATTGTCCGATGTTGTCGCCATTGCGCAAGCTTTGCCCATAGATGCTCATCGCAACGACGTGGGAGGAGTGGAGGAGGTGCGGGCACCCGACAACTAGGGTTGGCGCTCGAGTCGCCCACGGAGTAGCAAGACAGGGCGTCTAAATTTTTCTCTCAATAAAGCTAGCTTCGCGTGCAAGTATACGTTCTTTTTTATGATGGGAGCATGTGGAGCTCAGTCGAGTCGAAGAAATAATAGCATGTTTGTTATGGCCTTTTTTTATGGATGTCAGTCCATTGCACCCCACCTGTGTGTCGGAATCACTAGTGAGGGGGTACCCTTGAAAAGTTCACTCTCACTCCTCTCGTGGTGACAAGTGACATACTATATGTGCGACAATTGTTGCAACCTAAGAGTTTTATGTTTTTTTCATAGATTTTGTTTTTTCAAAAGTTTTCTTTCTTGATGTGCATCCAAACTACTAACCGTTTCATCGTTGCGTTTCTCGCATATCTTCAAAACTATATCACATGCAGCTATATTATAAGAACAAAAACATCAGAAGAAAAGAATAAATGTTGACGCCCTCCCAACTAGGCCTTAGCCATCTCGCTCGGCTCCGTTGGCAGAGTATAGGAATTGTAGTGCTAACTAGCGCCGAAGAAGTGCGACGCACGCCGCGCCCGTGCTGATTTCGTATGTATTTTATCGAAATAAGTAAGAAAACAATATGGGTTACGTGATTAAATAAAATAGAAATGAGAACACGAATTCTACCTTCAACCCATGATCTATGTAGGCACGTAACAAACATTATATGATTTAACAAATTAAGTAACCCGACTCACCTATTAATATTTTTATAAGCACAAAATTTTCTCTTGCGTGTGTAAAGAAAATGTGATGGACACGGTAGCAATATGTATTTCATTCATTCTCACAATGAGATCGAATGGGATTGTTACCGATGTGTAGACCCAATAGTATTTCTTGTCCAGTTTGTGCATCCTTTTCACTTACACTTCATATCCAGTTCCTAGTCGACATTCTTTCCTTCTCTCTCAAACATGGATTTATTTAATGAAAATCAATTTTCATATTTTGTAAGTAATTTAAACTCTAAATCCGTCGTGGTGTAAAAATACATAATAATTGGTGGAGTGTTGTCGTGGTGTAAAAATGGATTGTAATTGACGGAGAGCTTATTTAAACATGGTATCTATGAATGCATAATCTGAAAATAGGATGTTCAACCCAGTGCGCTTTTCAAACTGTACAATGAGTTGTATATCAGTACTTGGGACATTTTAGTGGTCGGGGAATAATTGGTTCTAGAATAGTTTTTGAGCAAACACTACCCTTAACCGATGATCTATTGTCTTGTTCTCTTTGAATCGGTTGAAGGAATATAATATGGAATGAAGTAAACAGGTTGATCGAGTGACATTTTTTATTTTCATGTTGCCTCTTCTCGTTGGCTGCTTATAGACTGTCGTGATGGAGCGCGTTGTAAAGATGGCTTCAGTGATCACATTATGGTTGAAGCCTCGATTTGGTTAGCCACAGAGAAGGGGAAGGCGAGGTAGACGATAACAACAATATCGTCTATTCTCCTTGCGTAGGTGAATGCATAGAGTGAGGAGTCTCAATTTTTTAGGATTTTTTGGGATTAAGAACTTATTTTCCTACAGGTCATTGTTCATGCAAATATATTATTCTGGTCTACTGTTTTTGGCAACACCATCACCGGAAAGGATCGAGAGAAAATCGAGGCGGCTCTGCATACGCTGGTGGAGAGAAATAATGTGTAGAAAAATTCTAAGTTTTAACCCTCTATATGACACGACGGTAGAGGGGGGGGGACTGATTTGTAAAAAAATCACAGTTTTTTTAACAACACTTTCACACGGGTAGCCACTGTTCACGTGTGAGACTCTTCGTAGTTGGTTACTGTTCATGTGCGAGTACATCACCTATGTTTACTGGACACGTAATTAAACAGTGAAAGTAAAAAAAAAGTCCAAAAAAAGAAAGAAAAGCGAAATGCTTTCCGCTTTAGTATAGGTACCTCTGTTCACTGGACATGTAATTGAACAGTGAAAGTTAAAACAAAAGTCAAAAAAAGGAGAAAAGAGAAACCCTTCCCGCTTTCGTATAGGTACTTATAAGGTCAAACTGTATTTTCATCCAAAAATTATCCGTGATTTTTAAAAGATGTCCCACATATCAGAAACATGTTTGTGGCAGTTTCAAAAACTGTTAATACAATGTAAAGAACCATTCAGATAATTTAGAAAACATGTTTTGTACCATTCAAAAAGAAATTATGCAATGTAAAAAGTATATTTATACAATGTAAAGAACCTTCGTGTGGTTTAATTTTTCTTTTATAGCATTCAGAAAAAAATGTTCATGAAATTCTACGAAAAGTTCTGTGTAACAAATGTTCGAGTAGTTTTAAAATAAATGTTTCATAACATCCAGAAAAATGCTCGTGACATTTAAAAAAATGTGATCCGGTGTTAAAAATGGTCATGTACTAGCTCCGTTCCTAAATAGATTTTTTATAGATTCCAATATGAACTACATACGAAGTAAAATGAGTGAATTTACACTCTAAAATATATTTGTATAAAACCATATGTAGTCGCATTGAAATTCCTAAAATAACTTACATTTAGAAACAGAGGGAGTAGTTTCTAAAAAGGCATATGGTAATATTCAAAAAACTGTTGAACATGAATTTTTAATGCTTAACACTAATAGAAAAAAAATGTTCAAACATGCATCTGAAAACAATTGAAGTAATTTTCAAAAAATATTTTGTACCATTCAAAAAAAAGGTCCACATCTATTTAAAAAATGTTTAAAATGAATTCAAAAAATATGTTGAAAACATGTATTTGGAAAACTATTCAACTTGTATGAACAAAATGTTCCACAT
The DNA here is from genome assembly GCA_902687465.1 of Secale cereale. Taxonomy (NCBI): domain Eukaryota; kingdom Viridiplantae; phylum Streptophyta; class Magnoliopsida; order Poales; family Poaceae; genus Secale; species Secale cereale. The sequence continues at coordinate 156,171,297 of LR738714.1, read as the reverse complement.
GTGTATGAAAACGTAGAGTGTGTATTAATGAAATTTGACATATACTCCTTCCATTCCTAAATATAAGTATTTATAGAGATTTCACTATTAACCACATACGGATGTATATAAATGCATTTTAGAGTATAGATTCACTCGTTCTGCTTCGTATATAGTCCATAGTGGAATCTCCACAAAGACATATATTTAGGAAACGAATGGAGTATTAAGAAAAGAAAAAAGCCAAAAGAAACCAAACAATCGTGCCAGGGTAACTTAGGTAATAACATATGAATGCTATAAGGCTAGTCATAGTGAGGGCATCTTCAAGAGGTTGTATGTTAGTCTTGTTGGTAAAATGTCCATATCATCGACCAACAAGCAAAAAAATTCATATGTAGCAAGTACTATAACATAGCGCTTCCCAAGACAATATGAGTCCACAAGCTATTACATAAAGCCACATAGTGTAACACCACTACTATGTTATTTTGCACTATAAAGATAGTAACTTAAACTAATATCATATACATGATACTACTATACAAGTTACTCCCCACTATGACCGGTCTAACCTTCTCCCGTTGCACTATCGATAATAAATAAGCCATTAAAGATTCCATTCTATCCTTGAAATAGAACATCTTAAAGGAACCTCCCAAACAGTATGACCAATCGGTTACGAACCTAACCGTGAGTGCCACACGAAACCTGCTGCAACCATTAGTGCTCGTTTGTAGCAAAAGCGGTCTTTCGACCTGGTACTCCCTCACTTTCGGTCTATAAGTCTTATTTCAAAATTTTAGTTTTCTCGTTTTATAAATCTCAATTTGGTTGTTTCCCATAACATATTCAGATTTCAACGTGCATTAAATCATTACATGCAAGTATTAAAATAAAATTGATCAATGCATGGACTTTATACATGCATGCATTGCAATTAATGCATTGATAAACACAAGTTTTTTAAAAAAAAACACATTAATTGAGTGTTTTGCAAACTACAAAATTATTTGATCACTCAGGCTGGTCACAATGGGGTGGAACTTAGGAGTAACATCACATATTTTAATACAACGTTGCTTATGTGGCACATATTTAATGAAGAGTGAGGTGCTTGTGGTAACTAGCTAAGTTACCGGAACATCACACACTTCAAAAAACAATGAGTCTATAAGCTAATAAATGCATCGTTGCATGACACTACCTACATGTTCCTACCCATTGTGAAGTGTTGTAGGGTGGAACCCTATGTGGAGATCTTTCACGAATTGGAGGGGAATCCCCAAGAACAAGAAGGACACAAGGGAAGAACACAAGAGAAACACTCAAGAACAAGTCCAATCACACATCCACTAGACTCACAAACACATGAGATCCACAAGGTGCACGAACAATCAAAGGGAAATAAGATACATGGTAGAGTTCATCCCAATCCTATGAGGAGAGAGGTCTTGACAATCCATGAGGATTCTTCTCCCGTGGGAGGTCTTGACAATCCACAAGGATTCTTCTCCCGTGGGAGGTCTTGCATCCACTAGGGATCTTCTCCAAGGTGGAGGTAGTCTCACTCTCTCAAGAGGAGAAGGTAGGAGCAAAGCTCACATACAAATGAGCTATCATATTCGCTGACCCTAGAAAGGAGGTGGAGGTGGTCTATTTATAGTCTGAGCCACGAAGGGGTAAGTGGCGAGGGATACAAGGCCAAAGGCCCACGGCTGCGCACAGGCAGGGCGGTAGTACCGGACCTCGGGCGGTAGTACCGCTTGGGAGCGGTAGTACCGCTTGGGAGCGGTAGTACCGCTTGTAGGCGGTAGTACCGCCCGTTCCGGACTGGACAGGCTCTTCTTCTTCCGTCTTCGCTTCCACGCTTCCCTCGCGGATGGTGTAGGCGTTCCTTGGCGCTTGCGCTCCTCCTTGTTGTCCGTGAAGCCCCGACAACACCTATGCATGCACACAAGTGGAGTGTCAAGTAGTATACCATCCTTGAAGGGGTCAAGTGAACACGTGTAAAGGAGAAGATTCACCTTTATGTATGAGAAGTAGATGGCGCACGTGTCACTTGCCACATGGGCTCTTGACATGGAGATGTCCGTAGGATGCTCCGCATCATGAAGGTAGTAACATAGTCTAGATAACTGTGTATGTTACTACCTTATGTCCCTGCCCATTGTGACCAGCCTCATCATCTATCTTGGTTGATGAGATTTCTGAATTGAGCCTTAGAGCAAGTACAGTAGTGGGTTATAAGCCCGCTTACATGTCATTTTTCTCTATGTGAAGGAGAGAGACAAGGGAAAAATGAAGGAGTAAGCTCTCAGGCTGGTTGTAATGGGGAGTATCATATACTAGTATCATGCATATGATACTAGTGTATGATACTACCCCTAATACATGGTATCATATATTAGTATCAAGTAGTATTCTATTTATTGCAATGCATGACACATACTATTATAGTATTTATTATGATACGGTATCATGATATGATACCCAACCATCTCTTTCTTCATTTAATTCTACGACACCTCATCAAAATTGTCTAGTTGGCATGAATGATACTCCCTCTGTTCCTAAATATAAGTCTTTGAAGAGATTTTACTATGAACCACATACGGATGTATATAGATGCATTTTAGAGTTTAGATTCACTCACTTTGCTCTGTATGTGGTCCATAGTGGAATCTCTAGGAACAGAGGGAGTACTAGCTATGATACTATCATTATGACCAGCCTCATGCAAGAGCCAGACTTTATGCGTGCTCCTAGGCAAAAAATATTTAATGAGAAGAAAGAGATAGAGAGAAAGGGGAAAAAAGTTGTGGGCTTATAGCCAACATATATTGTATGAGTAATTAATATTGATAACTCTTTATGACATGGCATATTTATATAGCCACGAGCTGACTATATTATTAACCATGCTCTTAGAGCATGATCAGAGCATGGTTAATAATACAGCCCGTTGCTGGTTATAAGATGTTGCCATGTCATTTATAGGCAACACACATAGTCACTCATACAGTAAGGTTAGCTATAAGGTTGGCTATAAGATTACTACTTTTTCTTATCTTCTCTCTATCTATTTCCTCATATTTATTGCATTTGCCTTGAAGCACGCATATAGCTAGACTCTTGCATGAGAGCCCACTCCCCATACTTTTTCATGTCTCTCTCCTCCACATAGACAAAATTGCCATATAAGCAGGCTATAAGCCCACTATTGTACTTGCTCTTAATAGTATAGCCAACTGCTGGCTATAAGTCATTGTCATGTCATCTATAACCCATCTTAGAGCATGGTTAATAGTGTAGCCAGCTGCTGGCTATATGATCTTGCCGCGTCATCTATAGTCAGTCTTATAGCCGGCAAGTATAATAGATGCATATAAATTTGTACTACTTTGTTGATGCATGTGTTGGAAATATGCCCTAGAGGCAATAATAAAAGAGTTATTATTATATTTCCTTGTTCATGATAATCGTTTATTATCCATGCTATAACTGTATTGATTGGAAACTCAAATACATGTGTGGATGAATAGACAGACTTTGTGTCCCTAGTGAGCCTCTACAGGACTAGCTCGTTGATCAAAGATGACCGCGGTTTCCAGGTCATAGACATGAGTTGTCATTTGATAACGGGATCACATCATTAGGAGAATGATGTGATGGACGAGACCCAAACGTTAAACATAGCTTTTGATCGTGTCAGTTATCGCTATAGTTTTCTGCATGTCAAGTATAAGTTCATATGACCATGAGGTCATGTAACTCACTGACACCGTAGGAGTGCTTTGTGTGTGCCAAACGTCACAACGTAACTGGGTGACTATAAAGGTACTCTACAGGTATCTCCGAGGGTGTCTGTTGAGTTGACATGGATCGAGACTGGGATTTGTCACTCCGTGTGACGGAGAGGTATCTCCGGGCCCACTCGGTAATACGTCATCTCAATGAGCTCAAAGTGACTAAGTAGTTGGTCACGGGATTATGTATTACGGTAACGAGTAAAGAGACTTGCCGGTAACGAGATTGAACTAGGTATAGAGATACCGACGATCG
>LR738714.1:156089769-156165261 GCA_902687465.1 Secale cereale | reverse complement strand
CCCCCCCCCCCCCGCTCCTACAGCCACTGCAGACGTTTTGAACGCCTGGCAGTCGCGTTCGGATGACTATTCGATAGTGCAGTGTGCCATGTTGTACGGCTTGGAAGTAGGACTTCAAAGGCGTTTTGAACGTCATGGTGCATATGAGATGTACCAGGAGTTGAAGTTCATCTTTGAAAAGAATGCTAAGATCGAGAGGTATGAGACCACCGATAAATTCTTTGCTTGCAAGATGGAGGAGAATTCGTCTATCAGTGAACACTTACTGAAGATGTCTGGGTACTATACCCGCATAGCTGATCTGGGACTTGTGTTCCCGGATGAGGCTATCATTGACAGAATTCTCCAGTCACTCCCGCCAAGCTACAAGAGCTTCGTGCAGCAGTACAACATGCAAGGGATGAATAAAACCATCGCCGAGCTGTTTTCAATGCTGAAAGTCGCTGAGGCAGACATCCAGAAGGAGTATCAAGTGTTGATGGTCAATAAAACCACCAGTTTCAAGAAGAATGTCAAGGGCAAGAAGGTAACTCTAAGAAGGGTGGCAAAGCAGTTGCTAATCCAGTGAAGAAACCCAAGGCTGGGCCCAAGCCAGAGACTGAGTGTTTCTATTGCAAGGGGAACGGCCACTGGAAGCGGAACTGCCCCAAGTATCTGACGGACAAGAAGGGGGCCAACAACAACAAAGGTATATGTGATATACATGTTATTGATGTGTACCTTACCAACTCTCGTTGTAGTGCCTGGGTATTTGATACCGGTTCGGTTGCTCACATTTGCAACTCTAAACAGGAACTGCGGAATAAACGGAGGCTGGCGAAGGACGAAGTGACGATGCGCGTGGGAAATGGTTCCAAGGTTGATGTGATCGCCGTCGGCACGCTCGCTCTTCGATTACCATCGGGATTAGTTATGAACCTGAATAATTGTTATTTAGTGCCTGCGTTAAGCATGAACATTATATCTGGATCTTGTTTATTGCGATACGGTTACTCATTTAAATCAGAGAATAATGGTTGTTCTATTTATATGAGTAATATCTTTTATGGTCATGCACCCGAAGTTAGGGGTTTATTCTTATTGAATCTCGATAGTGATGATACACATGTTCATAACATTGATGCCAAAAGATGTAGAGTTGATAATGATAATACCACTTTCTTGTGGCACTGCCGTCTGGGTCATATCGGCGTGAAACGCATGAGGAAGCTCCATGCTGATGGACTTTTGGAGTCTCTTGATTTTGAATCACTTGACACGTGCGAGCCGTGCCTCATGGGCAAGATGACAAGGACCCCGTTTTCAGGGACAATGGAACGGGCAAGTGACTTATTGGAAATCATACATACTGATGTGTGCGGTCCGATGAGTGTAACGGCGCGCGGTGGATATCGTTATTTTCTCACCTTCACTGACGACTTAAGTAGATATGGGTATATTTACTTGATGAAGCATAAGTCCGAAACTTTTGAAAAGTTCAAGCAATTTCAGAGTGAAGTTGAAAATCATCGTAACAAGAAGATCAAGTTCCTACGATCTGATCGAGGGGGAGAATATCTGAGTTATGAGTTTGGTGATCACTTAATAAAATGTGGAATTGTTTCACAGTTGACGCCACCTGGAACACCACAGCGTAATGGTGTGTCCGAACGTCGTAATCGAACCCTATTAGATATGGTACGTTCTATGATGTCTCTTGCCGATTTGCCACTATCGTTTTGGGGATATGCGTTAGAGACAGCTGCATTCACTTTAAATAGGGCTCCATCTAAGTCCGTTGAGACAACACCGTATGAACTATGGTTTGGTAAGAAACCTAAGTTGTCTTTTCTCAAGGTTTGGGGTTGCGATGCTTATGTCAAAAGGCTTCAGCCAGAAAAGCTCGAACCCAAAGCGGACAAATGTGTCTTCATAGGATACCCAAAAGAGACGGTTGGGTACACCTTCTATCTCAGATCCGAGGGCAAAGTGTTTGTCGCTAAGAACGGGTCCTTTCTCGAGAAAGAGTTTCTCTCGAAAGAATTGAGTGGGAGGAAGGTAGAACTTGATGAGGTTATTGAACCTCTGCTTCAACCAGAGAGTAGCGCAGCACAGAAAGATGTTTTTGTGGAGCCTGCAGCGGTTGAAGAGGAAGCCAATGATGATGATCAAGAAGCTTCTGATCAAGTTACTACCGAACCTCGTAGGTCGACAAGGGTATGCACTGCACCTGAGTGGTATGGTAACCCTGTCTTGGAGGTCATGTTGTTGGACAACAGTGAACCTACGAGCTATGGAGAAGCGATGGTGGGCCCGGATTCCGACAAATGGTTAGAGGCCATGAAATCCGAGATGGGATCCATGTATGAAAACAAAGTATGGACTTTGGAAGTATTACCTGAAGGGCGGAAGGCCATTCAGAATAAATGGATTTTTAAGAGGAAGACGGACGCTGACGGAAATGTCACCGTGTATAAAGCTCGACTTGTGGCAAAGGGTTTTTCACAAGTTCAAGGAATTGACTACGATGAGACTTTCTCACCCGTAGCGATGCTTAAATCCGTCCGAATCATGTTAGCAATAGCTGCATATTTCGATTATGAAATTTGGCAGATGGATGTCAAAACAGCGTTCCTTAACAGTTTTCTTAAGGAAGAGTTGTATATGATACAACCGGAAGGTTTTGTCGATCCAGAGAATGCTGACAAAGTATGCAAGCTCCAGCGTTCCATTTATGGGCTGGTGCAAGCATCTCGGAGTTGGAATCTTCGCTTTGATGAGGTGATCAAAGCGTTTGGGTTTGTACAAGTTTACGGAGAAGCTTGTATTTACAAGAAAGTGAGTGGGAGCTCTATAGCGTTTCTAATATTATATGTGGATGACATATTGCTGATTGGAAACAATATATAATTTTTGGATAGCGTGAAGGGGTATTTGAACAAGAGTTTTTCGATGAAGGATCTCGGTGAAGCTGCTTTCATATTGGGCATCAAGATCTATAGAGATAGATCAAGACGCTTGATAGGACTTTCACAAAGTACATACCTTGATAAAGTTTTGAAGAAGTTCAAAATGGATCAATCCAAGAAGGGGTTCTTGCCGGTATTGCAAGGTACGAAGTTGAGTAAGACTCAATGCCCAGTGACTGCAGAAGATAGAGAAAAGATGAGTGTCGTCCCCTATGCTTCAGCCATAGGCTCTATCATGTATGCAATGCTGTGCACAAGACCAGATGTCAGCCTTGCCATAAGTATGGCCGGAAGGTTTCAAAGTAATCCTGGTATGGATCACTGGACAGCGGTCAAGAATATCCTAAAGTACCTGAAAAGGACTAAGGAGATGTTTCTCGTTTATGGAGGTGATCAAGAGCTCGTCCTAAAGGGTTACGTCGATGCAAGCTTTGACACTGATCCGGATGACTCTAAGTCTCAAACCGGATACGTATATATTCTCAACGGGGGAGCGGTAAGCTGGTGCAGTTCCAAGCAAAGCGTGGTAGCCGATTCTACATGCGAAGCGGAGTACATAGCTGCCTCGGAGGCGGCAAAGGAAGGTGTCTGGATGAAGGAGTTCATGACAGATCTTGGAGTTGTGCCTAGTGCACTAAACCCAATGACTCTGTTTTGTGACAACACTGGTGCCATTGCTCTAGCCAAGGAACCAAGGTTTCACAAGAGGACCAGACACATAAAGCGACGCTTCAATTCCATCCGCGATTCAGTCAAGGAGGAGGACATAAGCATTTGCAAAGTACACACGGATTTGAATGTTGCAGATCCGTTGACTAAGCCTCTTCCACGGGCTAAGCATGATCAACACCAAGCCTCTATGGGTGTTAGATTCATTACCTTGTAATGCTAGATTATTGACTCTAGTGCAAGTGGGAGACTGTTGGAAATATGCCCTAGAGGCAATAATAAAAGAGTTATTATTATATTTCCTTGTTCATGATAATCATTTATTATCCATGCTATAACTGTATTGATTGGAAACTCAAATACATGTGTGGATAAATAAGACAAACTTTGTGTCCCTAGTAAGCCTCTTCAGGACTAGCTCGTTGATCAAAGATGACCGCGGTTTCCAGGTCATAGACATGAGTTGTCATTTGATAACGGGATCACATCATTAGGAGAATGATGTGATGGACGAGACCCAAACGTTAAACATAGCTTTTGATCGTATCAGTTATCGCTATAGTTTTCTGCATGTCAAGTATAAGTTCCTATGACCATGAGATCATGTAACTCACTGACACCGTAGGAGTGCTTTGTGTGTGCCAAACGTCGCAACGTAACTGGGTGACTATAAAGGTACTCTACAGGTATCTCCGAAGGTGTCTGTTGAGTTGACATGGATCGAGACTGGGATTTGTCACTCCGTGTGACGGAGAGGTATCTCCGGGCCCACTCGGTAATACGTCATCTCAATGAGCTCAAAGTGACTAAGTAGTTGGTCACGGGATTATGTATTACTGTAACGAGTAAAGAGACTTGCCGGTAACGAGATTGAACTAGGTATAGAGATACCGACGATCGAATCTCGGGCAAGTAACATACCGACGAGACAAAGGGAACTGTATACGGGATTGCCTGAATCCTTGACATCGTGGTTCATCCGATGAGATCATCGAGAAACATGTGGGAACCAATATGGGTATCCAGATCCCGCTATTGGTTATTGACCTGGGAGTGTCTCGGTCATGTCTACATGGTTTCCGAACCCGCAGGGTCTACACACTTAAGGTTCGGTGACGCTAGGGTTGTTAGTGAGAACAGTGCATGGTTACCGAAGGTTGTTCGAAGTCCCGGATGAGATCCCGGACGTGACGAGGGTCTCCGGAATGGTCCGGGGACGAAGATTGATATATAGGATGAAAGGTTTCGGAGTCCGGAAGTGTTCCGGGGAGCATCGGGAAATCGGCGGATTACCGAAAAGGGTTTCGGGGGTCCCGGAAGTGGTTCTGGGCCTAATGGGCCACAAAGGGGGGACACCACAGCCCTCATAGGGCTGTGCGCCCCCCCTGGGCCCTCTCCTATGGCGCATGGGGGGCTGGCCCCTCCTAGGGCAGCCGCACCCCCTGGCTTGGGGGGCAAGGCACCTAGGGGGGGAAACCCTAGGGCCTGCGCAGCCCTTGGCCGCCGCCCCCCCCACTGCCCTGGCCGCCGGCCCCCCTAGGGGAAACCCTAGGGCGCCCCCCTCCCATCTATTCCCCCTATATATAGAGGGGCAGAGGGAGGGCAGCCAACACACGTTTGTGCCTCGGTGCTGCCCTTCCTCTCCCACAACATATTCGTCTTCCCGCGGTGCTTAGGCGAAGCCCTGCTGGAATCCTCCTCCACCATCACCACCACGCCGTCGTGCTGCCGGTCTCTCCATCAACCTCTCCTCCACCCCTTGCTGGATCAAGAAGGAGGAGACGTCCCCGAGCCGTACGTGTGAAGAACGCGGAGGCACCGTTGCTTCGGTGCTAGGATCTTCGGCGATCTGAATCGCGGCGAGTACGACTCCATCAACCGCGTTCTTAACGCTTCCGCTTAGCGATCTACAAGGGTACGTGGATCCAACTCTCCTCTCGTAGTAGCATCTCCTAGATTGATCTTGGTGAACGTAGGAAAAATTTTTGTTTCCCATGCAACGTTCCCCAACAGCATGACCCATCTCCTTCTCTCACAAAGTGCCTAGGAGCACGTGCTACAGCCGGCTGTTAGTGAGTAGTCCACTTCTTTTCTCTCCCCTCTTCTCTCTCCGCCAACTCATCAAAAATATAATATTTAAAGTCTTACAGCCCGCCTATGTCACCCTATTATACTTGCTCTTAGCCAATATGTACAATAGTTGATTAGAAGAGTGTATTACTTTTTTATTATATGGCACACCTTTCACTTTCACAAAGTGCCTAGGAGCACGTGCTAGAGCTGACTCTTCACCAAAAGCCCGCTTACCTCCTCTCTCCACTTTTCTTTCCTCTAACTAAACAAAAATATACTAATTTGTTTCTTATAGCCAGTTGACTTAGCTTTATTGTACTTGCTCTTATAAACTAGAAAGGAGGGAGTATCTAACAGAACTGATAACTGCTTTCTGTTGCTGTTTGCCGCAAATATCTCATGGGCCCACGACTGCACATCAGTGGGTGCAGTCAAATTACTTGACACATATTCCCTTTGTTTCTAAATATAAGTCTTTTTAGAGATTTCAATATGAACTACATACTAATGTATATAGATATAGTTTAGAGTATATAGGTTCACTCATTTTTGCTTCACATGTAGTCCATGTTGAAATCTCTAAAAAGACTTATAATTAGAAACGAAGGGAGTATTTTATCTAAACACGGTTGTATCTACACACTAAACAAGTATAGATACAACTATATTTAAACAAATTCAAGTCAACTAATTTGGAACGGATGAAGCATTTTTCTCAAGCTTTCCAGATTTTAAGCAAACAGTTTCGAACTCATGTGGATGCTCTGCTAGAGAAGAATAAAGCAATAAAATGGAATGATCAGAAAAGATGAGAAATATGTTTACGAAAAAGGCTTTCGCCCCGCTTTATATATAAAGCACGACCCACAAGCACAACGATACAAACTCACGCCATCACCACACACAACACACACACACACCCAAGACAAAATATGAAGGTGCCGAGCACCACCACACCAACCCAACGACTACCAAGCCACTACAGATGAGCGAAGAAGAACCGCTTGGAGCGAACGGAGACCTCCACCACGAGCAATCCTCCGAGGAGAGGTGAGACGGAAAGCGACGAAGCAAGGACTCCGAGATGGTGTCTCCTAGAAGGGAACGGCCACTGATAGCCGCCACCATCAGATCTCGAAGATCGAGTTTTCACCTGGAGCATCACGGAGTAGGAACACCGCGACGGAGCCTCCATGAAGGATACGGCATCCACGGCCGCCGTCGGCCAATATAATGATTGAGGAAGTGATGTACCCCGCCACTCTCACCCCTCCGACGCACCCTAACTCCGACAACCACCAGCAACCATCCACCCGCGTGGCCATGGCTGCTCGCCCGCATCCGAGACGCAAGTTCCACCCACGAACGTCATGCCTCCATCCGCCAGGGTCGCCGCCCTGCATCCAGACACCCCAAGACCCACCAAAGTGACCGGCTTTGGGCCAATGGATGCACCCGACTGATGAGACCACAGCATACGTCCCGCCTCAAACAACGCCGGAGTCGCGTCTGCACACACAACCGAGGAAAGGGGGAGGAGGGACAGCGGACACATCCACGACCGGCACACCCCTGTGCCAGCAATTGGTGGCCTGAGGTCGTCGGCGCCTCCCATCCCTCCAGCCTGCCTCCCCACCAAACACCCCCTGTGTCGCCCCCCCTCGGCGGCTGACGCGGCTCCACGCGGGCCACCGACACACACCCGTCCACTGGCAAGGAGAAATCCCAAGGGCCGCCGCCAACCGCCAAGGAAGCTCACCAAGGAGCCCATCAGAGCTACCCGCCGTTGTCCAGCCGTCGTAGCCCCTGGATCCCAGCCAGCCGCCGCTGCGTCGCACCACCATCCGCCGCGGCCATGGCAGGGGCAGAAACCTGCAGCCCGCACCGCCTGGCGCCCTGGCCCCAGATCTGGCATCGACGCCGCCGTCCCTGATGACCAAGGTGCGCCCATCACCTAGCCGCCCGCCGCGGGGGAGCAAGCGTCGGGGCTCCGCAACTGCCCACCACGCCACAGTCCGGCCCTGGGTGACAGCCAGCGCCAGAGCGTCCGAACGGGAGGACCAAAAAGGCCACGCCCTCAGGCGACGGCAAGGGAGGAGGGTGGGGGCTGAGACCAGCATGGATTAGGTTGGCCCTCTGGTCGCCGCCCGAGGGTGATGCAGAGGGAGGGGGGGACCTTTGGTTTGACCTTTTAATGCGAAATATGTACGATGATTAAAGAAAAAGAACAATGGCTGGGGCAGAAACAACTATATCAGCATGGTGGCGATGAAATGGACAAATTCAGTTTACATCAAAGACTATCATCTGCACTAGCTACAGCCTAGTTTTATTGGTTCAACGGCATATTATCCAACTAATTGTTATACTTCTCATTCATGATGAGCTATCTCAACTACTGTTTAGTATCAAGAACATTACATTGTTACTTCACACCTATTTCATGGAAGTAGAGGGCAACGTTAGACGAGTGATTTGCAGAAGTTACCTCGTGAAAGATGTGTTCCATGACAAATAAGCTTCCAGCAGTCTTCTATTGGAACCGACTACCCCTCAACTTTCTTGAACCTCTTTGGGAAAAGTTCATGTCCCTCAAGCCGAACTTCGTGGTGCATTTGTTCCCATATTGCTTCAAACTGGCTCTGATATTTATCCTGTATCCATGCCTGAATCTCAGGATAAAGAAAATCTGGATCACTACTCCATGCATCTCTTAATGCTCTCCGGCTGTCTTTTAATTTTCCACCAATCTTCATACTGCTAAGAAGATCTCCAACTCTTCTTTGGCTGGCAGGCCCAAGGACAGCATATGGTGACAGAGCCAAGAACTTTTGAACCACCCTTAGACATGGCAAGACATCCCCTTTCAGTAAAGCCCATGCAAATACCTGCAACCGCCTGGTGGGGTCTTCGATGGGTAAACTGTGCAGCGGAAGCTGCCAATTATGTCTAGAAAAGATGGGACTAACATAACAGTAGACCTGGTCATTATGAGGCTCGTAATAGGGTTTTGGATCTTCCAGTGGCGCTGAGAAGGTGCAAAGAGAACTAGCATATTTGAAAAGCCATCCAGGCTTTACACTGGTCACACCATGCATGTACGATTTCTTTGTATTTAGTAGTTCCGAGTAAACTACAAACTCTGGTGGAGTTTGGGCAACAGAAGATGATCGGTGGAGATATATTGTATCATCGAGGATGCAAGATTGATAACGTCCAGCTCGAACCTTTCGGCCCTCTTTCGACAATCCAGAAAAAGTGTTAATCTTCTTTGCAATTTTATCTGCCCACCCAGCACATATTCCTTGCCCCAGAAGTTCCTCTTCATTCGGCATTGGTTTTTTGTCGGTTTCACTCCTCCAGGCCTGTTCAACATCCTCAGAACCTCCATAATTCCAAGCAAATTCATCACAAAATTTGCTCTGGTGAAATATTAATCGAAGAAGCTGCTTTCTCAATTTTGACATCTCTTCCATTGTTTTGAGGTGAAGTGAGTACTCTCTGCAGAATTCCACTGGGTTCCTTGAACACTCAAATGACCGCAAAGCATGAGAAATGGTTAAAGCATCACTACTAGGGATGGAAAAATCTTTGCGTGCCTCTCGAACCATGGCCTTGAGCTTCTTCTGTCTCTTTCTTTCATCTTGATCCTTATGTTCTGGATCCGGGCCATCCTGGTTTGATTCTCTACTAGTGTCTCCCTGAATGAGAAAAGGATTTGCATAACTTAAAGCTGATGCAGCAGCAGTTGCATATCCCAGTATGAAGTTAGATCTGGCATAGCCTTGCTGGCTCTTCAAAATTTTAATTATTGTCAGAAGAAGACACGAATGTCGTGGGCTCATGGGGTATTGCGCCATAGCCTTTCCCATTGATGTAAGTTTTTCTTTGCTGTCAAGTGCTTCTAATGTCTTCAAGCAACGCTTGGCTTCAATCAAACTTTCATTGTTAGGAGGCGTAGGGAAAGGAAAGTTTTCAACCTGCAATTATCATATTTGCACGAAAATTAGAACAAAAGGCAACACATCATAAAAGATGATTAAAGAAGATAATTAACTTTTAAGCGCATTACCTTATCAATTTTCATAAACTTGAGCATAAGCACAAGGCCATCAACTGGCATTTTCTTGATCTCTGGCTCAGAGAACTCAGGAAATAAATCATCTTTACCATATGCTGCACCTGAGTAGAGACGGTAACAGTGGCCAGGCCCAGTTCTTCCAGCTCTCCCAGCACGCTGGGATGCTGACGCCTTGCTTATCCACTGGACTTCATAACTTGCCATCCCCGTAGCATGATCATAGTTCTTAACCTTTTCTTTTCCAGTATCGACCACATATGTTATACCAGGAATTGTTAAAGAGGTTTCTGCAACATTAGTTGCCACAACAACTAATCTTTCCCCTTCAAGAATATCATGAAACACTCTAAGCTGCTGTGAAGCTGGTTGCATTGCATAAAGTGGTAAAACACGAAGCCTGCCGTGTGAAACAGATGTAGGTTCTGTACGTTTACTGAAAGAAGGATTAGAAGGGTTTGACTTTTCCGCAATTGTCACATTGCTCGATTCCTCCGCAGCTTCCGATTCTCCTGATATCCCTGATATAGCTTTAAAGGATGCCTTCAGTACAGATGAACTCTCAGCATGTTTCAAAAATGATAACACTGGTCCATCTTCTGTGGTTTCATGTGCAGTGGAATCCTCATCATCACTGTCAGTATCAGTCTCACTCTCTGTTTCAGCATCAGAAGAATCGACATTTAGTCCATCATCCATTTCATATTCACCATATGAGGAAAACATGTCCTCTTGGTGCTCAGCTTCAGTTCTATCAATATCATATGCTTCAAAAATTTCCTTCTCATCTATTTCTGATCTTGAACCACGCTCATCTCCAACCCTTTCAGGCTTCTTACCAATTTGCCGTTTGGATGCTCTTTGCAGTTTCTTACATAAATAATCAACTTCTCGTTGTCCAGTAACAAATACAAGGATTCCACCTGGTGGTAGACTCTTGTGGATTGACAGAACCTTTTTATAAGCCTGTACTAAATAATCATCATGTGTCCTCTTCGTGAAGTGAATTGTTACTGGAAATTGCCGCGCAGGTACCTCTACAGTTGGTGGAATCACACCAAACAATCTTCTGTTTGAAATAAACTCCCTTAACTGCAAGGTAGCACTCATCAGCACCACTTTCAGCTGACTAATCATATCTTCTGGCTTAACGTTCTTTCCAGAGCGTATTTTTTCCTGTTGATCTGCATATGTATCCTTTGACATGCACAGAAGTTAGCCATGCCTGCACGTTTTGGCTTTCATCAAAAGGAAAATGGGGTAAGCTCTTGAGATTCTAACCTTGCGAAGCTTTATAATTCTACTAAGCATCCCAATAAGTATATCTGTGTTCAAACTCCTTTCATGTGCCTCATCCAAGATGATCACAGAATAGTGCTTCAACAGAATGTCACTCTGTAAAAGATCATTAAGTGGTCTGATAAGGAGTTTCAATCTTTTTATGTAAGACACAGCTTTAATTTTTATTTTTATTTTGAACGGGAGCTTCAATTAAAAAACACATGCATTTTGTAAGAGCAAATCACTTGATGTATAGATAAAATCTGTAAATTATAAAATTACAGGTAGACAACTGACTGTGTATGATGATATAATTATGGAAGATGACTAACCGAGAGACAAAATAAACCACTAAAGGCAAGTTTAAACCTCATTGTAATTATTTATAAATTTGAGTCATCTGCTGTTATGGCCGTAAAAGTGTCAGATATACCATTTTGTTGCATTTCTGGTCATGGTTCATCTTTTTTAGAACGAGTTATCAGTATATTACAACAAGAAACTTTTAACTCAAAGTTGAACGATTGAACAAAACAGACTGATAGGAGTAACCAGGAAAAGTAAACATATACAAAACCTGGATCTCTCGCAGCAAAATGCCATCTGTCATAAACTTGATGGAGCATTTACTTCCAACTTCTTTATCATGCCTAACTTGAAAACCGACCTCCTTTCCTAGCTTAAGTCCTAACTCATAAGACACCCTCTTGGATGTGGCAAGAACAGCAACACGTCGTGGTTGGGTGATACCAATCATCCCTTTTCTACCAGCTCGATTGCTTGTGCCAAAGCCGGCTTCATATAAGAACTACAAAACACAGATAGCATAAAGAGCAATAAAAAAGTTGGCAGCTACTTAACACAAGCAGATTGGATCAGAACTCCTAGTTTAAACCAATGTTTAAGAGAAACCATGTGTGGGCACACTCACCTGAGGAACCTGAGTAGTTTTACCACAGCCTGTTTCTCCACATAGAATTACCACAGAATTTTCGTAGATAGCTTCCATTATTTCCTGCTCCATCATTATTATTGGGAGATCCCTCCTCGCCTTCTCAACCTCCAGTGGTCTTGACACAGGCACCGCAATTGGAGGACTGAAGCATTCTTGTAAAGCAGCTTCACTTTCTTGTAGCTCTTTATCCTAACAAAAGGATAATGATTGAATTAACTCAGAACATGACACCAGCTTCTTATTCCCGGCCACTTACAAAATAGGCAAATCTAGAATGCCTTTAGATCAGTTAGATAGCTAATGAGTCGAAAATAGTTGAGATGCCGAAGATAGTTGAGATGTGGACCAATTACCTGCAAATCTATCTCTGCGGCAGAGCAATTTTGCACGGATGACTGAATCATCTGATGTGCCAAAATGTCAGCATCATCATTAGTCTCCTCAGTTTTTTGTCCCAGAATGATCTGGCGTACCGAAATGCCAGCATCGTCATTAGTCCCTTCAGTTTTTTGTTCCAGAATGCTCATGCCAAGACCCATCATAGGTTTCATCGAATCTTTCTCATGATTCTTTCGTTCACTGCCAGGATGATCAAGTTTTGCTGCCTTAATAAACTTCACTGGGGAAACTTCTGGCACAGCTTCACTGTCTCCAGGAACTCCTTTCCGATCACAGTTTTTCTTGAATAGCGAAAGTTCTTCAGGAACATCTAAACCATGCTTGGAGAACTGCACAGCACGCCTAAATTTTTCTTTCATACTTGCAGCCTGTAGTATAAAAATATCGTGAGAGAAATAACTTTGCAGTGACATAGTAACCAATCCACATGTCACGGATAGATCTACTGTACTTGTCCAACAGAGCTTGTAGCATCCAGCAGTGAAAGTACATCATCAGCAATTATGTGCTTCCTATTGTGCAGGGACAATTTCATACAAAGTCGTTAGAGGAAACACAAAACCATCATAGAAAATATCACGACTCTAAACAGAACCAATTAAGACGAGCATACTGCAAAAATTCGATGCTTTTTGCTTGCAGTGCCTTCTTCTGCTTTTCCTCCTGGGAACAATCAGGCAGGCATTAATGCTGATATAAAAACTAAAGCTAACTAGTAAAAAAAATCCACCACTACCTCTGTTCCTAAATATAAGTCTTTTGAGATTTCACTATAGAAACTACATTCGAATGTATATAGACGCCTTTTAAAGTATAGGTTCACTCATATTGCTCCGTATGTACTCCCTCCGTTCCCAAATATTTGTCTTTCTAGAGATTTCAACAAGTGACTACATACGAAGCAAAATGAGTGAATCTACCCTCTAAAATATGTCTACATGCATCCGTATGTTATAGTCCATTTGAAATGTCTAGAAAGACAAATATTTGGGAACGGAGGGAGTAGTCTATAGTGAAATCTCTTAAAAGACTTATATTTAGGAACGGAGGGAGTACATGGCAAATGGCAAGGGAAGGAGGCGCACCTCCAATTTCTGCATTTTTTTTAGCTGAGTCTTGCTCATCTTAGGGTCTTCTTTGCTCTTGCTTTTCTTGCCATCCTGGCAATTGAGTGGTTATAGGACTCCCATAATCGCATCCTAACATCAATTGAGAAGGAACCCCAAGAAAGAGGGCCCAAATAAATTTGGCATTACCTTGCCTATCCCTTGTGCTTTGTTCTTCCTCTTGCAGGGAAGAATCAGCGCGTTGCCATCCTCCTCCATGCTCTAACTGCAATCAAAGCAAATTAACAGAAACGTCACATACAGCGTGAGGGATACCAGAGTGGCATAGCCAGGATTCGACGAATCCACATGCCCAAAAATAAGCACTTATAACATTGCAGAAACAAAGTACCCATATACCATAGCAAAAAAATAAGTACCCCTCGATTACACAACAGTTATATGATTTGAACTCTGCCTAATGATCCAACAAAATAGATAGAACATAGCAAAAACAATAACAGTGTATTTGATCCCTTCGTCATTTACTTCTATAATATGAATTGACAAGAAAATACATGCATTCAAGGCTTCAAGCTTATTGCTATAACTATAAAGACAGGAAATTGGAGAAAATCAGCGAGACAATGAGACTCGTTGGGATTGTGGTCCTGGGGAAATCACCGTTGATAGTTAGCAGCCTAGCGACGATACGGTGGGGAACGCGTCTGACTTGCTCGATCAGCAGGCGGCCGCGGTGGCGTAGTGCCGGAGAGGAGGCAGGGGCGGCGCAACGGCTGAGCGGCGGCGCCTGAGAGTACGCGGGTGCGTAGGCGGCGGCGCGTACTGGATTCGTTCTCTCTGCCTGGAAGAGAGAGAGAGGATGCTTTCTTCTGGAGGGCGCTAACGCGGAGACGTAGGAGGGATGAGGTGAAGTATGCGCAGCGGGAACGGAGGTAAGCGATGGGACTGGCGGCGCCGGCGCGGCTCTGGCCTGACTGAGGATTTCTTAAAAAAAAAAAACACTAATCTCGCGAAGCTTTAGGGTGCGTTTGTTTGCATAGTATTTTCGCAGTTCTTGGAAAATACCGTGGTTTCTGAAAAGGGAGTTGCTGGCCGGTGGTTCTTTTTAAAAGATCCACCGCCTCGTGAGTACTCGGATATGAGAAAATCAAGCGGCTAAACGGGTTCCTCTTTTTTGCAATAAAACTCTTGTTTCGGAAATATTTGTAATAGAGATTGTGTCGTAGATTTTTTTTTGCAACATAGGTTGTATTGCAGAATTATTTTTTTGCAACATAGGCCGTTGTAGAATTTTTGACTTAAAAAAAACAGAGATATTGTTGCAAAAAAAGAATGCAACTGAGGTGAGGTTGCATAATTTTTTTTATCTTTGTCTTCACCTGTATATGATGTCACGGAAGGAAATTTTGCAACATGACTGATGTTGCAGAAATCTTTCTTGCAACAGATTGGATGCTGCAAAACAAAACATCACCGTCGTTCACCGCGAGCCGGTTGGACGGTGGCGAGGGAGGAGCGGCGCCGTCCTTTCCCGCCATGGCGCTGCCGTCGACGAGTGCCAGATCTCCGACAAGGTCGCCTCACCGGCGAGGTGGCGCACCGCGCACGGCCAGCCGTCATGGTGGAGGCGGGCGACAACGGCGACAACCTTGCGAGACCCCAGCTGCAACGACAGACCATGATGGCGATCAGTTGCAGATTTTATTTTTTGCAACAGAGCGCCAAGGTCACCCGCCATGGAGCAGGAGGAGTAGATTGACAGACGCCATGGTGGATTGGTGTTGGAGAATGGCCTCTATAATATTTATGTTCGTGGTGTCCATATCCTACTCATGCTGGTGTTCAATGTTTATTATGCATAATGTATGTTCATGACCGTTGTTGCTCTCTAGCTGGCCGCTTCCCAACTTATTTGCTAGCATTTGCCTGTACTAAGCGGGAATATTGCTTGTGCATCAAATTCAAAAAACCAAGTTATTCCAGATGAGTCCGCCATACCTACCTATATGCGGTATTACCCTACCGTCATAAGTAAATTTGCATGTGTCATCTCTAAAAACTTCAAACAAATATCATTTTTGTGTGCTCGGATCGTTTATGGAACGACGAGAGGTAGTCGGTATCTTCCATGCTAAGCGGGTTATTCTTAGGTCGAGTGTCTGGACACACGGCGATGATGGGCTGCCCTAGGTCGGTTCGCCCGCCCCTAGGGCTTCGTAGATCGAAGCTCTTCGAAGCGAAGAACACCGATGAACGAGAAGCAGAAAGCTAGGGTAGGAGATGAAAGTTTATAGATGGGTTTTGCGATTGTGTGTTGTTATTCAATCGGCCGTCACCCCTTAGGTATATAAGAGGCGGCTGGACTTCTCGTGCAAGGAAAAGGCTTGGATTCACGTCCAAAAACTGAGTCAAATTCGGATTGGTTTTATCCGAACTTTTCAAAACTGTTCGGTTTAAATTGACTGGACCTTGCGGGTAATATTTGAGGTGGTAAACGACCTCGGATGGAAACGAACCCAAAAGCAATCTTAACCTTTTTGTCGAGACGAACAACTTTCATGTTTAACGTTTTTCGATTTGAATCTATTTTCTAGGCCAAAACGGTCACGCAAAACACATGTTCGCTCGCGCTACTCATCACACATAGGTCTGGTGGGGCGCGCCACATCTCGCCTCATGACACGACTGTTGGGGAACGTAGTAATTTAAAAATTTCCTACGATCACGCAAGATCTATCTACCAGATGCATAGCAACGAGAGGGGAGAGTGTGTCTACGTACCCTCGTAGACGGGGAGCGGAAGCGTCAAGTGACGCGGTTGATGTTGTCGAACTTCTTCGCGATCCAACCGATCAAGCACCGAACGTACGTCACCTCCGCGTTCAGCACACGTTCAGCTTGATGACGTCCCACGAGCTCTTGATCCAGTTGAGCTTCACGGGATAGTTTCGTCAGCACGACGGCGTGGTGACGGATATGATGTGTTCACCGGCGCAGGGCTTCGCCTAAGCTCCGCGACAGTACGACTGAGGTGTGATTCTGTGGAGGGGGGCACCGCACACGGCTAAAACAATTCAACTTGTGTGTCTTTGGGTGCCCCCCTGCCCCCGTATATAAAGGAGCAGGGGAGGGAGGCCGGCCAACCTCTCCTGGTGCGGCTAGGGAGGGAGTCCTACTAGGAATAGGATTGCAATCCTATTCCTAGTAGGATTCACCGAAAGGAAGAAGGGGGAAAGGAATAGGAGAGGTGGCGCCCCCCAATCCTAGTCCAACTAGGATTCCTAGGTGGGGGCGCCGGCCAGCCCTATGGGCTGCCTCTCTCTCACCCTTTAGGCCCACTATGGACCATCCCCTCTCGTAGGGGGTTCCGGTAACCCCCTCCGGCATTCCCGATAAATCCGAAACTTTTCCGGAACACTTCCGGTGTCCGAATATAGCCGTCCAATATATCAATCTTTATGTCTCGGACATTCCGAGACTCCTCGTCATGTCCGTGATCTCATCCGGGACTCCGAACTACCTTCGGTACATCAATACTCAAAAACTCATAATACCGATCGTCATCAAACGTTAAGCGTGCGGACCCTACGGGTTCGAGAACTATGTAGACATGACCGAGACTCATCTCTGGTCAATAACCAATAGCGGAACCTGGATGTTCATATTGGCTCCTACATATTCTACGAAGATCTTTTATCGGTCAGAACCGCATAACAACATACGTTGTTCCTTTTGTCAAACGGTATGTTACTTGCCAGAGATTCGATCGTCGGTATCTCTATACCTAGTTCAATCTCGTTATCGGCAAGTCTCTTTACTCGTTCCGTAACACATCATCTCGTGACTAACTCATTAGTCTTTTGCTTGCAAGGCTTATTGTGATGTGTGTTACCGAGAGGGCCCAGAGATACCTCTCCGACACTCGGAGTGACAAATCTTAATCTTGATCTATGCCAACACCACGAATACTTTCGGAGACACCTGTAGAGCATCTTTATGATCACCCAGTTACGTTGTGACGTTTGATAGCACACAAGGTGTTCCTACAGTATTCGGGAGTTGCATAATCTCATAGTCATAGGAACATGTATAAGTCATGAAGAAAGCAATAGCAGTTAAACTAAACGATCATAATGCTATGCTAACGGATGGGTCTTGTCCATCACATCATTCTCCTAATGATGTGATCCCGTTGATCAAATGACAACTCATGTCTATGGCTAGGAAACATAACCATCTTTGATCAATGAGCTAGTCTAGTAGAGGCATACTAGGGACATACTGTTTTGTCTATGTATTCACACATGTATTAAGTTTCCGGTTAATACAATTCTAGCATGAATAAAAGACATTTATCATGATATAAGGAAATAAATAATAACTTTATTATTGCCTCTAGGGCATATTTCCTTCAGTCTCCCACTTGCACTAGAGTCAATAATCTAGCTCACATCGCCATGTGATTTAATACCGATAGTTCACATCGTTATGTGACCAACACCCAAAGGGTTTACTAGAGTCAATAATCTAGTTCACATCGCTATGTGATTAATACCCAAGAGTAATAAGGTGTGATCATGTTTTGCTTGTGAGAGAAGTTTAGTCAACGGGTATGTCACATTCAGATCCGTATGTATTTTGCAAATTTCTATGTCTACAATGCTCTGCATAGAGCTACTCTAGCTAATTGCTCCCACTTTCAATACGCATCCAGATTGATACTTAGAGTCATCTGGATTTAGTGTCAAAGTTTGCATCAGCGTAACCCTTTACGACGAACTCTTTATCACCTCCATAATCGAGAAACATTTCCTTAGTCATCCAATTACTAAGGATAATTTTGACCGCTGTATAGTGATCTACTTCTGGATCACTATTGTACCTCCCTGTCAAACTCTTGGCAAGGTACACAACGTGTTTTGTACACAGCATGGCATACTTTATAGAACCTATGGCTGAGGCATAGGGAATGACTTTCATTCTCTCTATATTTTTCTGCCGTGGTCTGGCTTTGAGTCTTACTCAACTTCACACCTTGCAAATCAGGCAAGAACTTCTTCTTTGACTGATCCATTTTGAACTACTTCAAAATCTTATCAAGGTATGTACTCATCGAAAGTCTTATCAAGCGTCTTGATCTATCTATATAGATTCTTGATGCTCAATATGTAAGCAGCTTCACCGAGGTCTTTCATTGAAAAACTTTTATTCAAGTATCCTTTTATGCTATCCAGAAATTCTATATCATTTCCAATCAACAATATGTCATCTACATATAATATTAGAAATGCTACAGAGCTCCCACTCACTTTCTTGTAAATACAGGCTTCTCCAAAAGTCTGTATAAAACCATATGCTTTGATCACCTCATCAAAAGCGTATATTCCAACTCTGAGATGCTTGCACCAGTCCATAGAAGGATCGCTGGAGTTTGCATACTTTGTTAGCACCTTTTGGATCGACAAAACCTTCTGGTTGCATCATATACAACTCTTCTTTGAGATATCCATTTAGGAATGCAGTTTTGACATCCATTTGCCAGATTTCATAATCATAAAATGCGGCAATTGCTAACATGATTCGGACAGACTTAAGCATCGCTACAGGTGAGAAAGTCTCATCGTAGTCAACTCCTTGAACTTGTCAAAAACCTTTCGCAACAAGTCGAGCTTTGTAAACAGTAATATTACCGTCTGCGTCGGTCTTCCTCTTGAAGATCCATTTATTTTCGATGGCCTGCCGATCATCGGGCAAGTCAACCAAAGTCCACACTTTGTTCTCATACATGGATCCCATCTCAGATTTCATGGCTTCAAGCCATTTTGTGGAATCTGGGCTCATCATCGCTTCCTCATAGTTCGTAGGTTCATCATGGTCTAGTAACATGATTTCCAGAACTGGGTTGCCGTACCACTCTGGTGCGGAACGTACTCTGGTTGATCTACGACGTTCAGCAGAAACTTGATCCGAAGTTTCATGATCATTATCATCAACTTCCTCACTAATTGGTGTAGGAATCACTGGAACAATTTCCTGTGATGTACTACTTTCCAATATGGGAGAAGGTACAATTACCTCATCAAGTTCTACTTTCCTCCCACTCACTTCTTTCGAGAGAAACTCTTTTTCTAGAAAGGATCCGTTCTTAGCAACGAATATTTTGCCTTCGGATATGTGATAGAAGGTGTACCCAACAGTCTCTTTTGGGTATCCTATGAAGACCCATTTTTCCGACTTGGGATCGAGCTTATCAGGTTGAAGTGTTTTCACATAAGCATCGCAGCCCCAAATTTTAAGAAACGACAACTTTGGTTTCTTGCCAAACCATAGTTTATAAGGCGTCGTATCAACGGATTTAGATGGTGCCCTATTTAACGTGAATGCAGCTGTCTCTAAAGCATAACCCCAAAACGATAGTGGTAAATCGGTAAGAGACATCATAGATCGCACCATATCCAATAAAGTACGGTTACGACGTTCGGACACACCATTACGCTGTGGTGTTCCAGGTGGCGTGAGTTGTGAAACTATTCCACATTGTTTCAAACGAAGACCAAACTCGTAACTCAAATATTCTCTTCCACGAACAGATCGTAGAAACTTTATTTTCTTGTTACGATGATTCTCTACTTCACTCTGAAATTCTTTGAACTTTTCAAATGTTTCAGACTTATGTTTCATTAAGTAGATATACCCATATCTTCTTAAATCATCAGTGAAGGTCAGAAAATAACGATACCCGCCGCGTGCTTCAACACTCATTGGTCCGCATACATCAGTATGTATGATTTTCCAACAAATATGTTGCTCGCTCCATAGTTCCGGAGAACGGAGTTTTAGTCATCTTGCCCATGAGGCATGGTTCGCAAGCACCAAGTGATTCATAATCAAGTGATTCCAAAAGTCCATCATTATGGAGTTTCTTCATGCGTTTTACACCAATATGACCTAAACGGCAGTGCCACAAATAAGTTGCACTATCATTATTAACCTTGCATCTTTTGGCTTCAATATTATGAATATGTGTATCACACGATCGAGATCCAACAAACTATTTTATTGGGTGTATGACCATAGAAGGTTTTATTCATGTAAACAGAACAACAATTATTCTCTAACTTACATGAATAACCGTATTGCAATAAACATGATCAAATCACATTCATGCTCAACACAAACACCAAATAACAGTTATTTAGGTTCAACACTAATCCTGAAAGTATAGGGAGTGTGCGATGATGATCATATCAATCTTGGAACTGCTTCCAATACACATCGTCACTTCATCCTTTAACTAGTTCATTATGCAACTCCCACTTCGAGTTACTACTCTTTAGCAACTAAATCAGTATCAAATACCGAGGGGTTGCTATGAACACTAGTAAAATACACATCAATAATCTGTATATCAAATATACCTTTGTTCACTTTGCCATCCTTCTTACCGCCAAGTATCTAGGGCAGTTCCACTTCCAGTGACCATTTCCTTTGCAGTAGAAGCACTTAGTTTCAGGCTTGAGTTTAGCTTTGGGTTTCTTCGTGGAAGTAGCAACTGACTTGCTATTCCTTTTGAAGTTCCCTTTCTTTCCCTTGCCCTTTTTCTTGAAACTAGTGGTCTTGCTAACCATCAACACTTGATGCTCCTTTTTGATTTCTACCTCCGCAGCTTTGAGCATAGCGAAGAGCTCGGGAATTGTTTTCGTCATCCCTTGCATATTATAGTTCATCACGAAGTTCTACTAACTTGGTGATAGTGACTAGAGAACTTTGTCAATTACTATCTTATCTGGAAGATTAACTCCCACTTGATTAAAGTAATTGTAGTACCCAGACAATCTGAGCACATGCTCACTGGTTGAGCCATTCTCCTCCATCTTGTAGGCAAAGTACTGTCAGAGGTCTTATACCTCTCGACACGGGCATGAGTATGAAATACTAACTTCAACTCTTGGAACATCTTATATGCTCCGTGGCGTTCAAAACGTTTTTGAAGTCCCGGTTCTAAGCCGTAAAGTATGGTGCACTTAAACTATCAAGTAGTCATCATATCGAGCTTTTGTCAAAAACGTTCATAATGTCTACATCTGCTCCTGCAATAGGTCTGTCACCTAGCGGTGCATCAAGGACATAATTCTTCTGTGCAGCAATGAGGATAATCCTCAGATCACGGAACAATTCCGCATCATTGCTACTAACATCTTTCAACTTGGTTTCCTCTAGGAACATATAAAAAATAAACGGGGAGCAACATCGCGAGCTATTGATCTACAACATAGATATGCTAATACTTCTAGGACTAAGTTCATGATAAATTAAAGTTCAATTAATCATATTACTTAAGAACTCCCACTTAGATAGACATCCCTCTGGTCATCTAAATGATTACGTGATCCAAATCAACTAAACCATGTCCGATCATCACGTGAGATGGAGTAGTTTCAATGGTGAACATCTTATGTTGATCATATCTACTATATGATTCACGCTCGACCTTTCGGTCTCCAGTGTTCCGAGGCCATATCTGCATATGCTAGGCTCGTCAAGTTTAACCCGAGTATTCTGCGTGTGCAAAACTGGCTTACACCCGTTGTATTTGAACGTAGAGCTTATCACACCCGATCATCACGTGGTGTCTCGGCACGACGAACTTTCGCAACGGTGCATACTCAGGGAGAACACTTATACCTTGAAATTTAGTAAGGGATCATCTTATAATGCTACCGTCGATCTAAGCAAAATAAGAAGCATAATAAGATAAACATCATATGCAATCAAAATATGTGACATGATATGGCCATCATCATCTTGTGCTTTTGATCTCCATCTCCAAAGCACCGTCATGATCACCTTCGTCACCGGCGCGACACCTTGATCTCTATCGTAGCATCGTTGTCGTCTCGCCAACTATTGTTTCTATGACTATCGCTACCGTTTAGCGATAAAGTAAAGCAATTACATGGCGATTGCATTTCATACAATAAAGCGACAACCATATGGCTCCTGCCAGTTGCCGATAACTTTACAAAACATGATCATCTCATACAAAACCGTATATTTCATCATGTCTTGACCATATCACATCACAACATGCCCTGCAAAAACAAGTTAGACGTCCTCTACTTTGTTGTTGCAAGTTTTACGTGGCTGCTACGGGCTTAGCAAGAACCGTTCTTACCTACGCATACAAAACCACAACGATGTTTCGTCAAGTATGTGCTGTTTTAACCTTCACAAGGACCGGGCGTAGCCACACTTGATTCAGCTAAAGTGAGAGAGACAGACACCCGCCAGTCACCTTTAAGCAACGAGTGCTCGTAACGGTGAAACCAGTCTCGCGTAAGCGTACGCGTAATGTCGGTCCGGGCCGCTTCATCTCACAATACCGCCAAAGCAAAGTATGACATGCTGGTAAGCAGTATGACTAGTATCGTCCACAATCTCATTGTGTTCTACTCGTGCATATCATCTACGCATAGACCTGGCTCATGATGCCACTGTTGGGGAACGTAGTAATTTAAAAATTTCCTACGATCACGCAAGATCTATCTACCAGATGCATAGCAACGAGAGGGGAGAGTGTGTCTACGTACCCTCGTAGACGGGGAGCGGAAGCGTCAAGTGACGCGGTTGATGTTGTCGAACTTCTTCGCGATCCAACCGATCAAGCACCGAACGTACGGCACCTCCGCGTTCAGCACACGTTCAGCTTGATGACGTCCCACAAGCTCTTGATCCAGTTGAGCTTCACGGGATAGTTTCGTCAGCACGACGGCGTGGTGACGGATATGATGTGTTCACCGGCGCAGGGCTTCGCCTAAGCTCCGCGACAGTACGACCGAGGTGTGATTCTGTGGAGGGGGGCACCGCACACGGCTAAAACAATTCAACTTGTGTGTCTTTGGGTGCCCCCCTGCCCCCGTATATAAAGGAGCAGGGGAGGGAGGCCGGCCAACCTCTCCTGGTGCGGCTAGGGAGGGAGTCCTACTAGGAATAGGATTGCAATCCTATTCCTAGTAGGATTCACCGAAAGGAAGAAGGGGGAAAGGAATAGGAGAGGTGGCGCCCCCCCAATCCTAGTCCAACTAGGATTCCTAGGTGGGGGCGCCGGCCAGCCCTATGGGCTGCCTCTCTCTCACCCTTTAGGCCCACTATGGACCATCCCCTCTCGTAGGGGGTTCCGGTAACCCCCTCCGGCATTCCCGATAAATCCGAAACTTTTCCGGAACACTTCCGGTGTCCGAATATAGCCGTCCAATATATCAATCTTTATGTCTCGGACATTCCGAGACTCCTCGTCATGTCCGTGATCTCATCCGGGACTCCGAACTACCTTCGGTACATCAATACTCAAAAACTCATAATACCGATCGTCATCAAACGTTAAGCGTGCGGACCCTACGGGTTCGAGAACTATGTAGACATGACCGAGACTCATCTCCTACGACGATGAGTACTCACGGTTGCTTTGCTCCCCCCCTTTCCCCCTTCTGTTCCTTCTTCTCGGATGATGCAACCAGATGGTGGAGCCCAGGAGCCAGACGCCACCTACGACGACTCCTACTACACCGGAGGCACCTACTACTACGTGCAGTCTGCCGACGACGACCAGAAGTAGTTTAGGAGGATCCCAGGCAGGAGGCCTGCTCCTCCTTCGATTTGCATTCCAGTTTGTGCTAGCCATCTTATGGCACCTTGTTTAACTTTGTCTGTACTTAGATATTTGTTGCTTCCGCTGACTCGTCTATGATCGAGCACTTGTATTCGAGCCCTCGAGGCCCTGGCTTGTAATATGAAGCTTGTATGACTTTTTACTTTTAGAGTTGTGTTGTGATATCTTCCAGTGAGTCCCTGATCTTGGTCGTACACATTTGCGTGCATGATTAGTTTACGGTCAAATCGGGGGCGTCACATGGGTGATACTTCTTTAAATACTTTCCATTAAGAGCTCGAGGTAACAATGTGCCTTGTACGGATTCCACCAAATATGAGTTTCCGGGAACTACTCTTGTAATCTTAAAAGGACCTTCCCAACTAGGAGACCACTTCCCGAATTTTCTATCTTTTGAACCAATTGGTAGAATCACCTTCCACACGAGATCGCCAACTTGGAAATTCTTCAACTTGATCTTCTTATTGTAAGCTCTTGCCACACTCAACTTATCTCTCTCTATGGCCTTCAAAGCAGCCAAACGTTTATCGGTGACTTCATAAATATTGTCCATCATCAATTTATAAAAGTCTACCGCCGATAAATCATTTTGTTTGGCTATTCTCAAAGCATTCAAATTGACTTCCACTGGTAAAACGACCTCTTGGCCATATACGAGCTCATATGGAGTTACCTTTATAGCACCATGCCTTGAGATTATGTGTGCCCACAAAGCTTCGGACAGTAGCTCATGCCATCTCCTTGGATTATCCTCAATCTTCTTCTTGATGAGCTTGATTAATATTTTATTGCTAGACTTAGCTTGTCCATTGGCTTGGGCATAATATGGGGAGGAATTGAGCAACTTTATCTTATATGATTCGGAAAATTGTCTAACTTAGCACGGCAGATGTCCTAGCAAAAGGACTTAGTCGTGAGGCCATCGCTGCGGGTTAGCTTAAAGGGGTTAAAGCGGACGAAGGACACACGGATTTTATACTAGTTCGGCCCCTTCGATGAAGGTAAAGGCCTACGTCTGGTTTGGTGTGGTATTGTTTGGGTTTTGATGACCAGGGAGCGAATCTGCTTTGCCTGTGTCTCGAGCTGTTGTTCTCTGTCTTGAACCACCGCTGGGTCGTCCCTTTATATACAGGCGACGCTCGGTCCGGTATACAGAGTCCCGAGGCCGGCTCATAAATGTGTCCGCCTTGGTCTCCGTTCTTTCTATCTTACATCCCAAGTTACATAGTATGACGGTTTACAAATCATGGGCCCTAACACATGGGCTCTAAGCCTCTTGGGCTATAATCTTCTACTTCATACTCCGTTGGGCCTCTGATAATATAATCTTGATAACGTAAACCGGACCCTCCTGGCCGGTTTATACCTGGCAGTAATATCCCTGACATTAGGCCCCAGATTGATTTGAACCTGTTCATGTCAATCTCCAAAATCTTGTACATATTTTCCTTTCTGCAGCTTCAGTATGCTTGGTAAACCGGCATGGCATCATCCCCTCAAGTCGCTTTAAACCATCGTGACACCATCCGCGCATTTAATGCATGTGCATGTTTTTACCTTTACTTATTAAAGCTCCGAAGATCGAGGCGCCAACTGTTGGGGAACGTAGTATTTTAAAATTTTCCTACGATCACGCAAGATCTATCTACTAGATGTATAGCAACGAGAGGGGAGAGTGTGTCTACGTACCCTCGTAGACCGGGAGCGGAAGCGTCAAGTGACGCGGTTGATGTAGTCGAACTTCCTCGCGATCCAACCGATCAAGCACCGAACGTACGGCACCTCCGCGTTCAGCACACGTTCAGCTTGATGACGTCCCACGAGCTCTTGATCCAGTTGAGCTTCACGGGAGAGTTTCGTCAGCACGACAGCGTGGTGACGGATATGATGTATCTATCGGCGCAGGGCTTCACCTAAGCACTGCAACGGTATGACCGAGGTGTGTTTCTGTGGAGGGGGGCACCACACACGGCTAAAACAATTCAACTTGTGTGTCTTTGGGTGCCCCCTGCCCCCGTATATAAAGGAGCAAGGGGGGAGGCCGGTGATACGTCCAAAACGTATCTATAATTTCTGCTTGCTCCGTGCCTCTTTTGTGTGATATTGCTATGATATTTATGCACTTCCATACACTTTTGATCATATTTGGACTAACCTATTAACTCAGTGCACTCCAGTGCCAGTCTCTGTTTTCTGCTGTTTTTGTATTTCAGGTTTTCCCATTACTTAAATTGCCAGAACAATTCCGGGAAAAATATATAAAAAATCAGCGCTCCAGAAGCTTCCATGCGGCAGTTTTAGGGCCAGAGGGGGGCCAGAGGGGCTCCAGGCGCCCTGGGGGGGCGGCCCCACCCCTGGCCGCGCCCGGGGGGCGCCCGGGCCCCCCTCTCCGCCTCTGGTGCCCCCCTTTGGCATATATTTAACACGCGTCCCGAAACCCTCGAGGACGGAACCCTTTTTCGCGATCTCATCTTTGTTCCGCCGCCGCCGCGCTTCCAAGATCATGAGCACCAGGAGAACTCTTCCCGGCACCCTGCCGGAGGGGAGAACCACCACCGGGAGCTTCTCCACCACCATGGACGCTTCCCGGATGAGCCGTGAGTAGTCTCCCTTGGACCATGGGTTCATGACCAGTAGCTATGTGATGTTCTCCTCCCCTTCTTGTTCTTCATGGATTAGACCTCGTGAGCTGCCCTACATGATCGAGGCACATATGTAATCTTTATGCTGTTGCTATGCTGAGTTTGCTGGGATCCGATGGATTATGAGACTATGTTCAGATTGTGTGTGAGTAATATATTTGATTCATCTATTTTATATTTATGTTCTTGAGTAATTCTTGCATGTTCTCCATTGCTGTTTATTGCTTTGGCCAAGTAGTAGGTAGTAACTCCAAGAGGGAACGTTATGCTTGATTGTGGGTTCATGCCCCTCGATGACTAGCTTGAGTGACAGAAACATGAGTCTAGGGGATGTGCTGTTGCCACAAGGGGGAAAACAACGGTGCTTGTACTTGCGGGTGCAAGGATTGTTTACTTTACGCAAAGTCTTTTAATGCAGTTGTCTGTTGCTTTGAGTTTACACTTTGGGTGGGACTCGCAACTTAATACCAGCGAGATGTTCTGGATAGATATCTCAAGGTGGATGATTAGTAGTAGATGCAAATGGATTTCGGTCTACTTGCCTTGGCGTACCGCCCATGCTTTTGAGCCTCTACCTTTCTGTACAGCATAGTTAGCATTGGTTTGCGCACATAATCCTGTCAATTGCCCAGCTGTAATTTGTTTACCTCGCTTAGCTGTTTTATCGTCTTTTGAAAGAGAGACATCACTAGTGAACATCATGGGACCCCGGTCCATATTACCATCACTGATCACACCCGCTATTTACTTCCTGTTCTTATTTCCTAGTTGCAGTAATACCTATCACTATTATCTCTTGCGTTTGATCCTTTGTAAATGACAAGGCCGGAGGGATTGACAACCTCTCTGTACTCGTTGGGAGCAAAGTTATTTGTATCTGTGTGCAGGTCCTGTCAAGCGAAAGATTCTGCCACCCTTGACACCTTCTTGTCGACCCTCGAAGTCTCACGGGATTCGATCCTTGGTATCTTTGCCAAGGGAAACTTGCCGTTACGCTACATCTCAAACCTTCCACTTGGGGTAACCAACGAGGGGCGAGAAGCCATCAGCCGGCCGGCCCTCTATGGTGCGGCTAGAGAGGCAATCCTACTAGGAATAGGATTGCAATCCTATTCCTAGTAGGAGTCCACCAAGAAGGAGAGGGGGAAGGAAGGAGAGGGAGAGGGAGAGGGAAAGAGGGGCCGCGCCCCCTCCCCTAGTCCTATTCGGACTACCCCTAGGGAGGGGGCGCGCCACCTCCTGGCTGCTTCCCTCTCTCTCCCCTATGGCCCACCAGGGCCCATCATTCCCTCGGGGGGTTCCGGTAACCCCCCCGGCACTCCGGTAAATTCCGAAACTTTCCAGAACACTTCCGGTGTCCAAATATAGTCGTCCAATATATCAATCTTTACGTCTCGGACATTCCGAGACTCCTCGTCATGTCCGTGATCTCATCCAGGACTCCGAACTACCTTCGGTACATCAAAACTCATAAACTCATAATACCGATCGTCATCAAACGTTAAGCGTGCGGACCCTACGGGTTCGAAAACTATGTAGACATGACCGAGACTCATCTCCGGTCAATAACCAATAGCGGAACCTGGATGCTCATATTGGCTCCTACATATTCTACGAAGATCTTTATCGGTCAAACCGCACAACAACATACGTTGTTCCTTTTGTCATCGGTATGTTACTTGCCCGAGATTCGATCGTCGGTATCTCTATACCTAGTTCAATCTCGTTACCGACAAGTCTCTTTACTCGTTCTGTAATACATCATCTCGTGACTAACTCATTAGTCTTTTGCTTGCAAGGCTTATTATGATGTGTGTTACCGAGAGGGCCTAGAGATACCTCTCCGACACTCGGAGTGACAAATCCTAGTCTTGATCTATGCCAACACCACGAATACTTTCGGAGACACCTGTAGAGCATCTTTATGATCACCCAGTTACGTTGTAACATTTGATAGCACACAAGGTGTTCCTACGGTATTCGGGGGTTGCATAATCTCATAGTCATAGGAACATGTATAAGTCATGAAGAAAGCAATAGTAGTAAAACTAAACGATCATAGTGCTATGCTAACGGATGGGTCTAGTCCATCACATCATTCTCCTAATGATGTGATCCCGTTGATCAAATGACAACTCATGTCTATGGCTAGGAAACATAGCCATCTTTGATCAATGAGATAGTCTAGTAGAGGCATACTAGGGACATACTCTTTTTGTCTATGTATTCACACATGTATCAAGTTTCCGGTTAATACAATTCTAGCACGAATAAAAGACATTTATCATGATATAAGGAAATGCAAATAACATCTTTATTATTGCCTCTAGGGCATATTTCCTTCAGTCTCCCACTTTAACTAGAGTCAATAATCTGGTTCATATCGCCATGTGATTTAATACCGACAGTTCACATCGTTATGTGAATAACACCCATAGTTCACATTGCCATGTGACTAACACCCAAAGGGTTTACTAGATTCAATAATCTAGTTCACATCGCTATGTGATTGACACCCAAGAGTAATAAGGTGTGATCATGTTTTGCTTGTGAGAGAAGTTTTGTCAACGGGTCTGTCACATTCAGATCTGTATGTATTTCACAAATTTCTATGTCTACAATGCTCTGCATGGAGCTACTCTAGCTAATTGCTCCCACTTCCAATATGCATCCAAATCGAGACTTAAAGTCATCTGGATTAGTGTCAAAGCTTGCATCGGCGTAACTCTTTACGACGAACTCTTTATCACCTCCATAATCGAGAAATATTTCCTTAGTCATCTAGTAACTAAGGACAATTTTGACCGCTTTCCAGTGATCTACTCCTAGATCGCTTTTGTACCTCCTTGCCAAACTGATGGCAAAGTACACAACATGTTTGGTACACAACATGACATACTTTAAAGAGCCTATGGCTGATGCATAGGGAATGACCTTCATTCTTTCTCTATCTTCTACCGTGGTCGGGTTTTGAGTCTTACTCAACTTCATACCTTGCAACATAGGCAAGAACTCTTTCTTTGACTGTTCTATTTTGAACTACTTCAAAAACTTGTCAAGGTATGTACTCATTGAAAAAACTTATCAAGCGTCTTGATCTATCTCTATAGATCTTGATGCTCAATATGTAAGCAGCTTTACCGAGGTTTTTCTTTGTAAAAGCTCCTTTCAAACACTCCTTTATGCTTTCCAGAAAATTCTACATTATTTCTGATCGACAATATGTCATTCACATATACTTATCAGAAAGGCTGTAGTGCTCCCACTCACTTTCTTGTAAATACAGGCTTCACCGCAAGTCTGTATAAAAACTATATGCTTTAATCAAGTTATCAAAGCGTATATTCCAACTCTGAGATGCTTGCACCAGTCCATAGATGGATCGCTGGAGCTTGCACACTTTGTTAGCATCTTTAGGATCAACAAAACCTTCTGGTTGCATCATATACAACTCTTTTTTAAGATATCCATTCAAGAATGCAGTTTTGACATCCATTTGCCGGATTTCATTATCATAAAACGCGACAATTGCTAACATGATTCGGACAGACTTAAGCATCGCTACGGGTGAGAAAGTCTCATCGTAGTCAACTCTTTGAACTTGTCGAAAACCTTTCGCAACAAGTCGATCTTTGTAGACAGTAACATTACCGTTGGCGTCGGTCTTCCTCCCGAAGTTCCATTTATTTTCGATGGCTTGCCGATCATCGGGCAAGTCAACCAAAGTCCACACTTTGTTCTCATACATGGATCCCATCTCATTCATGGCCTCAAGCCATTTTGTGGAATCTGGGCTCATCATCGCTTCCTCATAGTTCGTAGGTTCATCATGGTCTAGTAACATGACTTCCAGAACTGGGTTGCCGTACCACTCTGGTGCGGGACGTACTCTGGTTGATCTACGACGTTCAGCAAAAACTTGATCTGAAGTTTCATGATCATCATCATTAGCTTCCTCACTAATTGGTGTAGGAATCACTGGAACTATTTTCTGTGATGTTCCACTTTCCAATTCGGGAGAAGGTACAATTACCTCATCAAGTTCTACTTTCCTCTTACTCACTTCTTTCGAGAAAAATTCCTTCTCTAGAAAGGATCCATTCTTAGCAACGAATATCTTGCCTTCGGATCTGTGATAGAAGGTGTACCCAACAGTCTCTTTTGGGTATCCTATGAAGACACATTTCTCCGACTTGGGTTCAAGCTTATCAGGTTGATGTTTTTTCACATAAGCATCGCAGCCCCAAACTTTAAGAAACGACAACTTTGGTTTCTGGCCAAACCACAATTCATAAGGCGTCGTCTCAACGGATTTAGATGGTGCCCTATTTAACGTGAATGCAACTGTCTTTAATGCATAACCCAAAACGATAGTCGTAAATCGGTAAGAGACATCATAGATCGCACCATATCTAATAAAGTACGATTACGATGTTCGGACACACCATTACGCTGTGGTGTTCCGGGTGGCGTGAGTTGTGAAACTATTCCACATTGTTTCAAATGAAGACCAAACTCGTAACTCAAATATTCACCTCCACGATCAGATCGTAGGAACTTTATTTTCTTGTTACGATGATTCTCTACTTCACTCTGAAATTCTTCGAACTTTTCAAATGTTTCAGACTTGTGTTTCATCAAGTAGATATACCCATATCTGCTCAAATCATCAGTGAAGGTCAGAAAATAACAATACTCGCCACGAGCTTCAACACTCATCGGTCCACATACATCAGTATGTATGATTTCCAATAAATTTGTTGCTCGCTCAATTGTTCCGGAGAACGGAGTTTTAGTCATCTTGCCCATGAGGCATGGTTCGCAAGCACCAAGTGATTCATAATCAAGTGATTCCAAAAGTCCATCACTATAGAGTTTCTTCATGCGCTTTACACCAATATGACCTAAACGGCAGTGCCACAAATAAGTTGCACTATCATTATTAACCTTGCATCTTTTGGCTTCAATAATATGAATATGTGTATCAGTACGATCGAGATCCAACAAACTATTTTTCATTGGGTGTATGACCATCGAAGGCTTTATTCATGTAAACAGAATAACAATTATTCTACGACTTTAAATGAATAACCGTATTGCAACAAACATGATCAAATCATATTCATGCTTAACGCAAATGCCAAATAACATTTATTTATGTTCTACACTAATTCCGAAAGTATAGGGAGTGTGCGATGATGATCCTATCAATCTTGGAACCACTTCCAACACACATCGTCACTTCACCTTTAACTAGTCTCTGTTCATTCCGCAACTCTCGTTTTGAGTTACTAATTTTCGCAACTGAACCGGTATCAAATACCCATGGGTTGCTATGAACACTAGTAAAGTACACATCAATAATCTGTATATCAAAATATACCTTTGTTCACTTTGCCATCCTTCTTATCCGCCAAGTATCTAGGGCAGTTCCACTTCCAGTGACCATTTCCTTTGCAGTAGAATCACTTAGTTTCAGGCTTGAGTTTAGCTTTGGGTTTCTTCATGGGAGTGACAACTTGCTTGTCATTCTTCTTGAAGTTCCCCTTCTATCCCTTTGCCCTTTACTTGAAACAAGTGGTCTTATTAACCATCAACACTTGATGCTCTTTCTTGATTTCTACCTTCGCCGATTTCAGCATCGCGAAGAGCTCAGGAATTACCTTCGTCATCCCTTGCATATTATAGTTCATCACGAAGTTCTACTAACTTGGAGATAGTGACTAGAGAACTTTGTCAATTACTATCTTATCTGGAATATTAACTCCCGCTTGATTCAAGTAATTGTAGTACCCAGACAATCTGAGCACATGCTTACTGGTTGAGCTATTCTCCTCCATCTTGTAGGCAAAGTACTGTCAGAGGTCTTATACCTCTCGACACGGGCATGAGTATGAAATACTAATTTCAACTCTTGGAACATCTTATATGCTCCGTGGCGTTCAAAACGTTTTCGAAGTCCCGGTTCTAAGCCATAAAGCATGGTGCACTAAAACTATCAAGTAGTCATCATACCGAGCTTTTGTCAAAACGTTCATAACATCTACATCTGCTCCTGTAATAGGTCTGTCACCTAGTGGTGCATCAAGGACATAATTCTTCTGTGCAGCAGTGAGGATAATCCTCAGATCACGGAACAATTCCGCATCATTGCTACTAACATCTTTCAACTTAGTTTTCTCTAGGAACATATAAAAAATAAACAGGGAGC
Source organism: Secale cereale (assembly GCA_902687465.1). Classification (NCBI taxonomy): domain Eukaryota; kingdom Viridiplantae; phylum Streptophyta; class Magnoliopsida; order Poales; family Poaceae; genus Secale; species Secale cereale. The sequence goes on along the minus strand of LR738714.1, from coordinate 156,132,266 downwards.
AACATCGTGAGCTATTGATCTACAACATAGATATGCTAATACTACCAGGACTAAGTTCATGATAAATTAGAGTTCAATTAATAACTAAAAGAACTCCCACTTAGATAGACATCCCTTCGGTCATCTAAATGATCACGTGATCCAAATCAACTAAACCATGTCCGATCATCACGTGAGATGGAGTAGTTTCAATGGCGAACATCTTATGTTGATCATATCTACTATATGATTCACGCTCAACCTTTCGGTTTCCAGTGTTCCGAGGCCATATCTGCATATGCTAGGCTCGTCAAGTTTAACCCGAGTATTCTGTGTGTGCAAAACTGGCTTACATCCGTTGTATTTGAACGTAGAGCTTATCACACCCGATCATCACATGGTGTCTCAGCACGACGAACTTTCGCAACGGTGCATACTCAGGGAGAACACTTATACCTTGAAATTTAGTAAGGGATCATCTTATAATGCTATCGTCGTTCTAAGCAGAATAAGAAGCATAATAAGATAAACATCACATGCAATCAAAATATGTGACATGATATGGCCATCATCATCTTGTGCTTTTGATCTCCATCTCCAAAGCACCGTCATGATCACCTTTGTCACCGGCGCGACACCTTAATCTCCATCGTAGCATCGTTGTCGTCTCGCCAACTATTGCTTCTACGACTATCGCTACCGCTTAGTGATAAAGTAAAGCAATTACATGGCGATTGCATTTCATACAATAAAGAGACAACCATATGGCTCTTGCCAGTTGCCGATAACATTACAAAACATGATCATCTCATACAAAACCGTATATCTCATCATGTCTTGACCATATCACATCACAACATGCCCTGCAAAAACAAGTTAGACGTCCTCTACTTTGTAGTTGCAAGTTTTACGTGGCTGCTACGGGCTTAGCAAGAACCGTTCTTACCTACGCATACAAAAACCAGAACGATGTTTCGTCAAGTATGTGCTGTTTTCACCTTCACAAGGACCGGGTGTAGCCACACTTGATTCAGCTAAAGTGAGAGAGACAGACACCCGCCAGTCACTTTTAAGCAACGAGTGCTCATAACGCTGAAACCAGTCTCGCGTAAGCGTACGCGTAATGTCGGTCCAGGCCGCTTCATCTCACAATACCGCCGAAGCAAAGTATGACATGCTGGTAAGCAGTATGACTAGTATCGCCCACAACTCATTGTGTTCTACTCGTGCATATCATCTACGCATAGACCTGGCTCTGATACCACTGTTGGGGAACGTAGTATTTTAAAATTTTCCTACGATCACGCAAGATCTATCTACTAGATGTATAGCAACGAGAGGGGAGAGTGTGTCTACGTACCCTCGTAGACCGGGAGCGGAAGCGTCAATTGACGCGGTTGATGTAGTCGAACTTCTTCACGATCCAACCGATCAAGCACCAAACATACGGCACCTCCACGTTCAGCTTGATGACGTCCCACGAGCTCTTGATCCACTTGAGCTTCACGGGAGAGTTTCTTCAGCACGACGGCGTGGTGACAGATATGATGTATCTACCGGCGCAGGGCTTCGGCTAAGCACTGCAACGGTATGACCAAGGTGTGTTTCTGTGGATGGGGGCACCGTGTCACACCCTGCATTTTGTAACATGTCATTTGCATCAATAAAGCATGAAACTTTGGACCAACAATTTTTTTTGGCATCATTTGGCTTTTATTTGGAATTGAGTTTTTCTTCATATGTTTTTCATGTGCTCATTAAAGTCAACTATTACCTCTTGAGGAATTCATCTTCATACCCAAAACTTCTGCCCAATGATCATACCAAGTGTTTATAGCAGTATAGTATTTTCTTATAAAAATAATTTGGCCAAAATGTATTTTCGAAAGTTAGTATTCCAAAAAGCCCTGAATTGAGGTTTGCACTTCAAGTGCTTGATTTAGGGTGAGAAAATTATTTCAAAAAGTGTATTTGAGACCTAGTAGTCATAGGACTCCGAGAAACCACACAAGTATAATTTTAAAAGTTATTTTCCTATTTTATTTTAAAGCTTTTTCTTAAGGCCAGAAATGGTCTTTAATAGGGGAAAATTATTTAATTATTTCAAAAATATTTGCCAAAATTCAGGGAGACTCATAGGACATATATTGTCCATATATAAGAGTTTCAACACTTGGTCATGTTCAAAATAATGGGCTAATCCCTCAGAAACCCTTTCTGGATATTTCAAGCTTTTGAAATATTTACAAAGGAAATATTCTCTAAAAATTCCAGGGAAATTATATCATGTCATATATGACATATTTGATGATCTTGCAAAGCCCCATGCCCTGGGAAGCAAGAAAACATCATCAAAACCCTTTAAAACCATTCTGTCCATATCTGAAGTTTGAGCAACTTTACATTTGCCAAACTTGATCAAATGCTCTCAAACTTGGTGCACATGCTAGAATGGTCTAATAAGGCATCTAGACCAAATGGCACAAGCTTTGGAGAAGGGTAACTTGATCAGAATACCCCAAAACCATTTCTGTTCAAATTCAAATTTGAACAACTTTACATTACCAACTTTTTACCTGGAGCTTCAAACTTTGTGAGCATGATCATAACCCCAAATGATGAAACTACACCAAGTGGTGCATCAAGGGGAGATGGTTAGCTTGACTCAAACATGGTGAAACCATTTCCGTTGAATTCTAGGGTTCACCAAAGTTACATTGGAAAGTTTCTTCAAACAAGCCCAAATTTGGTGAAACACCCTAATTCCATATGCCATTTAATCATGTTAAGTGTCATGGCTAGTGGAGATCATTTTCTTGCCCAACACTTGATCAAACACCTTCTGCCATTTTACCAAAACCATCATCTTGACCTCTTTTACTATTTACTTTTGCTTCAACTTTCTACCATAGCCTCACCTAGTTACATTCTACTTCTAGTAACTTCCCCATGTCCACAGCTCAATGATTGAGGGGTGAAAACCCCAATTCACCTTGCTGGACAGCCCATTTCTACCCATCTACCAGCCTCCCTCCTCTCTCACTGAGCATCCAGAGCATCCAAGGCCACAACTGGTTTGGTTACTTCGTGCTGGACCCCCCAGACACGGCGGACACACCCAGTGAGCCAACGGCATGCCGTGGCATGCAGAAGTCGCGCTCCAGAGCGCGCTACAGTGCGCACCCGCATGGTAGCCTCGCCCAATCCCTCGCCTCCGACCACCTCGTGCTTCCCCCTCGCGCCAACCGATGCGCCTCGGCGTCAGCAACTCCCCCCGGCGCTGTCCCCCTCCTCCTTCGCCGTCCAGAGCACGCCCTCTCACGCGCACCGGCCGCTCGCAAGCTCGACTTGTCGGCCTCGCACGCGCGCAGCTCCAGAAGCATCCCCCGCTCGCCCTCATCCTTCCCTCCGCCCTGGAACTCGTCCAGCAACACCGCAGACGTCTCCCCAACGCCTCCCGTGCACTTTGGCGACGAGCAGAGGCTCGCCGGCGCACAGGTCCACGGTGCCTCGCCATTCTCCTATAAATAGGCCCCCCGAGCCCCTCCTCTCTTCACCAACATCATCCTCCCTCTCTCAATCACCTCCCTGAGCCACCCGCCTCTCTCCAGACCCGCCCGAGCTCGAGATCGAGCTCGAGCTCCGCCGCGGCGGCTTCCGTCGCCAGCCCAGTACAGGCCGCCCTAGCCCTCCCTCTCGCTCAATCTAGCACCACAGCAAGTCACTGATGTGTTTCCCCCTCTTTCCCCTCTCTGCAGCTGCCGGAATCGACTGGAGCAGCAACCTCCCAACGCTCCTCCGCCGCGTGTCCTCGCTGCCGGCGAACCAGGCCCCTCCGGCAAGCCGCACCACCACCACTGGAACGGCGACTCTTCGCTGGACCCATTCCTGCCCGTACCTCGCCCCGCCGTGCACCTTAACGCCGCCGGTGAGCTCGCGTCTCTCTGGCCGCAAGGTTGAAGATGACAGGCGGGCCCCGCCTGTCATCCTCACCTCTCTCTCGCCCCCTCTCTGATGCCGACCGCCGGGCCCCGCCCGTCAGGTTTAAAAAAATACCTGGCGCGCGCTGGCGCCATGCGGTGGGCTGTATTTTGCCCTGGGCCGTTGCACTGTGGCCGTTCTGGCCCAGTGGCACAGAGCCTTTTTCTTTTATTCTTTTCTGTGGAATTTCAAATAATTCCATAGAATTAAATATATGTCCAAATGAATTAATTCCAGTTCCTAAAAACTTGTAAAAATCCAACCTATTTAATGGTGTCACTTTCACACATGTCCATGAACCTTTTCTGTTCTGTTCAAATTTAAATTCATATTTGAACATTAAAACTTCTGTTCAAATATTCATGGACCCCATTCTGCAACTCCAAAACTCCAACTAAGAATTTTTGCCATCTTAGTTTTCCCTCTAGTATTTAACAAAAATAAGTTGACATTTTTCTCAGCACTTTGATTTTTCTGTTTTATTGTGGTCTTATTTTCTCGTTGTTATTTTGCAACGATTAGATACCGTATTTGACGAGGTTGCTGAGGAAGAAGGTGGGGAAGGATTTGAAGACTTTGAAGACCAAGCCAATCCAGGCAAGCAGCCCTTTGACCATGATACACTTGTGTTCTTCAGAACCCATTTGTTTCCGGATGCATGATGATAAGAGTTATGGTGGTAACCTAGTTTAAAACCACCACATGATGCATGCTTTACTCTTGATCTTGCTATGTGCTAGATGCAATGCAAATGGTTAGTAGTGATGCTTAGTGATGCATGTGTGCCATGTAACCTTCGTGGTTGCATTCTTTTCATAAACCCCATCGGGTGCCCCTAATGCCCGAGGGTGATATTGAGTTGGGTCATCACTTGAGGAAGAAGTGATGTGCCGGTAAAGATCTTGTGCATGGGTGAAATGATGGATTAGATTTATGTGTGAGTACCGTCCCAACCAAACATGTGCAACCACTCTACCCCTTATGGGACGGGGCTTTATTGATTACTTAGGCCGATACTAGCATGGTGCCCGCATTGCTAGTGACGGGAAGACTTGAGGTCTTTCCCGGGACGGGGTTGTGCTTGGATAGACGACCATGACTGTTTTCACAGGGCACCGGACACACCGTTGGTCCCTTCGTGTACGCGTGACATTGAAAGTAGGGCAAGTCCCATGATCTATTGTTTGTACTCGAGGGCTGTGCACCAACGAGTGGACTCTATGTTAGTGTCGTCTAAGGAAAGATAATGACCGGGTGCTTCCCCCGAGTACTTGAGGTACTACGGGATCGTGGGTGACACGAAAGCTTCCCGGATCTTGTGGGTAAAGTGTGCAACCTCTGCAGAGTGTAAAACTATTCGAATAGCCGTGTCCACTGTCATGGACAGTTGGGTGGTGCTACTTAAACTATGTCCATAATTTTACTGTATCGGTGAAAGTATATGTGTGTGTGATGAGTCAAGGTGGTGACTTGACTCGTTGAGCTGAATTCTATTCATGTTGATATTGGTAACCTGATCTCGAGGTTACGTGAAATTATTGATGCATATACTTGATGGTAGAATATTTATTCTAGCTTGTTGCTAGATTGCTCATTGTTGTTCAATTGCATTGTTACCTTGAACCAAATCATGGGTTGCTTGCGAGTACATTCAAAGTACTCATTGGCTTGCCACTGGTTATTTAATTGGCCAGGCATGGAGGAACATGAATATGAAGAAGAGTTCTATGGAGACGAACATGCGAACTAGGACGCTATTCCAGCCAGAATGCATGTAGGGTTAAGGCAGATGGCATGGGTTCTACTTATCTTCGAAGACTTCCGCTATTCGAGTTATTTGCTATTCAGCCCTTGAGGCTTTATCTATGTAAGACTTGGCCATAATGGCCATAATTTGTGTAAGATGGTATGTATGGATGTAAGACTCTTGTTATTCAGCTTCTGTGTGTTCAGTGAGCATTGATCTCTGGGATCACTGTACACGTGCATTCGGTGATCTCGACTCTTAAGTCGGGGTCCCCACAGAGCTGGTATCAGAGCCATCCCGACTGTAGGAAGCCTTAGTTAGCATGGGCGTTAGTTCGATGAGACCCCTTTTCAAAAACCTTCTGAACCTCTCTTCTTTTCTAAACCTTACCAACCTGAGATATCATCAGCTTATTAACCTCTCCTATTCCACCTTTGTAGATGGCCGCTGTACCTAAAGAGCACCTGACCACTGGGTTTCCCTTGCTTCTCGAGGATAGCCTCCGGGAGTGCCAGTTCCACCGAGCACCCATCCTCACCTACCTTGAGCATTGGGTTAGCGACAATGTGTCAAAAATACCATGTGGAAGTGATCATGAAGGCAAACGATCCTCCCACAAGTTGGTTCTTTGAGGGACCCCAGATGGCAACAATACCTCTCGCTGTCGAGGCTGCTGCACTCCAGGCACTAACCCGTCTCCACGAGCTTCTTTCGGAGATGGCAGACAAGATGACAACCCGCTTCTTGCCTTACCGGAAGGAAGGTGAAGATGAAAGCAGCGCACTAGCCCCTCCAATGAAGGAAGGTCTCCCGCTTCGATTCCAGACCTACTTCAGTCTATGTGCCGACAGCTTGGCACAAGATTTGGCCTCGGAATCAATGAAGCTCCGAGAAGAACTTCACAAGACCAAGGCACTTCTTCGTCGAGCACAAGAGAAGACAGATAGAATCAAGAAGGAAGGTGCGCCTCCAGGACAGTCCGCTATCGCGTACCGAGGCGGAAGGCCCTCCGGAGATGTATCTTCCAAGGATGAAGAACCACCTCGGCGACGCCGTATGACGGCAAGGGAATATCGCAAGCTTTTCTCTGCACCACCGACGAAGCACTGTCGTGTCCAACTCCTCCACTCCCCCACACCCTCAAGTGACAAGGGGGCCCAGACAGATGAAGACAAGGAGGAAGACCTAGAAGAGCCAGAATACGCGACCGAGCATTCCGCCGCTTAGGCATTATTCGCTACTCGGATATGCCAGTCCGTGACCTCTACGGTAGGATAGGTCGTGTAACCCTATGCGCAGTTGAGTCCTTGTATGGTTCGTATGAAACCATCTAGTGTTGCTTTTGTTGTGTTTGGATGTATGTCGTATTCTCCCTTCGGGAATATGTAAACGACTGCATCACCTGTTTGGATATTAATGAATGTGTTTTGGCCTTTCGGCCCTTGCATGATTTGATTAGTGTCACACCCACCCCCTTACTAGGCACCCATCTATATTACTTTCCCTCTTCCAAGTCACGAGACCTTTTACCGCTCCAACAGGATGCCTGTTGTAACTCGTACTGGTACCTCTACCCAGCAGCCTGAAGCCGGAGCATCCGCTCAATCAGAGGCAGGCCACGACCAAACCAACGACCAAGCTCCACCACCACCACCTCCTCCGAACATGGACATGGCTTAGCTTCTCCAAGCTTTCCGAGAGGAACACCAAGCCAACACTGCAGCCCTTCAGTTGATTGCTCAAGCTGTCACCAACAACCGCCAGCCGGCGAGGAATGGCAATGGACGTTCCACGTTGGCAGAGTTCAAGAAGCATGCACCGCCAACTTTCATCGAGACTGCTGAACCCCTGGATGCAGACGACTGGGTCCGCACTATTGAGGACTTGCTGGAACTAGTCGGATGCACCGAAGACCGTGAGAAGGTAGCTTATGCAGCCCACTGCCTCGGGGGGACTGCTAGAGCTTGGTGGGATGGATTCAAGGTCATGCATGCTGGACAAGACATCACTTGGGACAACTTCAAGGCAGAATTCCGCAAAGCCCACATTCCTTCCAGAATCATGGCTATCAAAAAGCGTGAATTCCGGGCCCTGAAGCAAGGAGGTGGCACTGTCAAGGAATACATGCAGAAGTTCAGTGTTCTGTCAAGGTATGCCCCTGAAGATGTCAGCACTGATGCTGCAAAAAGGGAGCGCTTCATGGAAGGCCTCAATCAGACTCTGCAGTACTCGCTTGTCGTGTGCGACTGCCCGACCTTCCCTGACCTGGTGAACAAAGCACTCATGCTTGAAGACAAGCGGCGTGCTTTGGAAGACACTCGCAAGCGCAAGATGGTCAGCAAGGGAAGTTCCAGCAACCAAGCCTCGCCCGTGGCAGTCAGCCCCAGTCAAGTCAACCTATCAGCAACCAAGAGCTCCTGCACCTCGCACCAACTATCAGCCTCAACAGTATGCCAACCCAAGGCCAGCATTCAACCCCAATAACAGTGGTGGCAACAAGATCAACAATCCAAACCAATTCACTTGCTTTGGATGTGGTCAGTCAGGACACATCTCAAGGGTGTGCCCCAACAAGAAGCCTGATGCCCCACGCCCCAATGCGCAGAACCCAGGACAAGGCCGCGGGATGCCACCAAGGAACCCAGCTCCTCGCAACCCACCTAACCATGGGAAGGGGCGTGTGAATCACGTCACTGCTAAAGAAGGCCAGGAAGACCCGGATGTCGTGCTGGGTACGTTCCTTGTCAACTCAGCACCTGCAACTGTCTTGTTTGATTCTGGAGCCACGCATTCATTTGTCACTCAAAGATTTGCATTAAAAAGTGGCATGACCCCTACACCCCTGAATAACCCCATGGTGGTACAAACCCCCGGAGTAGAGATGAGAGCCAAGATAGGCTGTAAAGGATTCAGTATTACCATTAACGGTGTAGACTTCCTAGCAGACCTTATCATCCTAAGATCGTAAGGCTTGGATGTGATCTTAGGGATGGATTGGCTCAGTAAGCACCAAGGCTTATTAGACTGTGCCAATCGGACTGTCACTGTGACCAATGACCAAGGAGTCGGAGTTAAGTTTGCCTCCAACTCCTCTTCCGCTCAAGCCGCTCAAGTCAACTGTCTGTCTGAAGTTGGGCTAGAGCAAGTACCGGTGGTATGCGAGTATCCTGATGTCTTTCCGGATGAACTACCGGGAATGCCCCCTGACCGTGACATTGAGTTCATCATCGAGCTCGTGCCCAGGGCAAGACCCATCTATAAGAAGCCTTATAGAATGGGGAGGGAAGAATTAGCTGAGTTGAAGAAGCAACTGGAAGAGCAGCTGAGGAAGGGATTTATCCGCCCAAGTGCCTTCCCTTGGGGATCACCTGTTCTGTTTGTGGCAAAGAGGGACGGTACCATCCGCTTATGCATTGACTATCGCTCCCTCAATGAAGTTACAATCAAGAACAAATATCCACTTCCCAAGATTGACGATCTGTTTTATCAGCTCAGCGGAGCCAAGGTGTTCTCCAAGATCGACCTCAGATCTGGGTACTACCAACTGAAGATCAGACCCCAAGATATTCCAAAGACGGCATTCGTAACCAGGTATGGCCTGTACGAGTGCACGGTCATGTCCTTTGGGTTAACCAATGCCCCAGCTTACTTCATGTATCTCATGAATAAAGTCTTCATGGAATACTTGGACAAGTTTGTTGTTGTCTTCATCGATGACATTCTTGTCTTCTCGAAGACGGAGGAAGAACACGAGCAACATTTGAGGATGGTCCTAGACAAGCTTCGGGAGCACAAACTATACGCCAAATTCTGGCTGCATAAAGTTGGATTCTTAGGTCATGTCTTGACCGAAGAAGGACTGTCAGTTGATCCCGCGAAGATCGAAGCTGTGATCCAATGGCAATCTCCAACGACGGTCAAGGAAGTCAGAAGCTTCCTCGGACTTGGGGGCTATTACCGCAAATTCGTGGAAGGATTCTCTAGCATTGCCCGGCCAATGACTCAGCTCCTCAAGAAGGACAAGAAGTTCGAGTGGACGCCGAAATGCGAAGAGAGCTTCCAAGAGCTCAAGAAGAGATTGACCACCGCCCCAGTTCTGGCAACACCTGATATTCACAAGGAGTTCGCGATATATTGTGATGCCTCTCGAACCGGATTGGGAAGCGTTCTGATGCAAGAAGGCCGAGTCATAGCTTACCTCTCCAGGCAGCTACAACCTCATGAAGAGAACTACGCTACTCACGATCTTGAGTTAGCAGCAGTGGTTCATGCCTTGAAGACTTGGCGGCATTACCTCCTAGGGAAACAGTGTGAGATATACACAGACCACAAAAGTCTGAAGTACATTTTCACCCAAAAGGAATTGAACATGATGCAGCGAAGATGGTTGGAACTCATCAAAGACTATGACCTCAGTGTTCAATATCACCCCGGGAAGGCTAACATGGTGGCTGATGCCTTAAGCAGGAAGGCTTGCTCCTTGAATGCCTTAATTCAAAAGAGGCAGCCAACCCTGTTGAAGGAGCTCGAACAATTCAGTTTGGAATGGGTCACCCCTGGATTTCTGGATCATTTGGAAGTCAAACCGACCCTGATGGATGAAGTTAAGAAGGCGCAAGGTGGGCACGCAAGCATTGAAAGCATCAAGAAGAAGATGAAGCTAGGAAAGGCCCCAGGATTCTCTGAAGATGAGCACGGGATTGTTTGGTACAAAGGTCGCATCTGCGTACCAAATGATACGTCCAAAACGTATCTATAATTTCTGCTTGCTCCATGCCTCTTTTGTGTGATATTGCTATGATATTTATACACTTCCATACACTTTTGATCATATTTGGACTAACCTATTAACTCAGTGCACCCCAGTGCCATTTTCTGTTTTCTGCTGTTTTTGTATTTCAGGTTTTCCCATTACGTAAACTGCCAAAAAAATCCAGGAAAAATTATATAAAAAATCAGCGTTCCGGAAGCTTCCATGCGGCCAAAGTTGGGCCGTAGGGGGGCCACCAGGGCTCCAGGCGCCCTGGCCATGCGGCCCCCCTCCAGGCCGCGCCGGGGGGCGCCTGGGCCCCCCTTAGCTCCCCTGGCGACCCCCTTTGGCATATATTTAACACCCGTCGAGGAAACCCTAATTCCGGACCCCTTTTCTCCAGACGCAATTCCGATCTCCGCCGCCATCGCCATCAAGCTTCGGGGGACTAGAATTCCTGTGCCGGCACCCTGTCGGGACGGGGAAGTGCCCCCGGATTCATCTCCATCGACGTTGCTTCCTCCCTCCATGACGCGGGAGTAGTTCCTCCTCGGGGCTGAGGTTTCTACCAGTAGCTATGTGGTTATCTCTCTCTCCCATGATGTGATCTTCGTTGTGATCATAGGCTATGTTAATCTAGGGTGATCCCATGATATTTCCCCTTCCTCTATGTATTGGATTGATGTACTCACTTATTTTTATCTAGTATAATCCCCGAGACCAAGGTGACAGCGGTCTATTGGACATGGATTAGAAAAATATTTTCATGAGTGATTTCCTCTCTTGTGTGTTGATTGAAGATTGAGAGTCTCTTGGTGCTTGTCTTTGACTATCCTTTAGATATGTTATGGTGATTGTCGGACTCTCTTTGGATGGCCGCGGTGACATTGGGAAATCCTTAGATTGAGAACTACGAACTTTGAGGTGAGCTTTTGTAGCCCTACATAATTCTCGTCCTCTCTTGACCACGAAGGAATGACCTCCGGGTGCGTCTCCATTGCATGTTTTATGGGAAATATCATGTGATTCGATTATGTTAATGTTGTTGGGAGTTGCCACTAGTGAAAGTATGATCCCTAGGCCTTGTTTCCACCATTGCAATACCATTTGTGCTCACATTTACCACTTGTTTGCTTGCTGCACTTTTTATTACAGATTTATATTACTTTGTTTTGCCATCCATATCACTTGCCATTTAACATATCTTCACCGAACTAGTGCACCTATACATCTGACAAGTGTATTAGGTGTGTTGGGGACACAAGAGACTTCTTGTATCTTAGTTGCAGGGTTGCTTGAGAGAGACCATCTTCAACCTCTACTTCCCTGAGTTCGATAAACCTTAGGTCATCCACTTGAGGGAAATTGCTGCTGTCCTACAATCCTCTGCGCTTGGAGGCCCAACATAGTCTACAAGAGTAGAAGCGTGTGTAGACATCAAGCTATTTCTGGCGCCGTTGCCGGGGAAGTGAGTGCTTGAAGGTATATCTTTAGATCTTGCAATTAAATCTTTTTGTTTCTTGTTTTTATTTCACTAGTTTTGCTTAATGGAAAACAACAAAAATATGAGAGAGCTTTATAAGCTCTACCTTGCTTTGGGACATGATGTGTTTGAAGAGAAAATTAAAAAACCTATGGAACTTTATTATTTGCATAACAATCATGATGGTGGTGATGTTATTAGTATGCTTTCTTTGAATATCAATATTGCTAATGACATGGAAAGCTCTAAGCTTGGGGATGACACGTTTGATGAACATGATATTTTTAGTCCCCCAACTTTTGAAGAGAAAATTTACTTTGATGATACTTTGCTCCCTATATATGATTACAATGATGACTATGATGTTTTCAGTCCACCTACTATTGAGGATAAAATTTATTATGATTATGATATGCCTCCTAAATACAATGATTACCATGATGGTTATGATTGCTTTACTCTCACTATTCCTAATAAGAAAGATTTTGCTTATATGAAGAGTAATGATACCTTTTTGCATGTGGATCATGGTAACAATGCTTTATGTGATGCTTATATTGTTGAGTTTATTCTTGATCCCACTGAAAATTATTATGAGAAGGGAACATATGCTTATAGATATTTCAATAATATCAAGTTCCCTCTCTTTATGTTGAAGGTTTTGAAGCTGCACTTGTTTTGTCTTCCTATGCTTATTGCTTTGTGCTTCAATGAATTATTGTATTGCAATATTCCTATGCATAGGAAGCATGTTAGGCTTAAATGTGTTTGGTATTTGCTTCTTGATGCTCTCTTTTGTTCGTCAACTCTTATTCCTACGAGAGCATCATTAAAGTCTTAAGCCTATCTTTATGGCTATAAAGAAAGAGCTCTAGGGAGACAACCCTTGTTATCTTTGCTTTCAGTTTTTTTCCTTTCAGTTTTAGTGGTCTTGATGTTTGTTACTACTGTAGCAACATCATTGTATCTTTACTTTTCAGCTTTGTGCCAAGTTTAGCCTCTGATTGCAAGAAAGTTCAAAAGTTGTGACGTGCTGTCCAGGAAACAGATTCTGTCCTTGGACAGAAAAATTCGTATAAAATCACCAGATCATCTTTTTGGTCTGAATTTTTTCGACAGCGTGCTCTATACAATTGAATTTTGGGCGTCTGTTCTGAGTTTTTTGATTTGAGTTGCAGAAGTGCCCCGAAAAAATTATTTACTACCTGCTGGTCTGTTTTTCACAGATTCTGTCCTGTTTTGCCTTTCCTTCATTTTGCAAACCTTGAGCTTGCTTTTTCTTTGCAAAAACCTTTTGGCAATCTTGAGAAACAGTAGACCTTCAAGAATATCCTTATTTCCAGCAAGGAACAATTATTTTATTAAGGGTACTAACCTCACTAATCAGATTATGATGAGTTATGTATGAAGGGAGTTTTCAAGTGTGCGAGGGAAGATGATAAAAAGATTCAGGAGTGTCAAACGCTCAAGCTTGGGGATGCCCCCATGCACCCCCAAGAAATATTCAAGAAGACTCAAGCGTCTAAGCTTGGGGATGCCCCCGTGCATCCCCTTCTCCATCAACATTATCAGTTCGTCTTTCGTTCCACTATATTTTTATCACTTCATGTGTTATGTGCTATGCTTGGAGCGTCTTGCTTTTAGTTTCCTTTTTAGTTTTTTTAGCTTTGCTTGCTGTTCATGACGAGTTGGAACTCAGCCTTCTTTGTGTGGGAGAGAAACACGCTCCACTTCAACCTAGAACATAACATAGAATTTTCATGTCTATCCTTGCTGTGTGTGTTCTTTGTCTTTCAATAGCTACTATCATGTTTAGCTTTTAGTTTTCATGCTTATCTTTTTAAAGAGCTTTTGTTTAGTTGGTCGTTGGAACTCTCTTTATTTATCATGCTTATCTTATTAAGAGAGTTGGCTTCTGTTGCATTGGTCGATATGTCTATGATAAAAATGCTACGTGCATAATGGTGCTTAGTAGTTCATGTTTTCTTATGGTTAGTCTCAAATAGCTGGGGGGTTCTCAATGTGTTATTGGAGTACCAACATGATTTGTTTGCCCATGATGTGGTATGGTTTAGTGATATCTTCCTTCAAGAATTTATTTTGATTGACTTGGCGTATGCTCACGCATATTTAAGACTGTAAAGAAAGTCTATCAAGCCTTGATGATCTTTAATTTCTGAGTAGCGATATAACTTCCATGCCCGATTCAATGTTGCTTTGTCGCTCTGCATGATTATGACCGTCATTGCTCTTTTAGTTGGTCGCTCCCAGTCTTTTGCTAACCTTCGCCTGTACTAAGCGGACTGCCTGCTTGTGCATCCAAAATCCTTTAAACCAGTTATGCCATATGAGTCCACCATACCTTCCTATACATGGTATTTACCTGCCATTCCTAACGAAGACTTTCATGTACCATCTCGAAATTATTCAAAAAAGCATTTCTCTTTTGTGCCTCTGTTTTAGCTCATGAGGAAGTAGTAGTTAATTCATGATCTTTTTAAGTTGGACAAGCTTCACCCTGGGATTGCATGTCTAATGTGCAAACCCGTAATACGAGAAGGAACTGGCATAGAGTGCGCCCGGCTCATTAAAAAATAATACAACAAACAAACCCTCCTTCACGCTTTGTTCATGAGAAATCAGAAAACTTTGGCAGTGATAAACAAAGGAGATTAAGAGGATGTGATCGTCCTCATTCGGGAGCCGTTCCTCGAAACTTGTCCAGCTCAAGAAGTAATTTAGTTATCTGCTAGCATTCGTTGACGAAATATGCATATTCTAAAAAATAATTATTACCTCTGTTTTTAAAACCAAGAGCTCTGGTACATGATTAGTTTTTGTTTCCGACCACGGGTTTTCAACCTTGCCAACAAAAGCCACGGTTCGAGAGTCTCCACCTTCTTTAAAGCACCAACTATTGAGAGCATGATTGTCATTCTGAGTGTAATGTGCATTGTCCCAAAGTACCATTGTCTTTTGCATGATTATGATATCGTTTATTCTGAAATCATTGTATCTAGTCATCACTTAAACTTTGGAGGTGCCCCTGCATTTATGTTTTGCTTCACTAAAGGGGGCAAGCGAGATATCACTTTATCATATTTGCACACCATGCTCATTACAAATCTTTTGAGTATTTCAGTATCATATTGTAAAACTTTCAGTTCTTTGTGATTTTCTCATAAGGCAACTTAATTACTACAAATTCATTGTCTCAGTAAGCACTTGTCATGTGACTATAAAAAGTTCTTATATGGTTAATAGCATGTCACCACAGAAATTATGCTTATATGATTTACCTACTCGAGGACGAGCAGGAATTAAGCTTGGGGATGTTGATACGTCCAAAACGTATCTATAATTTCTGCTTGCTCCATGCCTCTTTTGTGTGATATTGCTATGATATTTATACACTTCCATACACTTTTGATCATATTTGGACTAACCTATTAACTCAGTGCACCCCAGTGCCAGTTTCTGTTTTCTGCTGTTTTTGTATTTCAGGTTTTCCCATTACGTAAACTGCCAGAAAAATCCCGGAAAAATTATATAAAAAATCAGCGTTCCGGAAGCTTCCATGCGGCCAAAGTAGGGCCGGAGGGGGGCCACCAGGGCTCCAGGCGCCCTGGCCACGCGGCCCCCCTCCAGGCCGCGCCGGGGGGGCGCCTGGGCCCCCCTTAGCTCCCCTGGCGACCCCCTTTGGCATATATTTAACACCCGTCGAGGAAACCCTGATTCCGGACCCCTTTTCTCCAGACGCAATTCCGATCTCTGCCGCCATCGCCATCAAGCTTCGGGGGACCAGAATTCCTGTGCCGGCACTCTGCCGGGACGGGGAAGTGCCCCCGGATTCATCTCCATCGACGTTGCTTCCTCCCTCCATGACGCGGGAGTAGTTCCTCCTCGGGGCTGAGGTTTCTACCAGTAGCTATGTGGTTATCTCTCTCTCCCATGATGTGATCTTCGTTGTGATCATAGGCTATGTTAATCTAGGGTGATCCCATGATATTTCCCCTTCCTCTATGTATTGGATTGATGTACTCACTTGTCTTTATCTAGTATAACCCCCGAGACCAAGGTGACAGCGGTCTATTGGACATGGATTAGAAAAATATTTTCATGAGTGATTTCCTCTCTTGTGTGTTGATTGAAGATTGAGAGTCTCTTGGTGCTTGTCTTTGACTATCCTTTAGATATGTTGTGGTGATTGTGGGACTCTCTTTGGATGGCCGCGGTGACATTGGGAAATCCTTAGATTGAGAACTACGAACTTTGAGGTGTGCTTTTGTAGCCCTACATAATTCTCGTCCTCTCTTGACCATGAAGGAATGACCTCCGGGTGCGTCTCCATTGCATCTTTTATGGGAAATATCATGTGATTCGATTATGTTAATGTTGTTGGGAGTTGCCACTAGTGAAAGTATGATCCCTAGGCCTTGTTTCCACCATTGCAATACCATTTGTGCTCACATTTACCACTTGTTTGCTTGCTGCACTTTTTATTACAGATTTATATTACTTTGTTTTGCCATCCATATCACTTGCCATTTAACATCTCTTCGCCGAACTAGTGCACCTATACATCTGACAAGTGTATTAGGTGTGTTGGGGACACAAGAGACTTCTTGTATCTTAGTTGCAGGGTTGCTTGAGAAAGACCATCTTCAACCTCTACTTCCCTGAGTTCGATAAACCTTAGGTCATCCACTTGAGGGAAATTGCTGCTGTCCTACAAACCTCTGCGCTTGGAGACCCAACATAGTCTACAAGAGTAGAAGCGTGTGTAGACATCACCAAACAAGATGGAGCTAAAGAACCTGATCCTGCAAGAAGCCCACGACACTCCGTATTCCATCCACCCTGGAGGAACCAAGATGTATCAAGACTTGAAGGAAAGATTTTGGTGGCACGGGATGAAAAGAGAGATTGCAACCTATGTTGCAAAGTGTGATGTGTGCCAAAGGGTCAAGGCTGAATATCAGTGACCCGCTGGACTGCTCCAACCACTCAAGGTTCTTGAGTGGAAGTGGGATAAAGTCGGAAGGGACTTCATCACTGGATTACCAAGGTCGAATAGAGGACATGACTCTATCTGGGTCATAGTCGACCATTTGACCAAGGTGGCCCATTTCATTCCCGTCAAGACTACTTATGATGGCAACCGGCTGGCAGCTCTCTACATTGACAGAATCGTAAGCCTTCACGGCGTTCCCAAGGAGATTGTGTCAGATCGAGGAACCCAGTTCACCTCAAGGTTCTGGAAGAAGTTCCAAGAAGCCTTGGGAACCAAGTTGTCTTTCAACACGGCTTTCCACCCATAGACCGGAGGTCAGACAGAACGAGTAAATCAAATTCTCGAAGACATGCTCCGAGCCTGTGTCTTGGCATATGGAGCCAAGTGGGAAGATTGCCTCCCTTTTGCCGAGTTCTCCTATAACAACAGTTATCAGTCGAGCCTTCAGATGGCACCATTTGAGGTGTTGTACAGACGCAGATGTCGCACACCCCTCAACCGGTCAGAGACTGGAGAAGGGCTAGTCTTTGGACCGGATATTCTCCGCGAAGCAGAAGAGCAAGTCCAACTAGTCAGAGAACGTTTGAAGGCAGCCAAGTCAAGGCAAAAGAGCTATGCCGACACTCATCGCCGGGACATAAGCTTCCATGTCGGGGATCATGTGTACCTACGAGTAACTCCTTTGAAGGGAACCAAGCGTTTCCACGTCAAGGGGAAGCTTGCACCAAGGTTCATTGGACCCTTTGAGATCACTGCACGATGAGGAGAAGTGTCTTACCAGTTGGAACTACCGCCTGAGCTATCCGATGTGCACAATGTATTCCACGTGTCACAACTCCAGAAATGTCTCTAAGTTCCGGACAAGCCTGATCTCTACAAGGATGTTGATCACCAAGCCATTGATCTCCAGCCTGATTTGACCTACCACGAGAAGCCCATTCGCATTCTGGATGAAGCAGAACGACGGACGCGAAGCCGCACCATCAAGTACTTCAAGGTCCAGTGGAGCAACCACACGGAAGCAGAAGCAACCTGGGAACGTGAAGACTATCTTAGATACGAGTATCCCGATCTCTTTTAAGACCTAGTTTAGGAATCTCGGGGACGAGGTTCTTGTAAGGGGGGTAGGTCTGTCACACCCTGCATTTTGTAACATGTCATTTGCATCAATAAAGCATGAAAATTTGGACCAGCAATTTTTTTTGGCATAATTTGGCTTTTATTTGGAATTGAGTTTTTCTTCATATGTTTTTCATGTGCTCATTAAAGTCAACTATTACCTCTTGAGGAATTCATCTTGATACCCAAAACTTCTGCCCAATGATCATACCAAGTGTTTATAGCAGTATAGTATTTTCTTATAAAAATAATTTGGCCAAAATGTATTTTCGAAAGTTAGTATTCCAAAAAGCCCTGAATTGAGGTTTGCACTTCAAGTGCTTGATTTAGGGTGAGAAAATTATTTCAAAAAGTGTATTTGAGACCTAGTAGTCATAGGACTCCCAGAAACCACAAAAGTATAATTTTAAAAGTTATTTTCCTATTTTATTTTAAAGCTTTTTCTTAAGGCCAGAAATGGTCTTTAATAGGGGAAAATTATTTAAATATTTCAAAAATATTTGCCAAAATTCAGGGAGACTCATAGGACATATATTGTCCATATATAAGAGTTTCAACACTTGGTCATGTTCAAAATAATGGGCTAATCCCTCAGAAACCCTTTTTGGATATTTCAAGCTTTTGAAATATTTACAAAGGAAATATTCTCTAAAAATTCCAGGGAAATTATATCATGTCATATATGACATATTTGATGATCTTGCCAAGCCCCATGCCTTGGGAAGCAAGAAAACATCATCAAAACCCTTTAAAACCATTCTGTCCATATCTGAAGTTTGAGCAACTTTACATTTGCCAAACTTGATCAAATGCTCTCAAACTTGGTGCACATGCTAGAATGGTCTAATAAGGCATCTAGACCAAATGGCACAAGCTTTGGAGAAGGGTAACTTGATCAGAATACCCCAAAACCATTTCTGTTCAAATTAAAATTTGAACAACTTTACATTACCAACTTTTTACGTGGAGCTTCAAACTTTGTGAGCATGATCATAACCCCAAATGATGAAACTACACCAAGTGGTGCATCAAGGGGAGATGGTTAGCTTGACTCAAACATGGTGAAACCATTTCTGTTGAATTCTAGGGTTCACCAAAGTTACATTGGAAAGTTTCTTCAAACAAGCCCAAATTTGGTGAAACACCCTAATTCCATATGCCATTTAATCATGTTAAGTGTCATGGCTAGTGGAGATCATTTTCTTGCCCAAAACTTGATCAAACACCTTCTGCCATTTTACCAAAACCATCATCTTGACCTCTTTTACCATTTACTTTTGCTTCAACTTTCTACCACAGCCTCACCTAGTTACATTCTACTTCTAGTAACTTCCCCATGTCCACAGCTCAATGATTGAGGGGTGAAAACCCCAATTCACCTTGCTGGACAGCCCATTTCTACCCATCTACCAGCCTCCCTCCTCTCTCACTGAGCATCCAGAGCATCCAAGGCCACAACTGGTTTGGTTACTTCGTGCTGGACCCCCCAGACACGGCGGACACGCCCAGTGAGCCAACGGCATGCCGTGGCATGCAAAAGACGCGCTCCAGAGCGCGCTACAGTGCGCACCCGCATGGTAGCCTCGCCCAATCCCTTGCCTCCGACCACCTCGTGCTTCCCCTTCGCGCCAACCGATGCGCCTCGGCGTCCGCAACTCCCCCCGGCGCTGTCCCCCTCCTCCTCCGCCCTCCAGTGGACGCCCTCACACGCGCACCGGCCGCTCGCAAGCTCCACTCGTCGGCCTCGCACGCGCGCAACTCCAGAAGCATCCCCCGCTCCCCCTCTTCCTTCCCTCCACCCTGGAACTCGTCCAGCAACACCGCAGACGTCTCCCCAACGCCTCCCGTGCACTGTGGCGACGAGCAGAGGCTCGCCGGCGCACAGGTCCACGGCGCCTCGCCATTCTCTTATAAATAGGCCCCCCGAGCCCCTCCTCTCTTCACCAACAGCATCCTCCCTCTCTCAATCACCTCCCTGAGCCACTCGCCTCTCTCCAGACCCGCCCGAGCTCGAGATCAAGCTCGAGCTCCGCCGCGGCGGCTTCCTGTCGCCAGCCCAGTACAAGCCGCCCTAGCCCTCCCTCTCGCTCAATCTAGCACCACAGCAAGTCACTGATGCGTTTCCCCCTCTTTCCCCTCTCTGCAGCTGTCGGAATCGACCGGAGCAGCAACCTCCCGACGCTCCTCCGCCGCGTGTCCTCGCCGCCGGCGAACCAGGCCCCTCCGGCGAGCCGCACCACCACCACTGGAACGGCGACTCTTCGCTGGACCCATTCCTGCCCGTAGCTCGCCCCGCCGTGCACCTTAACGCCGCCGGTGAGCTCGCCGTCTCTCTGGCCGCAAGGTTGAAGATGACAGGCGGGCCCCGCCTGTCATCCTCACCTCTCTCTCGCCCCCTCTCTGATGTCGACCGCCGGGCCCCGCCCGTCAGGTTTAAAAAAATACCTGGCGCGCGCTGGCGCCATGCGGTGGGCTGTATTTTGCCCTGGGCCGTTGCACTGTGGCCGTTCTGGCCCAGTGGTACATAGCCTTTTTCTTTTATTCTTTTCTGTGGAATTTCAAATAATTCCATAGAATTAAATATATGTCCAAATGAATTAATTCTAGTTCCTAAAAACTTGTAAAAATCCAACCTATTTAATGGTGTCACTTTCACACATGTCCATGAACCTTTTCTGTTATGTTCAAATTTAAATTCATATTTGAACATTAAAACTTCTGTTCAAATATTCATGGACCCCATTCTGCAACTCCAAAACTCCAACTAAGAATTTTTGCCATCTTAGTTTTCCCTCTAGTATTTAACAAAATTAAGTTGACATTTTTCTGAGCACTTTGATTTTTCTGTTTTATTGTGGTCTTATTTTCCCGTTGTTATTTTGCAACGATTAGATACCGTATTTGACGAGGTTGCTGAGGAAGAAGGTGGGGAAGGATTTGAAGACTTTGACGACCAAGCCAATCCAGGCAAGCAGCCCTTTGACCATGATACACTTGTGTTCTTCAGAACCCGTTTGTTTCCGGATGCATGATGATAAGAGTTATGGTGGTAACCTAGTTTAAAACCACCACATGATGCATGCTTTACTCTTGATCTTGCTATGTGCTAGATGCAATGCAAATGGTTAGTAGTGATGCTTAGTGATGCATGTGTGCCATGTAACCTTCGTGGTTGCATTCTTTTCATAAACCCCATCGGGTGCCCCTAATGCCCGAGGGTGATATTGAGTTGGGTCATCACTTGAGGAAGAAGTGATGTGCCGGTAAAGATCTTGTGCATGGGTGAAATGATGGATTAGATTTATGTGTGAGTACCGTCCCAACCAAACATGTGCAACCACTCTACCCCTTATGGGACGGGGCTTTATTGATTACTTAGGCCGATACTAGCATGGTGCCCGCATTACTAGTGACGGGAAGACTTGAGGTCTTTCCCGGGATGGGGTCGTGCTTGGATAGACGACCATGACTATTTTCACAGGGCACCGAACACACCGTTGGTCCCTTCGTGTACGCGTGACATTGAAAGTAGGGCAAGTCCCATGATCTATTGTTTGTACTCGAGGGCTGTGCACCAACGAGTGAACTCTATGTTAGTGTCGTCTAAGGAAAGATAATGACCGGGTGCTTCCCCCAAGTACTTGAGGTACTACGGGATCGTGGGTGGCACGAAAGCTTCCCGGATCTTGTGGGTAAAGTGTGCAACCTCTACAGAGTGTAAAACTATTCGAATAGCCGTGTCCACTGTCATGGACAGTTGGGTGGTGCTACTTAAACTATGTCCATAATTTTACTGTATCGGTGAAAGTATATGTGTGTGTGATGAGTCAAGGTGGTGACTTGACTCGTTGAGCTGAATTCTATTCATGTTGATATTGGTAACCTGATCTCGAGGTTACGTGAAATTATTGATGCATATACTTGATGGTAGAATATTTATTCTAGCTTGTTGCTAGATTGCTCATTGCTGTTCAATTGCATTGTTACCTTGAACCAAATCATGGGTTGCTTGCGAGTACATTCAAAGTACTCATTGGCTTGCCACTGGTTATTTAATTGGCCAGGCATGGAGGAACATGAATATGAAGAAGAGTTCTATGGAGACGAACATGCGAACTAGGACGCTATTCCAGCCAGAATGCCTGTAGGGTTAAGGCAGATGGCATGGGTTCTACTTATCTTCGAAGACTTCCGCTATTCGAGTTATTTTCTATTCAGCCCTTGAGGCTTTATCTATGTAAGACTTGGCCATAATGGCCATAATTTGTGTAAGACGGTATGTATGGATGTAAGACTCTTGTTATTCAGCTTCTGTGTGTTCAGTGAGCATTGATCTCTGGGATCACTGTACACGTGCATTCGGTGATCTCGACTCTTAAGTCGGGGTCCCCACAGAGCTGGTATCAGAGCCATCCTGACTGTAGGAAGCCTTAGTTAGCATGGGCGTTAGTTCGATGAGACCCCTTTTCAAAAACCTTCTGAACCTCTCTTCTTTTCTAAACCTTACCAACCTGAGATATCATCAGCTTATTAACCTCTCCTATTCCACCTTTGTAGATGGCCGCTGTACCCGAAGAGCACCTGACCACTGGGTTTCCCTTGCTTCTCGAGGATAGCCTCCGGGAGTGCCAGTTCCACCGAGCACCCATCCTCACCTACCTTGAGCATTGGGTTAGCGACACTGAGGTGGAATACCATGTGGAAGTGATCATGAAGGCAAACGATCCTCCCACAAGTTGGTTCTTTGAGGGACCCCAGATGGCAACAATACCTCTCGCTGTCGAGGCTGCTGCACTCCAGGCACTAACCCGTCTCCACGAGCTTCTTTCGGAGATGGCAGACAAGATGACAACCCGCTTCTTGCCTTACCGGAAGGAAGGTGAAGATGAAAGCAGCGCACTAGCCCCTCCAATGAAGGAAGGTCTCCCGCTTCGATTCCAGACCTACTTCAGTCTATGTGCCGACAGCTTGGCACAAGATTTGGCCTCGGAATCAATGAAGCTCCGAGAAGAACTTCACAAGACCAAGGCACTTCTTCGTCGAGCACAAGAGAAGACAGATAGGATCAAGAAGGAAGGTGCGCCTCTAGGACAATCCGCTATCGCGTACCGAGGCGGAAGGCCCTCCGGAGATGTATCTTCCAAGGATGAAGAACCACCTCGGCGACGCCGTATGATGGCAAGGGAATATCGCAAGCTTTTCTCTGCACCACCGACAAAGCACTGTCGTGTCCAACTCCTCCACTCCCCCACACCCTTAAGTGACAAGGGGGCCCAGACAGATGAAGACAAGGAGGAAGACCTAGAAGAGCCAGAATACGCGACCGAGCATTCTGCCGCTTAGGCATTATTCGCTACTCGGATATGCCAGTCCGTGGCCTCTACGGTAGGATAGGTCGTGTAACCCTATGCGCAGTTGAGTCCTTGTATGGTTCGTATGAAACCATCTAGTGTTGCTTTTGTTGTGTTTGGATGTATGTCATATTCTCCCTTCGGGAATATGTAAACGACTACATTACCTGTTTGGATATTAATGAATGTGTTTTGGCCTTTCGGCCCTTGCATGATTTGATTAGTGTCACACCCATCCCCTTACTAGGCACCCATCTATATTACTTTCCCTCTTCCAAGTCATGAGACCTTTTACCGCTCCAACAGGATGCCTGTTGTAACTCGTACTGGTACCTATACCCAGCAGCCTGAAGTCGGAGCATCCGCTCAATCAGAGGCAGGCCACGACCAAACCAACGACCAAGCTCCACCACCACCACCTTTTCCGAACATGGACATGGCTCAGCTTCTCCAAGCTTTCCGAGAGGAACGCCAAGCCAACACCGCAGCCCTTCAGTTGATTGCTCAAGCTGTCACCAACAACCGCCAGCCGGCGGGGAATGGCAATGGACGTTCCACGTTGGCAGAGTTCAAGAAGCATGCACCGCCAACTTTCATCGAGACTGCTGAACCCCTGGATGCAGACGACTGGGTCCGCACTATTGAGGACTTGCTGGAACTAGTCGGATGCACCGAAGACCGTGAGAAGGTGGCTTATGCAGCCCACTGCCTCGGGGGGACTGCTAGAGCTTGGTGGGATGGATTCAAGGTCATGCATGCTGGACAAGACATCACTTGGGACAACTTCAAGGCAGAATTCCGCAAAGCCCACATTCCTTCCGGAATCATGGCTATCAAAAAGCGTGAATTCCGGGCCCTGAAGCAAGGAGGTGGCACTGTCAAGGAATACATGTAGAAGTTCAGTGTTCTGTCAAGGTATGCCCCTGAAGATGTCAGCACTGATGCTGCAAAAAGGGAGCGCTTCATGGGAGGCCTCAATCAGACTCTGCAGTACTCGCTTGTCGTGTGCGACTGCCCGACCTTCCCTGACCTGGTGAACAAAGCACTCATGCTTGAAGACAAGCGGCGTGCTCTGGAAGACACTCACAAGCGCAAGATGGTCAGCAAGGGAAGTTCCAGCAACCAAGCCTCGCCCGTGGCAGTCAGCCCCGGTCAAGCCAACCTATCAGCAACCAAGAGCTCCTGCACCTCGCACCAACTATCAGCCTCAATAGTATGCCAACCCAAGGCCAGCATTCAACCCCAATAACAGTGGTGGCAACAAGATCAACAATCCAAACCAAGTCACTTGCTTTGGATGTGGTCAGTCAGGACACATCTCAAGGGTGTGCCCCAACAAGAAGCCTGATGCCCCGTGCCCCAATGCGCAGAACCCAGGACAAGGCCGCGGGATGCCACCAAGGAACCCAGCTCCTCGCAACCCGCCTAACCATGGGAAGGGGCGTGTGAATCATGTCACTGCTAAAGAAGGCCAGGAAGACCCAGATGTCGTGCTGGGTACGTTCCTTGTCAACTCAGCACCTGCAACTGTCTTGTTTGATTCTGGAGCCACGCATTCATTTGTCACTCAAAGATTTGCATTAAAAAGTGGCATGACCCCTACACCCCTGAATAACCCCATGGTGGTACAAACCCCCGGAGTAGAGATGAGAGCCAAGATAGGCTGTAAAGGATTCAGTATTACCATTAACGGTGTAGACTTCCTAGCAGACCTTATCATCCTAAGATCGCAAGGCTTGGATGTGATCTTAGGGATGGATTGGCTCAGTAAGCACCAAGGCTTATTAGACTGTGCCAATCGGACTGTCACTGTGACCAATGACCAAGGAGTCGAAGTTAAGTTTGCCTCCAACTCCTCTTCCGCTCAAGCCGCTCAAGTCAACTGTCTGTCTGAAGTTGGGCTAGAGCAAGTACCGGTGGTATGCGAGTATCCTGATGTCTTTCCGGATGAACTACCGGGAATGCCCCCTGACCGTGACATTGAGTTCATCATCGAGCTCGTGCCTGGGGCAAGACCCATCTATAAGAAGCCTTATACAATGGGGAGGGAAGAATTAGCTGAGTTGAAGAAGCAACTGGAAGAGCAGCTGAGGAAGGGATTTATCCGCCCAAGTGCCTCCCCTTGGGGATCACCTGTTCTGTTTGTGGCAAAGAGGGACGGTACCATCCGCTTATGCATTGACTATCGCTCCCTCAATGAAGTTACAATCAAGAACAAATATCCACTTCCCAAGATTGAAGATATGTTTTATCAGCTCAGCGGAGCCAAGGTGTTCTCCAAAATCAACCTCAGATCTGGGTACTACCAACTGAAGATCAGACCCCAAGATATTCCAAAGACGGCATTCGTAACCAGATATGGCCTGTACGAGTGCACGGTCATGTCCTTTGGGTTAACCAATGCCCCAACTTACTTCATGTATCTCTTGAATAAACTCTTCATGGAATACTTGGACAAGTTTGTTGTTGTCTTCATCGATGACATTCTTGTCTTCTCGAAGACGGAGGAAGAACACAAGCAACATTTGAGGATGGTCCTAGACAAGCTTCGGGAGCACCAACTATACGCCAAATTCAGCAAGTGTGAGTTCTGGCTGCATAAAGTTGGATTCTTAGGTCATGTCTTGACCGAAGAAGGACTGTCAGTTGATCCCGCGAAGATCGAAGCTGTGACCCAATGGCAATCTCCAACGACCGTCAAGGAAGTCAGAAGCTTCCTCGGACTTGCGGGCTATTACCGCAAATTCGTGGAAGGATTCTCTAGCATTGCCCGGCCAATGACTCAGCTCCTCAAGAAGGACAAGAAGTTCGAGTGGACGCCGAAATGCGAAGAGAGCTTCCAAGAGCTCAAGAAGAGATTGACCACCGCCCCAGTTCTGGCAACACCTGATATTCACAAGGAGTTCGTGATATATTGTGATGCCTCTCGAACCGGATTGGGAAGCGTTCTGATGCAAGAAGGCCGAATCATAGCTTACCTCTCCAGGCAGCTACGACCTCATGAAGAGAACTACGCTACTCACGATCTTGAGTTAGCAGCAGTGGTTCGTGCCTTGAAGACTTGGCGGCATTACCTCCTAGGGAAACGGTGTGAGATATACACAGACCACAAAAGTCTGAAGTACATTTTCACCCAAAAGGAATTGAACATGATGCAGCGAAGATGGTTGGAACTCATCAAAGACTATGACCTCAGTGTTCAATATCACCCCGGGAAGGCTAACGTGGTGGCTGATGCCTTAAGCAGGAAGGCTTGCTCCTTGAATGCCATAATTCAAAAGAGGCAGCCAGCCCTGTTCAAGGAGCTCGAACAATTCAGTTTGGAATTGGTCACCCCTGGATTTCTGGATCATTTGGAAGTCAAACCGACCCTGATGGATGAAGTTAAGAAGGCGCAAGGTGGGCACGCAAGCATTGAAGGCATCAAGAAGAAGATGAAGCTAGGCAAGGCCCCAGGATTCTCTAAAGACGAGCACGGGATTGTTTGGTACAAAGGTCGCATATGCGTACCAAACAAGATGGAGCTAAAGAACCTGATCCTGCAAGAAGCCCACGACACTCCGTATTCCATCCACCCTGGAGGAACCAAGATGTATCAAGACTTGAAGGAAAGATTTTGGTGGCACGGGATGAAAAGAGAGATTGCAACCTATGTTGCAAAGTGTGATGTGTGCCAAAGGGTCAAGGATGAATATCAGCGACCCGCTGGACAGCTCCAACTACTCAAGGTTCCTGAGTGGAAGTGGGATAAAGTCGGAATGGACTTCATCACTGGATTACCAAGGTCGAATAGAGGACATGACTCTAGCTGGGTCATAGTCGACCATTTGACCAAGGTGGCCCATTTCATTCCCGTCAAGACTACTTATGATGGCAACCGGCTGGCAGCTCTCTACATCGACAGAATCGTAAGCCTTCATGGCGTTCCCAAGGAGATTGTGTCAGATCAAGGAACCCAGTTCACCTCAAGGTTCTGGAAGAAGTTCCAAGAAGCCTTGGGAACCAAGTTGTCTTTCAGCACGGCTTTCCACCCACAGACCGGAGGTCAAACAGAACGAGTAAATCAAATTCTCGAAGACATGCTCCGAGCCTGTGTCTTGGCATATGGAGCCAAGTGGGAAGATTGCCTCCCTTTTGCCGAGTTCTCCTATAACAACAGTTATCAGTCGAGCCTTCAGATGGCACCATTTGAGGTGTTGTACGGACGCAGATGTCGCACACCCCTCAACCGGTCAGAGACTGGAGAAGGGCTAGTCTTTGGACCGGATATTCTCCGCGAAGCAGAAGAGCAAGTCCAACTAGTCAGAGAATGTTTGAAGGCAGCCAAGTCAAGGCAAAAGAGCTATGCCGACACTCACCACCGGGACATGAGCTTCCATGTCGGGGATCATGTGTACCTACGAGTAACTCCTTTGAAGGGAACCAAGCGTTTCCACGTCAAGGGGAAGCTCGAACCAAGGTTCATTGGACCCTTTGAGATCACTGCACGACGAGGAGAAGTGTCTTACCAGTTGGAACTACCACCCGAGCTATCCGATGTGCACAACGTATTCCACGTGTCACAACTCTGGAAATGTCTGTAAGTTCCGGACAAGCCTGATCTCTACAAGGATGTTGATCACCAAGCCATTGATCTCCAACCTGATTTGACCTACCGCGAGAAGCCCATTCGCATTCTGGATGAAGCAGAACGACGGACGCGAAGCCGCACCATCAAGTACTTCAAGGTCCAGTGAAGCAACCACACGGAAGCAGAAGCAACCTGGGAACGTGAAGACTATCTTAGATACGAGTATCCCGATCTCTTTTAAGACCTAGTTTAGGAATTTCGGGGACGAGATTCTTGTAAGGGGGGTAGGTCTGTCACACCCTGCATTTTGTAACATGTCATTTGCATCAATAAAGCATGAATTTTTTTTGGCATCATTTGGCTTTTATTTGGAATTGAGTTTTTCTTCATATGTTTTTCATGTGCTCATTAAAGTCAACTATTACCTCTTGAGGAATTCATCTTCCTACCCAAAACTTCTGCCCAATGATCATACCAAGTGTTTATAGCAGTATAGTATTTTCTTATAAAAATAATTTGGCCAAAATGTATTTTCAAAAGTTAGTATTCCAAAAACCCCTGAATTGAGGTTTGCACTTCAAGTGCTTGATTTAGGGTGAGAAAATTATTTCAAAAAGTGTATTTGAGACCTAGTAGTCATAGGACTCCCAGAAACCACAAAAGTATAATTTTAAAAGTTATTTTCCTATTTTATTTTAAAGCTTTTTCTTAAGGCCAGAAATGGTCTTTAATAGGGGAAAATTATTTAAATATTTCAAAAATATTTGCCAAAATTCAGGGAGACTCATAGGACATATATTGTCCATATATAAGAGTTTCAACACTTGGTCATGTTCAAAATAATGGGCTAATCCCTCAGAAACCCTTTCTGGATATTTCAAGCTTTTGAAATATTTACAAAGGAAATATTCTCTAAAAATTCCAGGGAAATTATATCATGTCATATATGACATATTTGATGATCTTGCCAATCCCCATGCCTTGGGAAGCAAGAAAACATCATCAAAACCCTTTAAAACCATTCTGTCCATATATGAAGTTTGAGCAACTTTACATTTGCCAAACTTGATCAAATGCTCTCAAACTTGGTGCACATGCTAGAATGGTCTAATAAGGCATCTAGACCAAATGGCACAAGCTTTAGAGAAGGGTAACTTGATCAGAATACCCCAAAACCATTTCTGTTCAAATTCAAATTTGAACAACTTTACATTACCAACTTTTTACCTGGAGCTTCAAACTTTGTGAGCATGATCATAACCCCAAATGATGAAACTACACCAAGTGGTGCATCAAGGGGAGATGGTTAGCTTGACTCAAACATGGTGAAACCATTTCTGTTGAATTCTAGGGTTCACCAAAGTTACATTGGCAAGTTTCTTCAAACAAGCCCAAATTTGGTGAAACACCCTAATTCCATATGCCATTTAATCATGTTAAGTGTCATGGCTAGTGGAGATCATTTTCTTGCCCAAAACTTGATCAAACACCTTCTGCCATTTTACCAAAACCATCATCTTGACCTCTTTTACTATTTACTTTTGCTTCAACTTTCTACCACAGCCTCACCTAGTTACATTCTACTTCTAGTAACTTCCCCATGTCCACAGCTCAATGATTGAGGGGTGAAAACCCCGATTCACCTTGCTGGACAACCCATTTCTACCCATCTACCAGCCTCCCTCCTCTCTCACTGAGCATCCAGAGCATCCAAGGCCACAGCTGGTTTGTTTACTTCGTGCTGGACCCCCCAGACACGGCGGACACACCCAGTGAGCCAACGGCATGCCGTGGCATGCAGAAGTCGCGCTCCAGAGCGCGCTACAGTGCGCACCCGCACTGTAGCCTCGCCCAATCCCTCGTCTCCGACCACCTCGTGCTTCCCCCTCGCGCAACCCGATGCGCCTTGGCATCCGCAACTCCCCCCGACGCTGTCACCCTCCTCCTTCGCCCTCCGGTGGACGCCCTCACACGCGCACCGGCCGCCCGCAAGCTCCACTCGTCGGCCTCGCACGCGCGCAGCTCCAGAAGCATCCCCCGCTCCCCCTCTTCCTTCCCTCCGCCCTGGAACTCGTCCAGCAACACCGCAGACGTCTCCCCAACGCCTCCCGTGCACTGTGGCGACGAGCAGAGGCTCGCCGGCGCACAGGTCCACGGCACCTCGCCATTCTCCTATAAATAGGGCCCCCGAGCCCCTCCTCTCTTCACCAACAACATCCTTCCTCTCTCAATCACCTCCCTGAGCCACTCGCTTCTCTCTAGACCCGCCGGAGCTCGAGATCGAGCTCGAGCTCCGCCGCGGCGGCTTCCCGCCGCCAGCCCAGTACAGGCCGCCCTAGCCCTCCCTCTCGCTCGATCTAGCACCACAGCAAGTCACTGATGCGTTTCCCCCTCTTTCCCCTCTCTGCAGCTGCCGGAATCGACCGGAGCAGCAACCTCCCGATGCACCACCGCCGCGTGTCCTCGCCGCCGGCGAACCAGGCCCCTCCGGCGAGCCGCACCACCACCACTGGAACGGCGACTCTTCGCTGGACCCATTCCTGCCCGTAGCTCGCCCCGCCATGCACCTTAACGCCGCCGGTGAGCTCGTCGTCTCTCTGGCCGCAAGGTTGAAGATGACAGGCGGGCCCCGCCTGTCATCCTCACTTCTCTCTCGCCCCCTCTCTAACGCTGACCGCCGGGCCCCGCCCGTCAGGTTTAAAAAAAAACCTGGCGCGCGCTGGCGCCGTGCGGTGGTCTGTATTTTGCCCTGGGCCGTTGCACTGTGGCCGTTCTGGCCCAGTGGCACTGAGCCTTTTTCTTTTATTCTTTTCTGTGGAAATTCAAATAATTCCGTAGAATTAAATATATGTCCAAATGAATTAATTCCAGTTCCTAAAAACTTGTAAAAATCCAACCTAGTTAATGGTGTCGCTTTCACACATGTCCATGAACCTTTTCTGTTCTGTTCAAATTTAAATTCATATTTGAACATTAAAACTTATGTTCAAATATTCATGGACCCCATTCCGCAACTCCAAAACTCCAACTAAGAATTTTTGCCATCTTAGTTTTCCCTCTAGTATTTAACAACAATAAGTTGACATTTTTCTGAGCACTTTGATTTTTATGTTTTATTGTGGTCTTATTTTCCCGTTGTTATTTTGCGACGATTAGATACCGTATTTGACGAGGTTGCTGAGGAAGAAGGTGGGGAAGGATTTGAAGACTTTGAAGACCAAGCCAATCCAGGCAAGCATCCCTTTGACCATGATACACTTGTGTTCTTCAGATCCTGTTTGTTTCCGGATGCATGATGATAAGAGTTATGGTGGTAACCTAGTTTAAAACCACCACATGATGCATGCTTTACTCTTGATCTTACTATGTGCTAGATGCAATGCAAATGGTTAGTAGTGATGCTTAGTGATGCATGTGTTCCATGTAACCTTCGTGGTTGCATTCTTTTCATAAACCCCATCGGGTGCCCCTAATGCCCGAGGGTGATATTGAGTTGGGTCATCACTTGAGGAAGAAGTGATGTGCCGGTAAAGATCTTGTGCATGGGTGAAATGATGGATTAGATTTATGTGTGAGTACCGTCCCAACCAAACATGTGCAACCACTCTACCCCTTATGGGACGGGGCTTTATTGATTACTTAGGCCGATACTAGTGACGGGAAGACTTGAGGTCTTTCTCGGGACGGGGTCGTGCTTGGATAGACGACCATGACTGTTTTCACAGGGCACCGGACACACCGTTGGTCCCTTCGTGTACGCGTGACAGTGAAAGTAGGGCAAGTCCCATGATCTATTGTTTGTACTCGAGGGCTGTGCACCAACGAGTGGACTCTATGTTAGTGTCGTCTAAGGAAAGATAATGACCGGGTGCTTCCCCCGAGTACTTGAGGTACTGCGGGATCGTGGATGACACGAAAGCTTCCCGGATCTTGTGGGTAAAGTGCGCAACCTCTGCAGAGTGTAAAACTATTTGAATAGCCGTGTCCACGGTCATGGACAGTTGGGTGGTGCTACTTAAACTATGTCGAGAATTTTACTCTATCGGTGAAAGTATATGTGTGTGTGATGAGTCAAGGTGGTGACTTGACTCGTTGAGCTGAATTCTATTCATGTTGATATCGGTAACCTGATCTCAAGGTTACGTGAAATTATTGATGCATATACTTGATGGTAGAATATTTATTCTAGCTTGTTGCTAGATTGCTCATTGTTGTTCAATTGCATTGTTACCTTGAACCAAATCATGGGTTGCTTGCGAGTACATTCAAAGTACTCATTGGCTTGCCACTGGTTATTTAATTGGCCAGGCATGGAGGAACATGAATATGAAGAAGAGTTCTATGGAGACGAACATGCGAACTAGGACGCTATCCCAGTCAGAATGCCTGTAGGGTTAAGGCAGATGGCATGGGTTCTACTTATCTTCGAAGACTTTCGCTATTCGAGTTATTTGCTATTCAGCCCTTGAGGCTTTATCTATGTAAGACTTGGCCATAATGGCCATAATTTGTGTAAGACGGTATGTATGGATGTAAGACTCATGTTATTCAGCTTCTGTGTGTTCAGTGAGCATTGATCTCTGGGATCACTGTACACGTGCATTCGGTGATCTCGACTCTTAACTCGGGGTCCCCACACACTGCACACGGCTAAAACAATTCAACGTGTGTGTCTTTGGGTGCCCCCCTGCCCCGTATATAAAGTAGCAAGGGGGGAGGCCGGCCGGCCCTCTATGGTGCGGCTAGAGAGGCAATCCTCCTAGGAATATGATTGCAATCCTATTCCTAGTAGGAGTCCACCAAGGAGAGGGGGAAGGAAGGAGAGGGAGAGGGAGAGGGAAAGAGGGGCCGCGCCCCCCTCCCCTAGTCCTATTCGGACTGCCCGTAGGGAGGGGGTGCGCCACCTCCTGGCTGCTGCCCTCTCTCTCCATTATGGCCCACCAGGGCCCATCATTCCCCCGGGGGGTTCCGGTAACCCCCCCGGCACTCCGGTAAATTCCGAACTCCAGAACACTTTCGGTGTCCGAATATAGTCGTCCAATATATCAATCTTTACGTCTCGGACATTCTGAGACTCCTCGTCATGTCCGTGATCTCATCTGGGACTCCAAACTACCTTCGGTACATCAAAACTCATAAACTCATAATACCGATCGTCATCAAACGTTAAGCGTGCGGACCCTACGGGTTCGAGAACTATGTAGACATGACCGAGACTCATCTCCGGTCAATAACCAATAGCGGAACCTGGATGCTCATATTGGCTCCTACATATTCTACGAAGATCTTTATCGGTCAAACCGCACAACAACATACGTTGTTCCTTTTGTCATCGGTATGTTACTTGCCCGAAATTCGATCGTCGGTATCTCTATACCTAGTTCAATCTCGTTACCGACAAGTCTCTTTACTCGTTTCGTAATACATCATCTCGTGACTAACTCATTAGTTTTTTGCTTGCAAGGCTTATTATGATGTGTGTTACCGAGAGGGCCCAGAGATACCTCTCCGTCACTCGGAGTGACAAATCCTAGTCTTGATCTATGCCAACACCACGAATACTTTCGGAGACACCTGTAGAGCATCTTTATGATCACCCAGTTACGTTGTGACGTTTGATAGCACACAAGATGTTCCTACGGTATCCGGGAGTTGCATAATCTCATAGTCACAAGAACATGTATAAGTCATGAAGAAAGCAATAGCAGTAAAACTAAACGATCATAGTGCTATGCTAATGATGGGTCTAGTCCATCACATCATTCTCCTAATGATGTGATCCCATTGATCAAATGACAACTCATGTCTATGGCTAGGAAACATAGCCACTCTTTGATTAATGAGCTAGTCTAGTAGAGGCATACTAGGGACATACTATTTTGTCTATGTATTCACACATGTATCAAGTTTCCGGTTAATACAATTCTAGCATGAATAAAAGACATTTATCATGATATAAGGAAATGCAAATAACATCTTTATTATTGCCGCTAGGGCATATTTCCTTCAAAAACACCATCCATATCCGATTTTTGGTCTCCTCGGTTCCCGTGCTTGCCGTTTTATCCCCTCGGCTTATAAATAGGGCCCAAAGGGCATCTCTTTCTCCCCCGTGCTTCTTCTTCCTCTGTCCTCCAGCGCTCAAGCTCCACCGCCGTCCTTTGAGCTCGTCGTCTTCACCAAGCCCGGCCGCTGCATCAACCTGAGCGTGTCCAAAGATTCGCCGCCGTCCTTCCGCTCCCGTTTCCTCAGGTGCGTTACTCATTCTTCCCCGTAGATCTTAGTTCTAGGGTTTCACGGAAGCTCGCAGATGAACCTCCATTCTTCATAGTTCATCACCATAGGTAGTTCCTAGCCGTAGATGTTATACTTTTTAGGTCGACTCTCGTGCGCATGACTCCACTCCGTCTTTATAATCTTAGTTCCCCCAATACTGCTAGTTAGACTGGATCTGTAAAAAACCTTCGCTGCCTTCGACGAATATGACTTGAATTATCTTGAGTTTTCCATACACTGTAGATCCATATTTCACTACTGCTCATGTGAAAGTTGTTTCCCATACTTTAGATCTGCATCTCGTTTGCCTATGTCGACGGTCCAGTCTTAAACCTGCGCCTCATATGCCTGTGTCGACGGTTTAGCTTTAGATCTGCACCTCACCTGCCTGTGTTTTGCGGTTTAACTTGTTCCTTTCAAACTTCATAATCCGGTAGCTATCATGTTCATAGTTATCCCGGATCAGTAGATACCATTAGTCCCCTGCTTAAACCGCCAATTAGATCAATGCCTTTATTGAACATGCCGGTTTATATCTGGTGGATCGTAAACCGGATCTTGTATTGTATTTTTCAGCATTCCTCCTTTGAAAAAGATGACTTGTGTGGCCAAACAGTTTGTCGCTTGCAACTGGGTCCCATCCCGGATTACCGAGGATGATTTAGAAAAGGCGGCCTCGATCGGCACTTTAGGTCCGAAAGAGGCTCTTCATTGGAGAGCTCCTAGAAAAGAGTGTCCTCCCAAGCCTAAGGAGGGAGAGATTATTGTCTTCTTTGATCACCTGGCCCGGGGCTTTAACCCTCCAGGGTCAAAGTTTTTCCGCGATGTATTGGTAGAGTTTCAGCTCCATCCCCAAGACATTGGCCCCAACTCTGTATCAAACATCTGCAACTTCCAAGTCTTCTCAGAAGCCTATATGCAAGAAGAGCCATCTGTAGAGTTATTCCGGGACTTCTTCAATCTGAGTTGCCGGACTGAATTTCATGACGGGCCAAACACTGAACTGGGCGGAATGAGTATCCAGAAGAGGAAGGATGTCAGCTTTCCTCATGCTACCCTTCATAGCCATCCCAAGGATTGGAACCAAACTTGGTTCTATTGTGTTGATACTTCACCAGAGGGGGAAAATCCCATGCCGGGTTATCGTTCCCACCGTCTGACAATGGACCATCCTTTCCCACAACGTTTGAGCGCCCAAGACCGGGCTCGATATGCCCCCGAGCTTTCAAAGCTCAGGGCTTTCGTGGCCAACGGCTTAACTGGCGTTGATTTTGTTCGCTGCTGGCTCTCTTGGAGCATTCTCCCATTAAGCCGGCGCTCCGGGTTAATGTGCGAGTATACTGGCAACCCCAAGGACCCTCTGCGTCACATGGAGATGGTGCTTCCAGACAATGAAGTTACCGAATCTGCCAAGAAGATGCTGAATATACCTCTGGAGGAGTGCAGTCGGACCAGTTTAGCACCCTTCTGTGTGAACAATAAACCGCCATCAGTAAGATTCTTCTATCCCTTTCTCTTTGTTTTAATCCGTCCATATTTCTTGTCTCTAACATACTTTTATTCCTTTACGCAGGCCAATGATCCCTTCTGGAAGTGGAAACCCCAGGACAAACCAGCAAAAACATCTCGCAAGAAGAGCCTGGCCGTGAAGAAGCATAAGAAAAGACCTGCCGCTGCTTCCGGTTCAAACGCTGAAGAAGATGATCCGGCCTCTAAGGTACTGCTTGGTTCTTATGCCTTTTAACTTTCCCTTGTCTGTATTTATATTAACAATGACTTTTCCCAGGATCCAGCGGAAGGGAGTAAAGCGGATGAAGTTGAGTTAATCTCTCTTTCCTCTAATTCAGAACCATTACCACCCAAAGTTCGTCGGGTAGCCCGGAAATATCAATTTTCTCACCCTTATGCTCAACTGGATCCCAATTTTCTTTTGAAGAAGCAACAACATGAGGCTCGCCGCACCACACGCCACAGTGGTCATGTGGTCTAGTCGACCGGATTGGCCCACACTCCAGCTCAAAGACGCCGTTCAGAGGTTTTACTTACTCCAACTCTTCTTCATCCTAAAGCGGGTCTTTTTCGTAAACCACTTAAACCGTCCGATCCAAATTATCAGGAAACTCCTCTATCATCCTCTGGCGAGTCACCACCCAAGTCTCGGTGCTCAAGACTATTCATGGGTAAGCCGTCTTTCAGTATATCCGGTTTATCTTTCCATTTTGACTTGTGATTTTCATTATTCCCTTAACCTTTTCAGTATGCCCGAGCCTAGCAAGAAGGCAAAGCTGAATAAACCGGCGGTCGAAAATACTTCTGAACCGGCAGAGGATCCTGAAGCCGCCAATCCGTTAGAAGAAAACATTGAAGTTCCACACGATGATCCTTCCCCTACGGACCAAGAAGATGTTGCTGCTCCGGGGGATGACCCCATGGAAAATCCTGCTGAACCGGTCAGCCCTGTTCAGACTAGCCCTGCTCGGGTTAGTCCGGCCCCTGCTAGCCCGGTACACACCAATTCCGCAGCTGCTGCTGATCCCCCCAGGCCAACTGCTGCCTCGACAGATGATGTCGATATCACTGGGATAGGCCTTACTACTCCCGCAGAGCCTGTCATCTTGGCCAGACACACTACTAATGAAGAAGTTCTTCAGAAGGACAAAGGCAAGTGGAGCACTGACCTGTCTAGGTACGCCCCGCTTAGTGCCCAGGAGCTTCATTCTGGGTACCTAAACTGGCTCTTCACCAGTCGTGACCATGAGGACGGTTTAGTGAACTTAATGAAAGAAAAATATGAGGTAACTTCCTTTCTTTTGCCTTTCAATGCTGCTTATGCCCTGTATTTGTACCTTTAGTCCATTGCAGCCCCCAAGTGCCGGTTTAGCCTTTAGGGTAAACTGAGACTTTGATAGATCAACTGTAATATTTTGACTTGCACGCATAGCCCCCAAGGGCCGGTTTACTCTGTTGCGGGTGAACCGGGACTTTCTCTTGTGTTTTAGAATGATGATACATTAGCCCCCAAGTGCCAAGTATATAACTTGTTATATGCTTGGGACTTTGTCTGACAAAATTGCCTGCTTATTACTGCAAATGTTCATTAGCCCCCAAGTGTCAAGTGCATAACTTGTTATGTGCTTGAGACTTTTGATTGAACTGTCTTCATAAATATCTGATATTCTTTATCCTCTGCAGACTGACTTGAACCGGAGGGCTTCTGAGATAACTGAGCTTCGGAATAGCCTGGTCTTCCAAGAAACTGCTTCGAGTAAAGTCAAGGAGGAACTTACCCTTGCTTTAGCTAATATGGAGAAGCTCAAGAAAGATTTTGAAGCGGAGCGGTCCACTTGGGAGGTAGAAAAGGCTGCTTTGGAGAAAAGAGCCAATGATGCTGAGGCAGCTCTTAACCGGGTGACGGAGGAGTTATCCGGGTTAAGGCAGCATATAGATGATATGACATTTGCTATCTTTGGTAAGTACTTGTTGTCATAAGCTTTATTCTTGCTATCTTGCGCCGCTCCGGTTTAACTCATCACTTGTACACAGGGAGGCGCGTTACTCATCTTGGGGATGATGTGCGGAAGAAGCTGAAGGCTGCTTACACCTTGGTGGAACAACTCTATGCCGGCGCTCAGAGGGCCATCAGTGCTATTTCGCACAATAAACCGGCACCAACCACCATCCAAGGCACTCTGGAAAAACTATCCATCTTGCCTGCCCGTATTGTCGAGGTAAAGAAATCATCCGCAAGAGCTGGCTCTCTCATGGCGTTAACCCGGGCCAAGGCATGGGTTCCCGACTTTGATCCGGCGGAGGCCATGAATGGTTACCCGAGTATGAAAGAGGACGGATCAGCTTTCTCTGCTGAAGATCTTCGTGCCTTAACCAAAGACATGCGGCCTCTTGCCAGTAAGCTTGCTGATGAAGCAGACTTATCAAGGTATCACCCGGGTTATGATCTGGAGAATGTGCGGGTGGACCGGCCGTCTTACAACATCAAAAATCTTATTCCACCCGTTCGTAAGCATACCTTCGCTCCTGACATTGAACCATCAGAACTTATAAATGATGAAGTGTATTTCCGCACCCTTGCCAAGATTGACTAGAGCACCCCTGATTTCCAGCAGCCGCCAGAAGTCGTCGAAGACTCGGAACAAGCTGACCCCCAGTCTTCACAGCGAGACGAAGCAGAATCCTAAGCCGGTTCCGGTTTAACTTTATATGTTGAACACTTGGTGAAAAAACTGATATTCTTTTGGGCCTGTCCATGCCTTGTAATAGAATAGTTGAGATACTGTCTTTGTCCCACACTATCTTGCATGGCATTACTTTATTTGGCCACTTCTAAATTATCTCCTGCTTGCAATGCTTTGACCTTTATATTACATGTGTCTGAATACACAATGATCAAAGTGTCCTGGCGGTTTATCGCCGGACGGGTTACACTGGCCAAACACATGATCTAAGTTAATAACTTGAACTGTGTATGAAATATAAGCATGTATCATACCTGTGATTAAGTGTATGTGTAAACCTTAATCCGGTAGGAACAATCCAACATATAAGTGTTGATCACTTACTTGGCTCTTTGTCGGCTTATCATGAAGACCGATCCGGGTTACAATGAACGCCGGTTTGGCTGTTAACCTAGTACTGGTGTTTATAACCCAGACTATAACTCTGTAAATACAGATGTAATGACAACTTTGTAGTTATCCAGTCTTGAATCAATGGACTTGGTTGAAAAATCAATGACCTTGAAGATAAAGATTTGAGAAAACATAAAAAATGGAAAATAAAGTTTTTGGGCAAATAAGACCATGTAGTCGAGGCTTTTTACGAGCTACCAGGCTCCAAATTCGAGGCTTTTTATGAGCTGCCAGGCTACTGTCATTAACCATTTTAGCAAAGCCTGTTAAGATGATCCGCAATCTTTAATCAAATCATCAATGTCAAATGCTACCAATGTTCAAAATCTTATAAAGATTTGACTTGTCTAATCACTTGATGATCGTCAATTTAACGTTACCAAGTTCAGGGTCCCGAAGGATTGACTTGTGTGTACGTTCGACGGGTCATACCAGGTTTACCTAGATGGCGCGATTTACTTGATGCAGGCAGGTTAATCCGGGGTTTTAGGTGTATACACCAAGCTTCCAAGCCGTGTTCACTACAAGAGTCTTCAACTCGCTGATGAACTTGCATCAGGAGCCCCCAGGTAGCGTTTGAGCATTGCTAGTCGGGGCCTATGTTTGAGTTGTGCGAGGCATCAAACTCTCTTTTGCCCCTCATCATCATGTGGAAATTGCCGAAGCAACCAGAGCTGTGCTCTTATGATGGTCTTGATGTGGCCGCCGGTTTAAGAGGCCATGAGAAACTTCCTTGCCCGCGGAATCCCCCATGTGATTCTCTTTATGTACAGAAAAGACGGCTGATACCTTGATTTATCAAGGGCGCCGGTTTAAGAGGCCATAGAAAACTCCCTTGCCCAGGGAAGCCCCCATGTGATACTCTTATGAAAAAATATGGCTGATACCTCGGTTTACCGGGGGCGCCGGTTTATTCTATTAATCATAATATATACATTGTACATAAAGCGGAGCCAATGGCTCAAGTATAGTAAGGTCGAAGAAGAGCGATGTTCCACGGCCGCTTGGTCTCCTCCTCCGTCGTGCGTGAGTCCTTATGTTCTCGAACGTCGATGGGGTAGTATGATCCGTTGTGCAGGTTCTTGCTGACTACAAAGGGTCCTTCCCAAGGTGGGGATAGCTTGTGCATGTCTGTGTGGTCCTGGATGAGCCGGAGCACCAGATCTCCATCTTGAAACATCCTGGTTTTAACCCGGCGACTATGGTACCGGCACAGGTCTTGCTGATAAATCGCTGATCGAGCTGCTGCCGTGTCCCGTTCCTTGTCCAGCCGGTCCAAGGCGTCTTGTCTTGCTTGTTCATTATCCGCTTCAACATAAGCCGCCACCCACGGCGAGTCATGACGGATATCACTAGGGAGGACCGCTTCAGCTCCATATACGATGAAGAAAGGCGTGTACCCTGTAGATCTGTTAGGTGTAGTGTTGATGCTCCATAGCACAGAAGGCAACTCATCCACCGAACAACCCGGCGTTCTCTGCAAAGGAACCATAAGCCAGGGTTTGATGCCTCTCAAGATCTCTTGATTGGCTCTCTCAGCTTGGCCATTAGACTGAGGGTGAGCTACCGATGATACATCAAGACGGATGTGCTCTCGTTGACAGAACTCCTCCATAGCCCCTTGGATAAATTGGTGCCAATATCAGTTATAATGTTGTGTGGAAAGCCAAACCGGAAAATCACCTTTTTGATGAACTGAACCACTGTTGCTGCATCACACTTACTGATAGGCTCCGCTTCAACCCATTTCGTAAACTTGTCCACAGCCACTAACAGGTGGGTTTTCTTGTCCTGGGATCTCTTGAAAGGTCCAACCATATCAAGCCCCCAAGTTGCAAACGGCCAAGTAATTGGGATCATCCTCAGCTCCTGCGCCGGTATATGAGCACGTCGTGAGAATTTCTGGCAAGCATCACATTTTCTGACCAAGTCCTCTGCGTCGGCGTGAGCCGTCAACCAGTAGAACCCATGACGAAAAGCTTTAGCCACCAAAGATTTTGAACCGACGTGATGACCGCAATCCCCTTCATGAATCTCTCTAAGAATATCACAGCCTTCTTCTGATGATACACACCGCTGAAAAGCTCCAGAAATGCTGCGATGATGAAGTTCTCCATTGACAATAGTCATAGATTTAGACCGCCGGATTATCTGTCGGGCCTCGACTTCGTCCTTTGGTAACTCACCTCGGTTCATGTATGCCAGGTAAGGGAGCGTCCAATCCAGAATGACATGAAGTGCTGCAACCAATTATGCTTCCGGATCAGGAACAACCAAGTCCTCCTCTGAAGGTACCTGTATCGACGGACTATGCAACTCATCCAAGAAGGTATTAGGTGGAACCGGTTTACGTTGGGAACCCAGCCGGCTTAACGCATCAGATGCTTCATTCTTTCACCGGTCTATATGATCCACCTAATATCCTTTGAAGTGTCCGGCGACAGCGTCCACCTCTCGTCGATATGCTGCCATGAGCGGATCCTTAGAGTCCCATTTGCTAGATACTTGCTGTGCCACCAGATCTGAATCGCCAAAGCACTTAACCCGGCTCAAGTTCATCTCCTTGGCTATCCGCAGACCATGGAGGAGAGCTTCATACTCAGCAACATTATTAGTACAAGGGAACATTAAACGGAGGACCTAACAGAACTTATCACCTCGTGGGGAAGTTAATACGACTCCAGCCCCCGAGCCCTCCAATTGCCTTGAACCGTCAAAGTGAACAGTCCAGTATGTATGATCCGGCTTCTCCTCAGGTGCTTGCAACTCTGTCCAATCATTGATAAAATCCACCAGAGCTTGAGACTTTATCGCAGTACGTGGCACATACTTTAATCAGTGCGGGCTAAGCTCAATGGCCCACTTTGCAACTCGACCAGTAGCTTCTCTGTTCTGGATTATATCCCCTAACGGAGCTGAACTGACAACAATGATTGGGTGGCCGTGAAAATAGTGCTTTAGCTTCCGGTTTGCCATGAACACTCCATACACCAGTTTCTGCCAATGTGGATATCTCTGCTTTGACTCAATAAGCACCTCACTGATGTAGTAAATCGGCCGCTGAACCGGATATTCTTTCCCTGCCTCCTTGCGCTCTACCACAATGGCAACACTTACTGCACGGGCATTAGTAGCCACGTATAACAACAGCGGCTCATTGTCAACTGGGGCAGCAAGGACCGGCGATTCTGCCAATTGCCTCTTCAAATCCTCAAACGCAGCATCAGCAGCATCACCCCAGACAAAACGGTATGTCTTCTTGATACGTCCAAAACGTATCTATAATTTCTGCTTGCTCCATGCTCTTTTGTGTGATATTGCTATGATATTTATACACTTCCATACACTTTTGATCATATTTGGACTAACCTATTAACTCAGTGCACCCTAGTGCCAGTTTCTGTTTTCTGCTGTTTATGTATTTCAGGTTTTCCCATTACGTAAACTGCCAGAAAAATTCCGGGAAAAATATATAAAAAATCAGTGTTCCGGAAGCTTCCATGTGGCCAAAGTAGGGCCGGAGGGGGGCCACCAGGGCTCCAGGCGCCCTGGGGGCGCGGCCCCCCTCCTGGCCGCGCCGG
>LR738714.1:155970947-156089719 GCA_902687465.1 Secale cereale | reverse complement strand
CTTCACTAAT
Organism: Secale cereale; assembly: GCA_902687465.1. Taxonomy (NCBI): domain Eukaryota; kingdom Viridiplantae; phylum Streptophyta; class Magnoliopsida; order Poales; family Poaceae; genus Secale; species Secale cereale. The sequence goes on along the minus strand of LR738714.1, from coordinate 156,089,709 downwards.
TAGACCTCGTGAGCTGCCCTACATGATCGAGGCACATATGTAATCCTTATGCTGTTGCTATGATGAGTTTGCTGGGATCCGATGGATTATGAGATTATGTTCAGATTGTGTGTGAGTAATATATTTGATTTACCTCTTTTATATTTATGTTCTTGAGTAATTCTTGCATGTTCTCCGTTGCTGTTTATTGCTTTGGCCAAGTAGTAGGTAGTAACTCCAAGAGGGAACGTTATGCTTGATTGTGGGTTCATGCCCCTCGATGACTAGCTTGAGTGACAGAAACATGAGTCTAGGGGATGTGCTGTTGCCACAAGGGGGAAAACAACGGTGCTTGTACTCGCGGGTGCAAGAATTGTTTACTTTACGCAAAGTTCTTTTAATGCAGTTGTCTGTTGCTTTGAGTTTACACTATGGGTGGGACTCGCAACTTAATACCAGCGAGATGTTCTGGATAGATATCTCAAGGTGGATGATTAGTAGTAGATGCAGATGGATTTCGGTCTACTTACCTTGGCGTACCGCCCATGCTTTTGAGCCTCTACCTTTCTTTGTAGCATAGTTAGCATTGGTTTGCGCACATAATCCTGTCAATTGCCCAGCTGTAATTCGTTTACCTCACATAGCTGTTTTATCGTCTTTTGGGAGTGAGACATCACTAGTGAACATCATGGGACCCCGGTCCATATTACCATCACTGGTCACATCCGCTATTTACTTCCAGTTCTTACTTACTAGTTGCAATTATACCTATCACTATTATCTCTCGCGTTTGATCCTTTGTAAACGATAAGGCCGAAGGGATTGACAACCTCTCTGTACTCGTTGGGAGAAAAGTTATTTGTATCTGTGTGCAGGTCCGGTCGATCGCTAGTTGCGCCGCTAGCAGTTGACACCTTCTTGTTGAACCTTGGAGTCTCAGGGGAATTCGATCCTTGGTATCTTTGCCAAGGGAAAACTACTGCTACACTGCATCTCAAACCTTCCACTTGGGGTAACCAACGAGGGGCGAGAAGCCATCAAGCAAAGTTTTCTGGCGCAGTTGCCGGGGACTCCACTCTTCAAGATAGGGGAGTTGCACGCTATCTTTTACCTTTGCTTTTTAGTCTTGTTAGTTTACCTTCCAGTTTTTGCTTTAGTATCTTTTATCAAAAATCACAAAAATAGTTATCTCATTCTTTAGTTGTCGTTATGTCTGGTCCTTTTGTCTTTGGCGAGGCAGAAGTTCTCACCTTTAAACAAAGAGGTGGGGAAAGTTTAAAAGATGCTTGGTATAGAATTAATGATTCTCAAAAAAGAGCCACCAAGAAACAATCTACTACTATATTGCTTAGAAATTTTTATGTTGGAATTACTTCTTGGAATAGGTTTATTCTAGATTCTGCTATCAATGGGAATTTCCTAAAGGCCCTAGTTTGGGAGTCTCTTAGTATTATTGAAAATCTTGTTGGAAATCCCCCTGTTGTTAGCATTCAAGAGGACATCACCCTAGCTCACATTATGAAAAAACTTGAAAAGATAGAGCTAGAGATGTCAAACATTAATAAGATAAATGAGTTGGATCGTAAGATCCAAGGGAATTTGAATAGGCTTGATAGCTCCATGCATAAAATTCTCAAAACTTTGGGGACCATCAAATCCCATGAATTGGATTCTTCTAGGATAGACAAGATTGAGGAAATCTTTGATACTCTAGGAACTACTTTCTCCTCGATCAAAACCAAAAAGGTAGAAACTCCGGCAAAGAAAGAGCCTAAGTTCGTTTACGTTCCAAAGGCTCCCCGCTCTAAAAGTAATCCATCTATTGCCAAAGGGGTTGAAACTGTGAAGACTTTGGAAGAAACACCTCTCTTTGATAAATTTATAAATGAATCTTCCTTTGACTTTTTTCCTTTTGGTCTTCTCCCTAGAAGTATCTCTATTAGGCCTTTATTTGAAAGTCCTCTTAAGACTAGTTGTACTATTGAAGAGCTTTTTGATGATCTTGATGATGGTTCAATTGATACAACTTGATCTTTTTGCATTATGCCTAGCTTAAAGGCATAAAAGAAAGCGCTTTTGGGAGGTAGCCCACAATGAATAAAATTTTATTTTGCTTTTGTTGTGTCTTGATGTTGTTACTACAGTAGCATCATCATTGTATCTTTACTTTTCAGATTTGTGCCAAGTGTAGCCTCTGATTGCAAGAAAGTTCAAAAGTTGTGACGTGCTGTCCAGGAAACAGATTCTGTCCTTGGACAGAAAAATTAGTATAAAATCACCAGATCATCTTTTTGGTCTGAATTTTTTCAACAGCGTGCTCTATACAATTGGCTTTCGGGCATCTGTTCTGAGTTTTTTGATTTGAGTTGAAGAAGTGCCCCGAAAAAATCATTTACTACCTGCTGGTCTGTTTTTCACAGATTCTGTCCTGTTTTGCCTTTTCTTCGTTTTGCAAACCTTGAGCTTGCTTTTTCTTTGCAAAAACCTTTTGGCAATCTTGAGAAACAGTAGACCTTCAAGAATATCCTTATTTATAGCAAGGAAAAATTATTTTATTAAGGGTACTAACCTCGCTAATCACATTATGATGAGTTATGTATGAAGGGAGTTTTCAAGTGTGCGAGGGAAGATGATAAAAAGATTCAGGAGTGTCAAACGCTCAAGCTTGGGGATTCCCCCATGCACCCCCCAAGAAATATTCAAGAAGACTCAAGCGTCTAAGCTTGGGGATGCCCCCGTGCATCCCCTTCTCCATCAACAATTATCAGTTCGTCTTTCGTTCCACTATATTTTTATCACTTCATGTGTTATGTGCTATGCTTGGAGCGTCTTGCTTTTAGTTTCCTTTTTAGTTTTCTTTAGCTTTGCTTGCTTTTCATAACGATTTGGAACTCAGCCTTCTTTGTGTGGGAGAGAAACACGCTCCACTTCAACCTAGAACACAACATAGAATTTTCATGTCTATCTTTGCTGTGTATGTTCTTTGTCTTTCAATAGCTACTGTCATGCTTAGCTCTTAGGTTTCCTGTTTATGTTTTTAAAGAGCTTTTGTTTAGTTGGTCGCTGGAACTCTCTTTAGTTATCATGCTTATCTTATTAAGAGAGTTGGCTTCTGTTGCACTGGTTGATATGTCTATGATAAAAAATGCTATGTGCATAATGATGCTTAGTAGTTCATGTTTTCTTATGGTTAGTCTCAAATAGCTGGGGGGTTCTCGATGTGTTAATGGAGTACCAACATGATTTGTTTGCCTATGATGTGGTATGGTTTAGTCATATCTTCCTCCAGGAATTTATTTTGATTGACTTGGCGTATGCTCACGCATATTTAAGACTGTAAAGAAAGTCTATCAAGCCTTGATGATCTTTAGTTTCTGAGTAGCGATATAACTTCCATGCCTGATTCAATGTTGCTTTGTCGCTCTGCATGATTATGACCGTCATTGCTCTTTTAGTTGGTCGCTCCCAGTCTTTTGCTAACATTCGCCTGTACTAAGCGGACTGACTGCTTGTGCATCCAAAATCCTTTAAAACAGTTATGCCATATGAGTCCACCATACCTTCCTATACATGGTATTTACCTGCCATTCCTAACGAAGACTTTCATGTACCATCTCGAAATTATTCAAAAAAAGCATTTCTCTTTTGTGCCTCTGTTTTAGCTCATGAGGAAGTAGTAGTTAATTCATGATCTTTTTAAGTTGGACAAGCTTCACCCCGAGATTGCATGTCTAATGTGCAAACCCATAATACGAGAAGGAACTGGCATAGAGTGCGTCCGGCTCATTAAAAAATTATACAACAAACAAACCCTCCTTCATGCTTTGTTCATGAGAAATCAGAAAACTTTGGCAGTGATAAACAAAGGAGATTAAGAGGATGTGATCGTCCTCATTCGGGAGCCGTTCCTCGAAACTTGTCCAGCTCAAGAAGTAATTGAGTTACCTGCTAGCATTCGTTGACGAAATATGCATATTCTAAAAAAAAATTATTACCTCTGTTTTTAAAACCAAGAGCTCTGTTACATGTTTAGTTTTTGTTTCCGACCACGGGTTTTCAACCTTGCCAACAAAAGCCACGGTTCGAGAGTCTCCACCTTCTTTCTTTAAAGCACCAACTATTGAGAGCATGATTGTCATTCTGAGTGTAATGTGCATTGTCCCAAAGTACCATTGTCTTTTGCATGATTATGATATCGTTTATTCTGAAATCATTGTATCTAGTCGTCACTTAAACCTTGGAGGTGCCCCTGCATTTATGTTTTGCTTCACTAAAGGGGGCAAGCGAGATATCACTTTGTCATATTCGCATACCATGCCCATTACAAATCTATTGAGTGTTTCAGTATCATATTGTAAAACTTTCAGTTCTTTGTGATTTTCTCATGGGGCAACTTAATTACTACAGACTCATTGTCTCAGTAAGCAATTGTCATGTGACTGTGAAAAGTCCTTATATGGTTAATAGCATGTCACCACAGAAATTATTCTTGTTATCATTTACCTACTCGAGGACGAGCAGGAATTAAGCTTGGGGATGTTGATACGTCCAAAACGTATCTATAATTTCTGCTTGCTCCATGCCTCTTTTGTGTGATATTGCTATGATATTTATACACTTCCATACACTTTTGATCATATTTGGACTAACCTATTAACTCAGTGCACCCCAGTGCCAGTTTATGTTTTCTGCTGTTTTTGTATTTCAGGTTTTCCCATTACGTAAACTGTCAGAAAAATTCCGGGAAAAATATATAAAAAATCAGCGTTCCGGAAGCTTCCATGCGGCCAAACTAGGGCCGGAGGGGGGCCACCAGGGCTCCAGGCGCCCTGGGGGCGCAACCCCCCTCCTAGCCGCGCCGGGGGGGCGCCTGGGCCCCCCAGGCCTCCGCTGATGCCCCCCTTTGGCATATATTTACACCGCGTCCCGAAACCCTCGAGGACGGAACCCTTTTTCGCGATCTCATCTCTGTTCCGCCGCCGCCGCGCTTCCAAGATCGGGAGCACCAGGAGAACTCTTCCCGGCACCCTGCCGGAGGGGAGGATCACCACCGGGAGCCTCTCCACCACCATGGATGCCTCCCGGATGAGTTGTGAGTAGTCTCCCTTGGACCATGGGTCCATGACCAGTAGCTATGTGATGTTCTCCTCCCCTCTTTGTTCTTCACTAATTAGACCTCGTGAGCTGCCCTACATGATCGAGGCACATATGTAATCCTTATGCTGTTGCTATGATGAGTTTGCTGGGATCCGATGGATTATGAGATTATGTTCAGATTGTGTGTGAGTAATATATTTGATTTACCTCTTTTATATTTATATTCTTGAGTAATTCTTGCATGTTCTCCGTTGCTGTTTATTGCTTTGGCCAAGTAGTAGGTAGTAACTCCAAGAGGGAACGTTATGCTTGATTGTGGGTTCATGCCCCTCGATGACTAGCTTGAGTGACAGAAACATGAGTCTAGGGGATGTGCTGTTGCCACAAGGGGGAAAACAACGATGCTTGTACTCGCGGGTGCAAGGATTGTTTACTTTACACAAAGTTCTTTTAATGCAGTTGTCTGTTGCTTTGAGTTTACACTATGGGTGGGACTCGCAACTTAATACCAGCGAGATGTTCTGGATAGATATCTCAAGGTGGATGATTAGTAGTAGATGCAGATGGATTTCGGTCTACTTACCTTGGCGTACCACCCATGCTTTTGAGCCTCTACCTTTCTTTGTAGCATAGTTAGCATTGGTTTGCGCACATAATCCTGTCAATTGCCCAGCTGTAATTCGTTTACCTCACATAGCTGTTTTATCGTCTTTTGGGAGAGAGACATCACTAGTGAACATCATGGGACCTCGGTCCATATTACCATCACTGATCACATCCGCTATTTACTTCCAGTTCTTACTTACTAGTTGCAATTATACCTATCACTATTATATCTCGCGTTTGATCCTTTGTAAGCGACAAGGCCGGAGGGATTGACAACCTCTCTGTACTCGTTGGGAGCAAAGTTATTTGTATGTGTGTGCAGGTCCGGTCGATCGCTAGTTGCGCCGCTAGCAGTTGACACTTTCTTGTTGAACCTTGGAGTCTCAGGGGAATTCGATCCTTGGTATCTTTGCCAAGGGAAAACTACCGCTACACTGCATCTCAAACCTTCCACTTGGGGTAACCAACGAGGGGCGAGAAGCCATCACTTCTTCTTCATCTGATAAAGCAGAATTGCCTTCTCCCCCAAACGGCTGATAAACCGGCTGAGTGCTGCAATACTGCCCGCCACACGTTGGACATTGTTGATGCACGCCGCTTTAGCCAGGGACGTAATCGCCTTGATCTTCTCCGGATTAGCCTCAATTCCTCTGTTTGACACCAAGAATCCCAAGAGCTTGCCTGCCGGAACACCAAAAACGCACTTCTCCGGATTAAGCATCATTTTATAGACTCGGAGATTATCAAAAGTTTCCTTCAGATCCTCTATCAGAGTCTCCTCGTTCCTGGATTTTACCACAATGTCATCGACATATGCGTGAACATTCCGTCCAATCTGCCCTTGAAGGCAGTTCTGCACACAACGCTGGTAGGTCGCCTGGGCACTCTTGAGCCCAAATGGCATAGATACGTAGCAGAAGGCTCCAAAGGGAGTTATAAAGGTTGTCTTCTCCTGGTCCTTAACTACCATCTTGATCTGATGATAACCTGAGTACGCATCCAGAAAACTTTGCCGCTCACATCCTGCTGTAGCATCAATGATTTGATCAATACGGGGGAGAGCAAAAGGATCAGTTGGGCAAGCCTTGTTCAGATCTGTGTAATCAACACACATTCTCCATGTTCTATTCTTCTTAAGTACTAGCACCGGATTAGCCAACCATTCTGGATGAAACACCTCAACTATAAAACCTGCAACCAAGAGCCTAGCCACTTCTTCTCCAATAGCCTTGCGCCTCTCTTCATTGAAGCGGCGTAGATACTGCTTGACCGGTTTAAACTTAGGGTCGATATTAAGATTGTGCTCAGCGAGTTCCCTCGGTATACCTGGCATGTCAGAAGGCTTCCATGCAAAGATATCTCGGTTCTCACGGATGAACTCGATGAGCGCGCTTTCCTATTTCGGATCTAGGTTAGCGCTGATAGTGAACTGCTTGGAAGAATCGCCCGGAACAAAGTCCAGCTGCTTAGTCTCCTCAACCGATTTGAATTTCAACACCGGATCATGCTCTGTGGTTGGCTTCTTCAGCGGGGACATATCCGCCGGATCAACATTGTCCTTATAGAACTTCAGCTCCTCAGTGGCACAAACCACCTAAGGATAAGCTGCATCACCTTCCTCGCACTCCAATGCAATTTTGTGGCTCCCGTGAACCGTAATAGTTCCCTTGTGGACTGGCATCTTGAGCTGCAGATAAACGTAACACGGCCTAGCCATAAACTTGGCATAAACCGGCCGCCCAAACAAAGCATGGTACGGGCTTTTGATCTTTACCACCTCAAAGGTCACCGTCTCTGACCTGGAGTCATGCTCATCTCCAAAGGTGACCTCCAAATCGATCTTGCCAACTAGATAAGCCGATTTACCGGGTACCACCCATGGAACACTGTGTTAGATTGTCGAAGCTTCTTATCTGTCAGCCCCATACGCCGAAAAGTCTCATAATACAGGATGTTGATGCTGCTGCCTCCATCCATAAGCACTTTGGTGAACTTGTAGCCACCCACCTGTGGTGCCACCACCAGAGCCAACTGACCCGGATTATCAACCTGGGGGGGATGATCCTCTCTGCTCCACACAATGGTTTACTCAGACCAACGCAAAAAACGTGGTATCGCCGGTTCAACAGAATGCAATGCCCTCTTCAGAACCTTCTGACCCCGTTTGCACAAACTCGTGGTGAAGACGTGATACTGCCCAGTGCTCAGCTCCTTCGGATTATTCTGATATCCGGATTGCTGCTGCTATTGACGTTGTTGATTCCCTTGGTTATTGTATCCGCCCTGAGCATGCTGCTGGTTATGCTGATTGTGCCCATTGTGGTTATTGTTATTGCCTGGATATCCTGAACCGGACCCACCACCTTGGTAACCCGGACCTTGGAAGCCAGGGCCTGATCCGTCGGGGGGGCCGTGATCATACCTATTCCGGTTCATGAACTCCTGCATGATCAAACAATCCTTCCAGAGATGCGTAGCTGGTTTTTCCATCGTACCGTGCTTTGGGCAAGGCACGTTTAACTGACGCTCCAGATTAATAGGCGGCCTCCCGTTACGTGGGGGCGGCCTACCCTTGCGGCGTTGCCCATCCTCCTGAGCGTTGGTGTTAGCCACAAAATCTGAGCCGCCTTCAGCTTTACGCTTACCATTGTATCCTTGGTTCACCGGATTGGCCTGCGGTGGTTTACCATTCTTGCTTGCTTTCCCTGACTTGTCTCCATCTGTGTCTGGATGCTTGGTGTTGTCAGAGTCTCCATACTTCACTAAAGCGCCCATGAGCGTTCCCATGTCATTGCAATCACGTTTAAGCCGTCCCAACTTCTTCCTCAAAGGCTCAAACCGGCAATTATTTTCCAAGGTTACCACCGCTGTGCTTGGGTTGATGCTATTGGAGGAGTGCAAGATTTCAGACACTCGACGCACCCAACTGCTTGTAGACTCCTGCTCTCCTTGAAAGCAGGCAACTAAGTCAACAACAAACATTGGCTGCTTGCACGTGTCTTTGAAATTTTTGATAAACCGGCTCCGCAGCTCAGCCCATGATCCGACGGAGTTAGGTGGTAAACCCTTTAGCCATGTTCTGGCTCTGCCCTCGAGCATCATTGTGAAATACTTGGTGCATGCTGCCTCATCCAAATCGAGCATCTCCATTGCCATCTCATAACTCTCAACCCATGCCTCTGGAGCAAGATCCGCCGTGTAGTTGGGCACCTTGCGCGGACCTTTAAAATCCTTGGGTAGTTTCACTTTCCGTAAAGCGGGGATGAGACACGGCACGCCCAAGGAACTGGACATAACCCCCGGTTCAATTGTGGTGGTGGGACGAACCAGCGTCGCCTGACGGGCTTCGTACTGTGCTGTTACCTCGGCCTCCCGGCGCTGTCTGGCCTGATCCACCACCTCCTGAGCGTGTGCCTCTTCTCCTGCCGGATTATCCCGCCTCTGCTGATGACGCCTCCGTGCGCTGCTTGATATGGCCGGTTCATCCAGACGCCTCGTATAACTCCGGCTTGGGCGAGAGGTTGAATGAATCCTCTCCCGGCTATAGGAATAAGCTTGTTGTTGAGTTAGCGCCGTGTCCAACAACTCCTTAGCCCGTCGTGCCTCCACTACTATGGGGGACGTTCCTTCAATGGGAAGGGCGGCCAGCCATGAAGCGGCAGCAACTAGGTTGTCCAACGGATTAGAATAATGACCAGGAGGGGTGGGCACATGTTGGGTCGGCACAACTTGGCGATTTGGCTCTGCGGCCGGTGGCTGAACCGACACGCCTGTTCCTGGTGCTCCTCCCCGGTTTACCTCTGGCTGGTTACTGATCCCTGCGCCTGTCGTGCTAAAGAGATTCCTTGCCTCATAAACCGGCGGCAGGCGAGATCGTTGTCTTCTCATCATTACCCCTTGTGAGGCGGTCTGATCTAACATAAGCCGATAGGCCTGAGCCTCTAGCTCCGCCTGCTTTGTAGCCATCCTTGCTTTCTCAGCTACTAGGTCCAACTTGGCTTGTTCAATCCGGATCTTCACCTGAGCAATCTCCGCGTCATGTTGCTCCTTGTTGGCATGTTCTACCTCTGCTGTTACTAGTGCTGTCAAAGTATCGACCAAGATAGATAAAGTATCAGATGGCGATGGGGGAGGATCTCTAGCCCTAGCTCCCATTGCCTCTGATATCAACGCCCCTGTTGTTGAGGTCTGCTGCACGGGTTGTGATCCGGCCATGAAGACAGCAACCCTGTTTGGCGGATCAAGGGGGTCCGGAATATTGTCGCCATCGGAACAACCCTCAGACCGGCCATCCTGCAGCAGATACAAAGATTCGGTCTCTCCGGAAGAAGATTCATCGCCGGAATAAACATCAGTCTTGCCGCCAGAGTCCGACCCGTCCTCGACTTGTACTCCATGCACTGCTCCAACGAAGACATGCTTCACGGCGGGCTGAATCCGGGCAGGTCTCGCACACTGAGCCGACTCAACGATGTTGGGGAAGATGTCCGGCTCAGGGCCCGGTTTGCCGATCTTGCCGATGAAGACGTAGATGCCGCCGAAGGGGACCCGGTACCCGTATTCGATTGAATCGGCCTCGGGGCCCCAGCCTGCATCGTCGATGTAGATCCGACTGGGACGACTCTTAGTCATCCATCCCACTGCGTAGCCCTTGAGTCCTTCAAAGCTGCCCTTCAAGAACTCGAAACCATCGTGCGATAGCCCCATGGTGGGTGCCAACTGTCGTGGATTTAGCACGGCAGATGTCCTAGCAAAAGGACTTAGTCGTGAGGCCATCGCTACGGGTTAGCTTAAAGGGGTTAAGCGAACGAAGGACACAGGGATTTTATACTAGTTCGGCCCCTTCGATGAAGGTAAAAGCCTACGTATAGTTTGGTGTGGTATTGTTTGGGTTTCGATGACCAGGGAGCGAATCCGCTTTGCCTGTGTCTCAAGCTGTTGTTCTCTGTCTTAAACCGCCGCCGGGTCGTCCCTTTATATAGAGGCGTCGCTCGGTACGGTTTACAGAGTCCCGAGGCCGGCTCATAAATGTGTCCGCCTTAGTCTCTGTTCTTTCTATCTTACATCCCAAATTATATAGTATGACGGTTTACAAATCATGGGCCCTAACACATGGGCTCTAAGCCTCTTGGGCTATAATCTTCTACTTCATACTCTGTTGGGCCTTTGATAATATAATCTTGATAACATAAACCGGACCCTCCTGGCCAGTTTATACCTGGTAGTAATATCCTTGACACTATCTGAAGGGTCCCGCTGCTCAATGGTGGGACAGCCACAGGCGTACACTGCCTGCTGGAACAATCATCACATGGCCAGAATTCCAAGCTGCATTCCGTGCCCGCTTCATTCCTCAGGGAATCATGGATAGGAAGAAGTGTGAGTTCCGCAACCTCACCCACGGCAACAAGACTGTGGATGCTTATCAGCGGGAGTTTCTGGACTTATCCCGCTATGCTGAAGAAGACATTTCCACTGATGCTCACAGACAGGAAAAGTTCTGTGACAGACTTCATGCTGACATCAAGCTCGCACTCCTTGTGCATGACTTTGGAGATTTCATCACCTTGGTGAACAAGTCCATCCAAGTTGAAACTGGTCTGCAGGAACACCAGAGCACTCTTAGGCACAACCGTGAACCGGGCTCATCCTCGGGCCCTCCCTCACAGAAGCGTAGGGTCTGGATTCCCAACAGTGTGTACCGACCAGCTGCACCTGCTCCAAGGCAGTCCTATGCTGCACCTCGTCTGCCTCCACCACCTCGCAGCCAAGACTTCCAGGTGCGCCACTCCCAGCTCCTGCTTCTGCCCCCAATGATGGTATGTGCTTCAGGTGTGGCCATCCAGGTCACCGTGCTAAGGATTGCACTCAGAACAAGAACCAACTAGCACTTCCGGCAACTGGCCATGGAGACAATCAGTCCCACAACAACAATGCCAGACCTTATGGCCGTGTTCATGCCAACCACGTTGATCTCAATGAAGCTCAAGACCAACCTGCTACTGTGATGGGTACTCTCCTTGTTAATTCAGAACCTGCATCTGTTTTATTTGATTCAGGAGCATCGCACTCATTCATATCAGAAGATTTTTCATACAAGCATGGCATTAGAAGTGAGGACATGAAAACTTCGGTATTAGTACACACCCCTGCGGGCCAATGTCAAACCGCCATGGTTTGCCACGACGTCCTCGTTGAAATCGATGGACTGGAATTCTATGCCTCTCCCATCATACTGGGGTCTTGTAACATTGACCTCATCCTGGGAATGGATTGGCTGAAAGCGCATACCGCTTCAATCGCTTGTGGCACAAAAACCGTCCATCTATTACACCCTTCTAATGAGATAGTAAGCTATCAAGCTTGTCTGGTTCAAAATGCTGAAGCACGTCTTTATGTATTGAATGCATTGAACGCTTCACCACTCAAGGGCATCGAAAACATTCCCGTCGTACGCGACTTCCAAGACATCTTTCCTGAAGAACTTCCAGGAATTCCCCCTGCTAGAGCTGGCGAGTTCATCATCGACTTGAAACCAGGCACCACTCCTATAGCCAAACGACCCTACAAGATGCCGCCTCATGAACTCATTGAGCTTAAGGAGGAAATCGACAAATCTCTTGCTAGTGGTTTCATTCGGCCGAGTTGCTCTCCTTGGGGAGCACCTTCCCTCTTTGTCAGGAAGAAGGATGGGACAAACCAATTGGTCCAAGATTACCGTCCTATCAACCAAGCAACTATTCAGAACAAATATCCCCTTCCTCGGATCAATGATCTGTATGATCAACTGGCTAGTTCATCAGTGTTCTCTAAACTTGACTTGAGGTTGGGTTACCTTCAGATCCGTGTTCGAGAAGAGGATATCCCAAAGACCGCCTTCGTAACTCGATATGGTTCATTCGAGTACACCGTCATGTCATTCGTCTTGACAAATGCTCCAGCTACCTTCTCTCATCTGATGAACTATATATTCATGGAATACCTCGACAAATTCGTCGTGGTATATCTGGATGATATCCTTGTATTTTCCAAGAATAAGGAAGAGCATGCTGAACATCTTCGCCTTGTACTGGAAAAGCTCCGAGAGCATCAACTCTATGCTAAATTTCCCAAGTGCGAGTTCCGGCTTCCTGAAGTAACCTACCTTGGGCATGTCATATCCAAGGATGGTATTGCCTTCAACCCCGAATCAGTTCAGGCAATTCTCGATTGGACTCCTCTGAAGAATGTCAAGCAAGTCAGAAGTTTTCTCGGTCTCGCCAGCCATTGCCGTCGATTCGTCGAGAACTTCTCCAAGATCGCCAAGCCTCTGACTGGTCTACTTCACAAAGGCGTCAAGTTCGACTGGACAGACAAATGCCAGGAAAGTTTTCAGGCGCTCAAGGACAAACTGACTTCTGCCCTAGTGCTTGCTCCACCTGATACTAAGAAGGACTTCGTCATCTACTGCGACGCTTCCCGTCAAGGATTAGGCTGTGTCCTAATGCAAGAGTGCAGAGTAATTGCTTATGCCTCTCATGAATTGCGCCCTCATGAAGAGAGCTACCCAGTTCATGACCTTGAGCTAGCTGCTGTCATATATGTTCTTAAACAGTGGCGACATTACCGTCTCGGTAATCGTTGCGAGATATTCACCGACCACCAAAGTCTGAAGTACTTGTTTACTCAACCAGACCTGAACCTTCGTCAACAGAGATGGATGGAGACTGTTGCAGACTTCGACTTGGGTATTTCCTATACCCCGGGCAAGGCCAATGTGATGGCTGATGCCTTAAGCCGCAAGTCATACCTCCAGGTTCACAAGGTTCAGCCCTCGCTTGTTGAAGAATTCAGAAAGCTGAACCTCCATATTGTTCCTCCTGGAGCTCTCGCTCCCCCTCCTCCAGAATTTCAGAAGATGAATCTTCGTGTTGTTACCCAGGGTTCCCTTAATACCCTGGCTGTCATACCCGATCTCACGAGCAGTATCAAGAATAGTTAGCATTATGACTTAGAAGTCGAGAAAATTAAATGCTATCTCGTAGAAGGAAATGTTGGGGAACGTAGTATTTTAAAATTTTCCTACGATCACGCAAGATCTATCTACCAGATGCATAGCAATGAGAGGGGAGAGTGTGTCTACATACCCTCGTAGACCGGGAGCGGAAGCGTCAAGTGACGCGGTTGATGTAGTCGAACTTCTTCGCGATCCAACCGATCAAGCACCGAACGTACGACACCTCCGCGTTTAGCACACGTTCAGCTTGATGACGTCCCACGAGCTCTTGATCCAGTTGAGCTTCACGGGAGAGTTTCGTCAGCACGACGGCGTGGTGACGGATATGATGTATCTACCGGCGCAGGGCTTCGCCTAAGCACTACAACGGCATGACCCAGGTGTGTTTCTGTGGAGGGGGGCACCGCACACGGCTAAAACAATTCAACTTGTCTGTCTTTGGGTGCCCCCTACCCCCATATATAAAGGATCAAGGGGGAGGCCGGCCGGCCCCTTGTGGCGCGCCTAGGAGGTGCAATCCTACTAGGAATAGGATTGCAATCCTATTCCTAGTAGGAACTACCAAAAGGGAGAAGGGGAAAAGGAAGGAGAGGGAGAAGGAGAAGGAAAGGGGCGCCGGCCCCCCTCCCTCCTTGTCCAATTCGGACCAAGGGGTGGGGGCGCGTGGCTCAGCCCTGGCCCTCCTTCTCTCTTTCTCCTATGGCCCATTAAGGCCCATAGCTTCCCCACGGGTTCCGGTAACCCCCCGGTACTCCGGTAAATTCCGAAACTTTACGGAACACTTCCGGTGTCCGAATATAGTCGTCCAATATATCAATCTTTACGTGTCAGACATTCCGAGACTCCTTGTCATGTCCGTGATCTTATCCGGGACTCCAAACTATCTTCGGTACATCAAAACTCATAAACTCATAATACCGATCGTCATCAAACGTTAAGCGTGCGGACCCTACGGGTTCGAGAACTATGCAGACATGACCGAGACTCATCTCCGATCAATAACCAATAGCGGAACCTGGATGCCCATATTGGCTCCTACATATTCTACGAAGATCTTTATTGGTCAAACCTCATAACAACATACATTGTTCCTTTTGTCATCGGTATGTTACTTGCCCGAGATTCGATCGTCGGTATCTCTATACCTAGTTCAATCTCGTTACCGACAAGTCTCTTTACTCGTTCCGTAATACATCATCTCGTGACTAACTCATTAGTCTTTTGCTTGCAAGGCTTATTATGATGTGCATTACCGAGAGGGCCTAGAGATACCTCTCCGACACTCGAGTGACAAATCCTAGTCTTGATCTATGCCAACATCACGAACACTTTCGGAGACACATGTAGAGCATCTTAATGATCACCCAGTTACTTTGTGACATTTGATAGCACACAAGGTGTTCCTACGGTATTCGGGAGTTGCATAATCTCATAGTCATAGGAACATGTATAAGTCATGAAGAAAGCAATAGCAGTAAAACTAAACGATCATAGTGCTATGCTAACGGATGGGTCTAGTCCATCACATCATTCTCCTAATGATGTGATCCCGTGTATCAAATGACAACTCATGTCTATGGCTAGGAAACATAGCCATCTTTGATCAATGAGCTAGTCTAGTAGAGGCATACTAGGGACATACTATTTTGTCTATGTATTCACACATGTATCAAGTTTTCGGTTAATACAATTCTAGCATGAATAAAAGACATTTATCATGATATAAGGAAATAAATTATAACTTTATTATTGCCTCTAGGGCATATTCCCTTCAGTCTCCCACTTGCACTAGAGTCAATAATCTAGTTCACATTTCCATGTGATTTAATACCGATAGTTCAGATCGTTATGTGAATAACACCCATAGTTCACATCACCATGTGGCCAATACCCAAAGGGTTTACTAGAGTCAATAATCTAGTTCACATCGCTATGTGATTAACACCCAAGAGTAGTAAGGTGTGATCATGTTTTGCTTGTGAGAGAAGTTTAGTGAACGGGTCTGACACATTCAGATCCGTATGTATTTCGCAAATTTCTATGTCTACAATGCTCGGCATGGAGCTACTCTAGCTAATTGCTCCCACTTCCAATATGCATCTAGATTGATACTTAGAGGCATCTGGATTAGTGTAAAGCTTGCATCGGTGTAACTCTTTACGACGAACTCTTTATCACCTCCATAATCGAGAAAACATTTCCTTATTTATCCTGTAACTAAGGATAATTTTGACCGCTGTCCAGTGATCTACTCCTGGATCACTTTTGTACCTCCTTGCCAAACTCATGGTAAGGTACACAACAGGTTTGGTACACAACATGGCATACTTTATAAAACCTATGGCTGTGGCATAGGGAATGACTTTCATTCTTTCTCTATCTTCTGCCGAGGTCGGGCTTGGAGCCTTACTCAACTTCATACCTTACAACTCAGGCAAGAACTCCTCCTCTGACTGATCCATTTTGAACTACTTCAAAAACTTGTCAAGGTATGTACTCATTGAAAAAAACTTATCAAGCGTCTTGATCTATCTATAGATCGTGATGCTCAATATGTAAGCAGCTTCACCGAGGTCTTTCTTTGAAAAACTCCTTTCAAACATTCCTTCATGCTTTCCAGAAAATTCTACATCATTTCCGATCGACAATATGTCATTCACATATACTTGTCAGAAAGGCTGTAGTGCTCCCACTCACTTTCTTGTAAATATAGGCTTCATCGCAAGTCTGTATAAAACTATATGCTTTGATCAACTTATCAAAGCGTATATTCCAACTCCAAGATGCTTGCACCAGTCCATAGATGGATCGCTGGAGCTTGCACAATTTGCTAGCACCTTTAGGATTGACAAAACCTTCTGGTTGCATCATATACAACTCTTCTTTAATAAATCCATTAAAGAATGCAGTTTCGTTATCCATTTGACAAATTTCATAAAATGTGGCAATTGCTAACATGATTCGGACAGACTGAAGCATCGCTACAGGTGAGAAAATCTCATCGTAGTCAACACCTTGAACTTGTCGAAAAACTTTCGCAACAAGTCGAGCTTTCTAGACAGTAACATTACCATCGGCGTCAGTCTTCCTCTTAAAGATCCATTTATTTTCAATGGCTTGCCGATCATCGGGAAAGTCAACCAAAGTCCACACTTTGTTCTCATACATGGATCCCATCTCAGATTTCATGGCCTCAAGCCATTTTGCGGAATTTGGGCTCATCATCGCTTCCTCATAGTTCGTAGGTTCATCATGGTCTAGTAACATGACTTCCAGAATAGGGTTACCATACCACTCTGGTGCGGAACGTACTCTGGTTGACCTACGAGGTTCAACAGTAACTTGATCTGAAGTTTCATGATCATCATCATTAGCTTCCTCACTAATTGGTGTAGGAATCACTAGAACTAGTTTCTGTGATGTACTACTAATCCAATTCGGGAGAAGGTACAATTACCTCATCAAGTTCCACTTTCCTCCCACTCACTTCTTTCGAGAGAAACTCCTTCTCTAGAAAGGATCCATTCTTAGCAACGAATATCTTGCCGTCGGATCTGTGATAGAAGGTGTACCCAACAGTTTCCATTGGGTATCCTATGAAGACACATTTCTCCGACTTGGGTTCGAGCTTATCAGGTTGAAGCTTTTTCACATAAGCATCGCAGCCCCAAACTTTAAGAAACGACAACTTTGGTTTCTTGCCAAACCACAGTTCATAAGGCGTCGTCTCAACGGATTTAGATGGTGCCCTATTTAACGTGAATGCAGCTGTCTTTAATGCATAACCCAAAACTATAGTGATAAATCGGTAAGAGACATCATAGATCGCACCATATCTAATAAAGTACGGTTACGACATTCGTACACACCATTACGTTGTGGTGTTCCGGGTGGCGTGAGTTGTGAAACTATTCCACATTGTTTCAAATGATGACCAAACTCGTAATCAAATATTCACCTCCACGATCAGATCGTAGAAACTTTATTTTCTTGTTACGATGACTCTCTACTTCACTCTGAAATTCTTTGAACTTTTCAAATGTTTCAGACTTGTGCTTCATCAAGTAGATATACCCATATCTGCTCAAATCATCAGTGAAGGTCAGAAAATAACGATACTCGCCACGAGCTTCAACACTCATCGGTCCACATACATCAGTATGTATGATTTCCAACAAATCTGTTGCTCGCTCCATTTTTCCGGAGAACAGAGTTTTAGTCATCTTGCCCATGAGGCATGGTTCGCAAGCACCAAGTGATTCATAATCAAGTGTTCCAAAAGTTCATCACTATGGAGTTTCTTCATGCGCTTTACACCAATATGACCTAAACGGCAGTGCCACAAATAAGTTGCACTATCATTATTAACCTTGCATCTTTTGGCTTCAATATTATGAATATGTGTATCACTACGATCGAGATCCGACAAACTATTTTCATTGGGTGTATGACCATCGAAGGCGTTATTCATGTAAACAGAATAACAATTATTCTATGACTTTAAATGAATAACCGTATTGCAACAAACATGATCAAATCATATTCATGCTTAACGCAAATGCCAAATAACATTTATTTAGGTTCTACACTAATCCCGAAAGTATAGGGAGTGTGCGATGATGATCATATCAATCTTGGAACCACTTCCAATACACATCGTCACTTCACCTTTAACTAGTCTCTGTTCATTCTGCAACTCTTGTTTCGAGTTAGTAATTTTAGCAACTGAACTGGTATCAAATACCCAGGGGTTGATATGAACACTAGTAAAGTACACATAAATAATCTTTATATCAAATATACCTTTGTTCACTTTGCCATCCTTCTTATCCACCAAGTATCTAGGGCAGTTCCACTTCCACTGACCATTTCCTTTGCAGTAGAAGCACTTAGTTTTAGGCTTGAGTTTAGCTTTGGGTTTCTTCATGGGAGTAGCAACTGTCTTGCTATTCTTCTTGAAGTTCCCTTCTTTCCCTTTGCCCTTTACTTGAAACAAGTGGTCTTGTTAACCATCAACACTTGATGCTCTTTCTTGATTTCTACCTTCGTCGATTTCAGTATCGCGAAGAGCTCGGGAATTACTTTTGTCATCCCTTGCATATTATAGTTCATCACGAAGTTCTACTAACTTGGTGATAGTGTCTAGAGAACTTTGTCAATTACTATCTTATCTGGAAGATTAACTCCCACTTGATTCAAGCAATTGTAGTACCCAGACAATCTGAGCACATGCTCACTGGTTGAGCTATTCTTCTCCATCTTGTAGGCAATGTACCGTCAGAGGTCTTATACCTCTCAACACGGGCATGAGTATGAAATACTAATTTCAACTCTTGGAACATCTCATATGCTCCGTGGCGTTCAAAAAGTTTTTGAAGTCCCGATTATAAGCCGTAAAGCATGGCGCACTAAACTATCAAGTAGTCATCATACCGAGCTTGTCAAACGTTCATAACGTCTGCATGTGCTCCTGCAATAGGTTCGTCACCTAGCGGTGCATCAAGGACATAATACTTCTGTGCAGCAATGAGGATAATCCTCAGATCACGGACCTAGTCCGCATCATTGCTACTAACATCTTTCAACTTATATTTCTCTAGGAACATATAAAATAAACGGGGAGCTATATCGCGAGCTATTGATCTACAACACAGATATGCTAATACTACCAGGACTAAGTTCATGATAAATTAAAGTTCAATTAACCATATTACTTGAAGAACTCCCACTTAGATAGACATCCCTCTGGTCATCTAAATGATCACGTGATCTAAATCAACTAAACCATGTCCGATCATCACGTGAGATGGAGTAGTTTTCAATGGTGAACATCTTATGTTGATCATATCTACTATATGATTCACGCTCGACCTTTCGGTCTCCAATGTTTCGAGGCCATATCTGCATATGCTAGGCTCGTCAAATTTAACCCGAGAATTCTGCGTGTGCAAAACTGGCTTGCACCCGTTGTATGTGAATGTAGAGCCTATCACACCCGATCATCACGTGGTGTCTCAGCACGAAGAACTTTCGCAATGGTGCATACTCAGGGAGAACACTTGTACCTTGAAATTTTGTAAGGGATCATCTTATAATGCTACCGTCATACTAACAAAATAAGAAGCATAATAAGATAAACATCACATGCAATCAAAATATGTGACATGGTATGGCCATCATCATCTTGTGCTTTTGATCTCCATCTCCAAAGCACCATCATGATTACCTTCGTCACCGGCGCGACATCTTGATCTCCATCGTAGCATCGTTGTCGTCTCGCCAACTATTGCTTCCACGACTATCGCTACCGCTTAGTGATAAAGTATAGCAATTACATAGCGATTGCATTTCATATAATGAAGCAACAACCATATGGCTCCTGCCAGTTGCCGATAACTTTACAAAACATGATCATCTCATACAAAACCGTATCACTCATCATGTATTGACCATATCACATCACAACATGCCCTGCAAAAACAAGTTAGACGTCCTCTACTTTGTTGTTGCAAGTTTTACGTGGCTGCTACGGGCTTAGCAAGAACCATTCTTACCTACGCATATAAAACCACCACGATGTTTCGTCAAGTATGTGCTGTTTTAACCTTCACAAGGACCAGGCGTAGTCACACTTGATTCAGCTAAAGTGAGAGAGACAGACACCCGCCAATCACCTTTAAGCAACGAGTGCTCATAACGGTGAAACCAGTCTCGCGTAAGCGTACGCGTAATGTCGGTCCGGGCCGCTTCATCTCACAATACCGCCGAAGCAAAGTATGACATGCTGGTAAGCAGTATCACTAGTATCGTCCACAACTCACTTGTGTTCTACTCGTGCATATCATCTACGCATAGACCTGGCTCATGATGCCACAGTTGGGGAACGTAGTATTTTAAAATTTTCCTACGATCACGCAAGATCTATCTACCAGATGCATAGTAACGAGAGGGGAGAGTGTGTCTACATACCCTCGTAGACCGGGAGCGGAAGCGTCAAGTGACGCGGTTGATGTAGTCGAACTTCTTCGCGATCCAACCGATCAAGCACCGAACGTACGACACCTCCGCGTTCAGCACACGTTCAGCTTGATGACGTCCCACGAGATCTTGATCCAGTTGAGCTTCACGAGAGAGTTTCGTCAGCACGACGGCGTGGTGACGAATATGATGTATCTACCGGCGCAGGGCTTCGCCTAAGCACCGCAACGGTATGACCGAGGTGTGTTTCTGTGGAGGGGGGCACCGCACACGGCTAAAACAATTCAACTTGTGTGTCTTTGGGTGCCCCCTACCCCCGTATATAAAGGAGCAAGGGGGGAGGCCGGCCGGCCCCTTGTGGTGCGCCTAGGAGGTGCAATCCTACTAGGAATAGGATTGCAATCCTATTCCTAGTAGGAACTACCAAAAGGGAGAAGGGGGAAAGGAAGGAGAGGGAGAAGGAGAAGGAAAGGGGCGCCCCCTCCCTCATTGTCCAATTCGGACCAAGGGGTGGGGGCGCGTGGCTCAGCCCTGGCCCACCTTCTCTCTTTCTCCTATGGCCCATTAAGGCCCATAGCTTCCCCAGGGGTTCCGGTAACCCCCCCGGTACTCCGGTAAATTCCGAAACTTTACGAAACACTTCCGGTGTCCGAATATAGTCGTCCAATATATCAATCTTTACGTCTCGGACATTCCGAGACTCCTTGTCAAGTCCGTGGTCTTATCGGGGACTCCGAACTACCTTCGGTACATCAAAACTCATAAACTCATAATACCGATCGTCATCAAACGTTAAGCGTGCGGACCCTACGGGTTCGAGAACTATACAGACATGACCGAGACTCATCTTCGGTCAATAACCAATAGCGGAACCTGGATGCTCATATTGGCTCCTACATATTCTACGAAGATCTTTATCGGTCAAACCGCACAACAACATGCGTTGTTCCTTTTGTCATCAGTATGTTACTTGCCCAAGATTCGATCGTCGGTATCTCTATACCTAGTTCAATCTCGTTACCAACAAGTCTCTTTACTCGTTCCGTAATACATCATCTCGTGACTAACTCATTAGTCTTTTGCTTGTAAGGCTTATTATGATGTGTGTTACCGAGAGGGCCCAGAGATACCTCTCCGACACTCGGAGTGACAAATCCTAGTCTTGATCTATGCCAACACCACGAATACTTTCGGAGACACCTGTAGAGCATCTTTATGATCACCCAGTTACGTTGTGACGTTTGATAGCACACAAGGTGTTCCTACGGTATCCGAGAGTTGCATAATCTCATAGGCATAGGAACATGTATAAGTCATGAAGAAAGCAATAGCAGTAAAACTAAACGATCATAGTCCTATGCTAACGGATGGGTCTAGTCCATCACATCATTCTCCTAATGATGTGATCACGTTGATCAAATGACAACTCATGTCTATGGTTAGGAAACATAGCCATCTTTGATCAATGAGCTAGTCTAGTAGAGGCATACTAGGGACATACTATTTTGTCTATGTATTCACACATGTATCAAGTTTCCGGTTAATACAATTCTAGCATGAATAAAAGACATTTATCATGATATAAGGAAATAAATAATAACTTTATTATTGCCTCTAGCGCATATTTCCTTCAGGAAAGGCCTCATTCTTCACTGTTGCTGATGATGGCGCCTTGTACTTCAAAGGCCGCCTAGTGGTTCCGAGTAAGAGCGAAAACCTGGAAAAGACTCAGGAGGTTATGAAAGAAGCTTATGATATGCCTTTGTCTATTCATCCTGGTAGTACCAAGATGTACAAAGACATTCGTCAAAGATTCTAGTGGTCTAATATGAAGCAAGACATTGCTCGTTATGTTGCTGAGTGTGACGTTTGCCGTCGTATCAAAGCGGAACATCAAAGGCTTGCTGGAACCTTGTAACCTATCTCTATTCCTAAATGGAAATGAGACCATGTTGAAATGGACTTCGTCACTGGATTTCCTAAATCTCAGAAAGGTTTCTCGTCGTCATTGACCGGCTTTCTAAAGTTGCACATTTTCTGGCTGTCAAAGAAACGATTACCGCTAGTCAGCTGGCAATTCTCTACATGTCCAAAATTGTTTCAATTCACGGTATTCCACTAGTAATCAGTTCAGACCATGGCAGTTTATTCACTTCAAGATTCTGGGCAAGTTTCCAAGAAGCTATGGGCCCACATCTGTCATTCAGTACTACTTTTCATCCTCAGTCGCAAGGGCAAGTTGAACGCGTCAATTAAGTTCTCGAAGACATGCTTCCAGCTTGTGTAATTTCCTTCGGCAAGAAATGGGAGGAATCTCTCCCGTATGCTGAGTTCTCTTATAATAATAGCTATCAAGCTAGTCTGAAGATGGCTCCCTTCGAAGTGTTATATGGACGAAAGTGTCGAACCCCTCTGAACTGGTCAGAAACTAGGGAACATTCACTCTTCGGTCCGGATATTACTCAACACGCTAAAGATCAAGTCCGCGTCATCGGCGAGAATCTGAAGACTGCTCAGTCACGTCAGAAAATTCAGTATGTCCTTCATCATCAAGACATGGTCTATCAACCTAGTGAAAAGGCTTATCTTCGAGTTGCACCAATGAAGGGTGCTCACCACTTCGGGATCAAGGGCAAGTTGGCTCCTCGCTATATTGGTCCATTCACTATTCTGGAAAGGCGTGGAAAGGTGGCATATCAACTGGAGCTGCCACCGAACCTTTCTCAGGTTCACGATGTGTTCCACGTGTCTCAACTCCACCGCTGCTTCAAGGACCCAGTCCGAGCAGTAGACCACGAAGTGATCGAGTTGCAACAGGACCTCTCCTATAAAGAGCATCCGGTCCGCATTCTCGACCAAGCTGAACGTCGCACACGTCAGAAGGTGATCAAGTTCCTCAAAGTCTAGTGGTCGCATCACTCTGAAGATGAAGCCTCTTGGGAACGCGAGGATTGTCTTCGCGAAGAATACCCCACACTGTTTCCTTCTACCTCCTAAATCTCGGGACGAGATTTCTTGTAGTGGAGGAGAATTGTAACGCCCGGATAGTTAAGCTACAGTGAACCTATGCTAATGATGCCACATCACCTCGATTATTGTTGCTGATCTCGCGTTGGATCAAAACTGTTAAATTCAAAATTTAAATTTAGCAAACAGTAAAAGTTTTCAAAACATTAAAACAAAAATGTTCGGTGTGTGACAAATATTGCGTAGGTATTTATGGTGAAGGAACCACACTTTTACCGGATGCCTAAATATTTTAAAATAAATTAAAACAGGAAGAAAATAAATAAAAAGGAAAATAACAAAAACAGAAAAACTAAAACTAACAGAAAAAGAAAAGAAAAGGCCCCTTGGCCAACTGGGCCAAATGGCCCAGCTGGCCACCAGGCCGGCCCAACCCCACTCGGCCAAGGCCCACCCCCACTCCACCATAACCCCCCATAGGCCAAACCCTAACCTAACACCACACACTCCCCCCACGTCTCTCTCTCTCGCCCCACCCCCGATCCAGATCGGGATCAGGGTGACCGCGCCCAAGACGCCGGATCGCCGCCGCTCGGATCCGCGTCGCCGACCTCCTCCTCGCCGGACTGCCTCCTCCTCCTCAACGGCATGCCTCCTCTTCGTCACTGTCGTCCCCGTCGACCTCCTCGACCCCCGCTGCCACGGCCCCTACACCCCCTGTCGTGAGCTCGCCTCCCCTCCTCTTCTTCTCCTCGTCCGCGAGACGCGAACACACGCACGCACACCCCGCACAGCCAGCGCTGCTGCGTCCACCCCGACTGGCGCCTCTCCACGGCCATGCCACCGCGCCGCCCCCGCGCTGCTGGCCTCGCCTCGCCCGTGCCGCGCGTGCCAACCGCCGCCTCCGCTGTGCTGCGCTGCTGCTTCTACACCGCAGCCGCCCCCTGCGCCGCCTCCCCACTGCCGTCGACGCGTCGCCGCCCCCACTGCCGCGGCCGTCCCTCTGCGCTCGACCGCGTCGCCGGCGCGCTCCGGCGCCCGGGCCGCACAACCCGCTGGTTACGGCCGCGCCTGGCCACGCCAGTGCCGCGCCCGGCTGCGCCAGCGCCACGCCCGGTTGCGCCAGTGCCGCGCCCGGCTGCACCAGCGCCACGCCTGGCCGCGCCGGCCCCTCCTGTCGCTGCCGACCCTCCGCCGTTCCGCCGAGCCGCTGCTGCCCTGCCACCCGCTCACCGCATCGGCCTCACCCCGGGCCTCGCCCCGCTCGTCTCCGGCCGCCACGACCCCTGCTTCCCCTCCGCCCGCCTCGCCACGCGCGTCGCCGCTCGCTACTCGCGGCCGGCCCCGGCCTCCGGCCTCGCGCCGCCGTCGGGCGGGTCCGCCCGTACGGCACCCAGCGCCCCTCGGGCAGCTCCCGTCGCCCCAGCACCCAAAACCCGCTAATGCCCCCACGGGCCTATGACAGCAGGCCCCATGGCACCTACGAACGAAATAAAAAAGGATTTTAAAAAATAAAATAAATAATAATAATAATAATAATTAATTAAAATATTATTAATTAGTTAATTAATTAAGTTAATTAATCATCATTAGCTTAATCTAAACACTAGTTAACCTAATTAATTCTGTTTAGTTTATCAGTCAATGACATGTGGACCCCACACGTCAGTTTGACCAGTCAACACCTCTGTTGACTGCTGACGTCATGCTGATGCAATAATTCAATTTTCAAATTTATTTAATAATTAATAAATTAGAAAATGTTTTAAAACTTTAAAAATTAATATAAAATAATCCGTAACTCGGATGAAAATACTTTGTACATGAAAGTTGCTCAGAATTTTGAGACGAATCCGAATACGCAGACCGTTCGTCAACCACACATCCCTACATTACCGAACCTGCAACTTTCCCCCTCCGTTTCATCCGCTCGAAAACGTGAAACACTGGGAATACTTCCCGGATGTTTTCCTCCTTCGCCAGTATCACCCGGTACTAAGTTAGGGCACACCTAGCACCGATACATGTCATGACATGCATCGTCATGCATCTGTTTGCATTGTATTCATTGTTTCTTCCCCCTCTTCTCTCCGGTAGACTACGAGACCGACGCTGCTGCTGCCCTGATTGACTACGGTGTTGATGACCCCACCTTCGCTGCCGAGCTTCCAGGCAAGCCCCCCCCTTGATCAACCTAATATGGCCTATTCTTCTCTCTACTGCTTGCATTAGAGTAGTGTAGCATGTTACTGCTTTCGATAATCCTATTCTGCTGCATAGCCTGTCATTGTTGCTACAACTGTTGATACCTTTACCTGCAATCCTAAATGCTTAGTATAGGAAGCTAGTATGCCATCGGCGGCCTACACCCTTGTCCGTC
This sequence comes from Secale cereale, assembly GCA_902687465.1. Lineage (NCBI taxonomy): Eukaryota > Viridiplantae > Streptophyta > Magnoliopsida > Poales > Poaceae > Secale > Secale cereale. Next base: position 156,063,706 of record LR738714.1, on the reverse strand, counting down.
TGCCCTGCTATTCTATCGGGTTGTGATCACTTGGGTGTGATCATGGGTATATATTACATACATATTATACATGATACATGTTGTGACTAAAGTCGGGTTGGCTCGTTGAGTACCCGCGGTTGATTCACGGATCGGGGGATGGAAGGACATACTTTCCCGACGGCCCTCTGTGTGGATCTTTGTCAGGTTGAGACACCTAGGATACAGGTGGGCTGGCCCTGGTCGTTGTCCGCGATTATTTCCTAATAACACGCTTAACGAGATTGGATATTTGATCTGAGTCTGGCTGTTGGCCTATAGGCACTAACCAGCTACGTGGGAACAATTATGGGCACTCGACATCGTGGTATCAGCCGAAGCCTTCTTGACGTCAGCGACTTAGCGGCGCGCGCCGGATTGGACTGGAACGCCCGGGCATGACCCAGGAAAGTGTGTCCGGTCAAATGGGATCGAGCGTGCTAGGTTATGTGGTGCACCCCTGCAGGGAAGTTAATCTATTCGAAAAGCCGTGTCCCTCGGTAAAAGGACGACCCGGAGGTGTATTCCGACCTCATGACAACTATAACCAGACACTTGTTAAAACACACCCAGATGAGTTCCAGATATAACTCAGTGGTTGCTCTCTCACAGGGTGATGTGTGGGAGGATCGCCGAGTAGGATTATGCTATACGATGTTACTTGGTGAACTTACCTTCTACTCTCTTCTACTGCTACAAGATGGAGGCTTCCACAAGCGTAGTCTTCGATTGGATTAGCTATCCCCCCTTATTCTGGCTTTTTGCAGTTCAGTCCACAGATATTACCCATATCATTGTTACCATTGCATTTGTAGTATAGATCCTTGCTTGCGAGTACTTTGGATGAGTACTCATGGTTGCTTTGCTCCCCCTTTTCCCCCTTCTGTTCCTTCTTCTCAAATGATGCAACCAGATGGTGGAGCCCAGGAGCCAGACGCCACCTACGATGAATCCTACTACACCGGAGGCGCCTACTACTACGTGCAGTCTACCGACGACGACCAGGAGTAGTTTAGGAGGATCCCAGGCAGTAGGCATGCTCCTCTTTTGATCTGTATCCCAGTTTGTGCTAGCCATCTTATGGCACCTTGTTTAACTTTATGTCTGTACTCAGATATTTGTTGCTTCCGCTGACTCGTCTATGATCGAGCACTTGTATTCGAGCCCTCGAGGCCCCTGGCTTGTAATATGAATCTTGCATGACTTTTTACTTTTAGAGTTGTGTTGTGATATCTTCCAGTGAGTCCCTGGTCTTGGTCGTACACATTTGTGTGCATAATTAGTGTACGGTCAAATCGGGGGCGTCACATGGGTAATACTTCTTTAAATACTTTCCATTAAGAGCTCGAGGTAACAATGTGCCTTGTACGGATTCCACCAAATATGAGTTTCCGGGAACTTCTCTTGTAATCTTAAAAGGACCTTCCCAACTAGGAGACCACTTCCCGAATTTTCTATCTTTTGAACCAATTAGTAGAATCACCTTCCACACGAGATCGCCAACTTGGAAATTCTTCAACTTGATCTTCTTATTGTAAGCTCTTGCCACACTCAACTTATCTCTCTCTATGGCCTTCAAAGCAGCCAAACGTTTGTCGATGACTTCATCAATATCGTCCATCATCAAGTTATAAAAGTCTATCGCCGATAAATCATTTTGTTTGGCTATTCTCAAAGCATTCAAATTGACTTCCACTGGTAAAACGACCTCTTGGCCATAAACGAGCTCATATGGAGTTACCTTTATAGCACCATGCCTTGAGATTCTGTGTGCCCACAAAGCTTCGGACAGTAGCTCATGCCATCTCCTTGGATTATCCTCAATCTTCTTCTTGATGAACTTGATTAATATTTTATTGCTAGACTCAGCTTGTCCATTGGCTTGGGAAAAATATGGGGGAGGAATTGAGCAACTTTATCTTATATGATTCGGCAAATTCTCTAACTTGATGTGACATAAAGGATGAACCTTGGTCCATAGTTAACGTTTGAGGGATGCCGAATCTATGAATAATGTGCTCAGTTATGAATTGAGTTACCTCTGTACATGTCGTATTTTTGAGCGGTATTGCTTCAGACTATTTAGTGAAATAATCAGTTGCCACCAACATGAACCGATGCCCTTTTGTAGAATAAGTATGAATCTCTCCAATAAAGTTTAAACCCCAACCTCTAAAAGGCCACGGCTTGATAATAGGATGTAACATAGCAGCGGGAGCCAACTGAATATAACCAAACTTTTGACAAGCTTCACATCCTTTATAATACCGGAAGCAATCATTAACCATTGGCGGCCAATAAAATCCATCACGTCATAATAACCATTTCATCTTGGGAGCCGACTGATGAGTGCCACAAATACCTTCATGGGCCTCTCCCATAGCAACTCTTGTTTGGTCTTCGTCCAAGCACTTTAAAAGAACATCATCAACCGTTCGACGATAAAGATCATCATCTCTCATTGTGTATTTGAAAGCCATACGTCGAACAGTCGTGTCCACCCTTTTACTAGGATCACACAAATAATCAATAATGGGTTTCTTCCAGCCTTGATTTTCTCCTGCATTAAATATTTTATTAGCGGCCGAAATGGTGGGCTCCGGTTCAGCCTCCCTTATGTTGGCAAGACTAGACATCGGCCTTTCAGAAATATGAAACATGCCACGATCAACATGATAGCCGGATGCTTGTTGTGCCAACTCATTTGCTCTCCAATTGTCAGGTCTTGATATATGAGCAATGCTAAAATAATCCAAAACAAAAATTATATCTAGACATTTTTCAAGATAAACATTAAGTGATTCGTCAAAACATTGAAAAACTTTGGATATTTGCTGCACTACTAATAATGAATCACCAAAAGCCTCAATATGTGTAACACTTATGGCAAGCAACATCTCTAAGCCGAATAACAATGCTTCATATTCGGCTTGATTATTTGTGCAAAAATATTCTAAGCGACACGAGGCTTCAAAAACAGCACCATGAGGAGATGTGTAAACAATACCGACAGCTTGGCCGTTGCTACAAACTAATCCATCAAAATATAATCTCCATAGTACTAATGAGACAAGATTTATATCAATATCATGCTTGTCATCAATCCAATGCTCAACAATAAAATTAGCAACAATTTGGCCTTTCATGGATTTCAGAGATTCATAAGGCAAATCATATTCAATTAAAGCATAAGCCCACTTGCCAATTCTACCACTAAGAATTGGCCTATGCAACATGTATTTGATGACATTGGTTTGACAAGCTATAATGCAAGTACTAGGCACTAGATAATGTCTCAAATTTGTGCAAGCATAATATAAACATAAGCATAATTTATCAATAAATGTATACCTTGTCTCGGTGTCCAATAAGCGTCGGATCAAATAAGTAATAGCATGCTCCTTTCCTTCGGTCTCTTGAGTCAAAAAACACAAATAACACCTTCCTCCGCTGCAATGTAAAGTCCAAATGGCTCCCTGTGCCTGGGCGCATTCATAACCGGAGGAGTGCACAAATATTTCTTAATTATATCAAATGCCTCTTGTTGTTTTGCCCCCAAGTAAAATCAACATCATTCTTTAGCCTAAGGTTATGAGTAAATGCATCAACCTTCCCTGATAGATTGGCTATGAACCTCCTCAAATAATTGACCTTGTCAATGAATTTTTGCATATCTCTCTTGCATGTTGGAGCCTCTACTTTCTGTATAGCTTCTATCTTTTTGGGATCAATTTCCACGCCATCTTCATGAATAATGAAACCCAGAAACTTCCCAGCCGATACACCAAAGGCACACTTCAAAGGATTCATTTTCAGCCCATGTTTCTTCATTCTTTCAAAAGCCAAACGCAAATCGGCTAAGTGAGATTCAAAAGCATCCGATTTGACAACAATATCATCAATATAGACCTCAAGTATAACACCAAGTAAATCATGAAAAATTAAATTGATAGCCCTTTCATACGTGGCGTCGGCATTCTTTAATCCAAAGGTCATCACCATCCACTCAAATAAACCAAGGAAACCGGGGCATCGAAAAGCAGTTTTGGACATGTCCTCTTCGGCTATAAAAATCTGATTATACCCCACATTACCATCAAGAAAGCTAATGACCTTATGTCCAGAAGCATCATTAATAAGCATATCAGCTATTGGCATGGGATACTCATCTTTAGGTGTAGCTCTATTCAAATCTCTGAAATCAATGCAGACCTCAACTTGCCAGAGCCTTTCTTCTCTACTGGCACAATGTTAGAAATCCACTCGGCCTACCTGCAAGGTCTAATAAAGTTAGCTTTAAGCAAACGACCGATCTCTTCCTTGATCCGGTCATACGTTTTTGGATTAAACTTTATGGCCGATTGCTTGTATGGTCTAAAACCGGCCTTTATAGGTAACCAATGTTCCACTAGCTCTTGGCTTAAACCTGGCATCTCATTATATTCCGATGCAAAGAAACAAACATATTCTTTCAATAGCTCGATCAACCTAGCTTTATGACCAGCTCTTAAGTTTTTGTTTACAAATGTCGGCCTAGGAATTGAACCATCTCCTATATCTATCTCTTGTAATGGATCGGCTAATGTAAAACCTTGTCCTAATTTATCCATATCATCTAACTGTAATGCCCAGGATGGGACTATATCTCCTACGTGTCGAGGCACGACTTAAAGATATAAGTCCATTCTGGAGTGATCGCAAGTTTGGTACCTTTGCACATCTCATGTAAAAATAGGGACGGAAAACTGAAAATGATAGTTGGCTTACACTCGCCACGTCACACAAATTCATTACAGATTCAAACATCATCCGAATAAAACATCACAGCCCATCTAAGGGTAAAGATCCAAATGACAAGATACCAAACATAAGATTAAACCACAGGTCTAGATCATATCCTAGTAGAAGCTCTACTGATCAACCGGATAGTTCACATAGTAACGGCTACGCTCCTCGTCGTACTCCCAGTCTAGCTCAGTGCCATCGCCTGTGTAGCTCACCATCATACCTGCATCTGGTGTGGTGAAGTAACTGTGAGCCACAGAGGACACAGCAATCCCGTTCCCGGGTAACACGACTATTTAAGCCTTGGGTGTGGAACAAGGCTGAAGAAAGAACAAGAGTCTGCAGCATCACTAGCCTAGCTTACGTAAAAGAGAGCGAGAAGAGAAGGTGCCTCGGTCGAGAGATGATCACGAAGTGATCCTAACTAGCAAGTCAAACATAACCCCACCGTGTTCACTTCCCGAATCCCTTTCGGAAAATGACCGTCACGGTACACACGCTGGTAGTGTATTGGAACATGGTGTCAAGTTTTCTACAACCGGATATTAACAAGCTCCCATCTGCCACATAACCGCGGGCACGGCTTTCGAAAGTTCAAAACCCTGCAAGGGTGTTCCAACTTGGCCCATGACAAGCCCACGATCCGCGGAGTCGCAACTCTAAGGTGGGAAGGCCCGAGTATTCTCGGAATCCCGTGCTCAAGATACTCCGACTAAGGTAAGGCTAATCCAGCAAATCCTCCCGGCGTGCCGACACCCTGACAATAGCCGCGCGTATCTAGTCTTAGGCCACGACCGGATAGGTCAGCCTACAGGTATATACCAATCCTCGAGTTTCCTCGTGGTGGCCCCGCAGTCTGCCCAGTTTGGACCAACACTCATGTGGAGCACTGGCCCGGGGGTTGTTAATTAAGAACTCGGGTTTGTAAGACCCTATGCAAGTTTTTAGTTATTAGGCGAATAGTACCAATGTTGGGACTTGCTGGAAAAGACTTAGCACTTAGCGGTTTATCGAGGGGGTCCCATAACCCCAACCGTGTGAGGAACACATAATCAAGGAACATAACACCGGTTTATACGGTTCCTAGCGGCATGAGTGGAACAAAACACCAAGCAAAAGGCTTAGCCTTCCACCCATTACCAATATATAGATGATTTCATTTAATAATTTAATATAGTGTGATATCCCAACAAGCTTCAACAAGAAGCAAGAATCTTCAATCTTCACCTGCAACTAACAATGCTATAAGAGGGGCTGAGTGAAGCCTACGTATTGCCAATCAATGGTTTGCATAGGTAGGGTGGTTAAACAGGTTCATGGTTACGATAGGAGGTTGACAGGAAAAACATGGGCATCGAGGCAAGACTATAGATCGAGACTTCTAGCAATAGGCAAATATAGTAATGTTATCGGGGTTCGGTCATCTTGCCTGAAGAGTTGTCGATGGGATCGTAAGAGGGGTCCTCGTTCTCAACCTCGGTAGTAACCTCGTGCTCGTACTCGTACTCGGTCTCAGCTTCCGGCTCTACTCAAACACAAGAACACAAGGCAACGAATCAAACAAGATGCAATGCGCAGAAAAAAATACTGGATGCATGACTGGTGCACTATGGAAGCACAGAAAGTCTACTTAGGAAGCACAGTGTTACAGCACAACAATATGCATCAAGCTAAATGCTTCAAAACATGATAACAATAGGATATTATGAATCTACATGCAAAAACACACAAGTTACATATAGGACTTGCTCAAAACGGAGCAACGGGCTAAAAGTTACACCCGAAACAATAAACATGCACAAGCTGAAAATAACAGCGACATAGCAACTTCGGGGCAAGAGATAAATGGCCTACAGCACTCAAACATCATGGCAAGGAGCATGGACATAAATTAGACATACTCTACAGCAAACAAGTCCATTGGAGCATCCCCAAAGGAGCCATGGATCAATAGCAACAAGCTATGACATATTGAACTTGAGAACAAAAACCTGACAGCAGTAATTTGTTGCAACTTGGGAGCAAAAGTTAAATATGCTACAACCACTCAAATAAGCATGTGAGAGCATGAATGGATAGCCAACAACTTATACAACAAGGAATCATCAAGAGTCACTCCAAAACTAGCATGGATTTGCCTAGAACAACAAGCAAACATGGCATCTGGAAATTACAGATTCCAGACTTAGTGAAATTTCACGAAGTGTTAAAACATCAGTTTCATCATGGCATCTTTGAGGCAAGTTTAAGTCACCTCAAAGCTAAACATGGCAAGTGGTAAGCACCACAGCAAAGTACTCATGATGGTGAATCCAAAACATCTAAGCATGCATCAAGGGGACAAACATATCAATAGCAACGAGCTCCTCTACGAGGCATCTCGTAACAAGTTTAACAACATATCAGCCACATAGCACTTTGCAAAGGAGATAAACAAGGCAAGATGAAATCTATCATGCAAGCTAAAGCACCCAACATGTAGAGCATTTCATGACGAACACGTGGACATATCATTTGCATCATTTGGATAAACATGCACCAAGTTATCACATTGCAAAGATGGCATGGAAACAACAACTAACAGCAGTTTATAATAAGTAGCACTCTTCCAACAGATATTTAAGCATCTAGATGACCTCAAACATGCATGGCACAATGGAACAAAACGTAGTACAAGTCTCCACGATCATTTTGACATATCATTTGCTCAAAACGGACCACCACACAAAAAGTTATCACCATTTCAAAACAGCATCAGACAACAAAAACTAGGGGGACTTAGAGAAAAAATGAGGGGCTACCTCCGGGTCAAAGGAAAGTCAACGCGGGCTCGGAGGCGGATCGGGCCGGCTTAACGGGCTGCCGGAGCGGGGCTTCGGCCCGTTAGGCCAGATCGGACCGGGTGGCGAGGGGATCGGGATCGGGATCCCCCAGACGATCCCGACGGCGGCGGCGCTTGGAGGCTCGAGGGCGGCGGCCTGGGAGGTCGGCGGCCCAGGCGGCGGTGAGGGGCTGGCGCGGCCTGGCTAGTGGCGGGCCTGGCCGGCGGCGGCGGGCAAGGGAACGGCGGCGGGGCCGGCTGTAATGCCCCGGATGTAATACTTTCCCTTGTGGGCATATAATATATCTCCGGCTTCATCTATTTCCATTCCGGGTTCTTGTCTTTCGGGTTTTCGTCGTTTTGTTGTGTGAGTGTGTGGCATTCATTCATATCATGTAGACATGTGCATCGCATTGCATTTGTGTTGTCGGTTGCATCCGGTTCCACGTGTTTCTTCCCGTTGTCCGTTTCGCGTTCCGGAGCTCCCTCACGTGTCCGTGACGTCCCGTAGGCCTACTTTGTTGTTTGGGCGTGTAACGTTACCGGTGTGCCGTGAGGTTGTTGTCTGTGTTGTTGTTTTGTTGTGTGCAACCCGCCTCTCAAATCTCGTCTCGTTTGGACTCCGTTGGCTATCCCATCCGTTGTTCGTGTGGGTCCAAAGTGCCTTCACTTTGTGTCCCAGAAACACCCCTACTGCAGTCTACTACTTTCTCCTAGGCCCTTCTTAACTACCCCCGCGATCGGATCCGTCGGATCGCGATCGGAGGGCTCCAAACACCCCTAAATTCCCCCCTAACCCTAAAAACTGCTATATAATAGACCCTAGTCTATTTTGGGCATCTAGATTCTTCTCCACTCTCTCCCCCTCTTTTTTTCCCTCAGATCTAGCCCCTTCTTCTCCATCTGGCCAGTTCCCGAGGGAACCAGCCAAATCCATCGAAGCCAAGCGGCAGCGCCGACCGGATCCATCGATCCCGCAGCTTCCCCGTTCGAAGCCAGCGCCAAGTCAACGCCAGGCCAGCGACCGCACGTCGCCTGGTTCGATCGCTCCATCCGAACGGGCGCCTCGCTCCCCCAGCGGCCCGTACGCCTCCCCGCGAGGCCCATCGTCAGCAGCTCGCCAGGTGGAAGCCCAGCCAGGCTGCCGCACTTCCTCCGTCGGGTCCCCACATCGCCAGCGCAGCGCTCCGTCGTTCGCCCGAGGCCACCTGGGCCTCACCATCCCCCCCCGCCCGCTCGGCCCGACCGCGCCACCCTCCAGGCCACGCCACTGCAGACGCCAGGCCCCCCGCGCGGGCCGCTTCTCCGGTCGCCAGCCGCCGGCCCATCCCGAGGCTGCTCCGCGGGCCGCCACCGCGGGCCACCGCCTCTGCCTCGCCGGCTGGGCCGTCCCAGCCGCCACGGTCCGAAGCCGCCGCCACCACGGGCCGCGCCAGGCCCGTCTTCGCCTCCCCGGCCCGATTATCTCCAGATCTAGGTTGACCCTCAAATTTTTCTTCTAAGTCCCAGAATTTTGATCTGTGATGCTACCTTTCAACTGTTGTATCTTTTTGTGTGTTGCTCCGATTCGCGCATATAGCATGTCCAGACGTTCGTGGGTTCGTGCACTACGTTTCATCTGCTGTTGTCATGCATGTTAGGAGTCATCTAGGTGCTCGTTTTGCTGTTGCAAGAGTGCATCATGATATAAACTGCTGCTATGTGATGTTTTTGTGTCATCTTTGCCATGTGATATCTTTTAGCTCGTTTGTCCGAATGATGCAAATGACATGTCCACGTGTTCGTCTTGCCATGATCTACATGTTGTATGTGCTAGGAAGCATGTTAGATTTATTCTTGCCATGTTTATCATCGTTGCAAAGTGCCATGTGGCTGTGATGTTGTTTCACTTGTTATGAAATGCCATCTTGTTGAGCTCGTTGCAATCGTTGTGTTTATCTCCATGAAGCATGCTTGTGTGTTTCGGGATCACCTTCATGTGTACTTTGATGAGGTGCTTACCTCTTGCCATGTTTAGTTTCGAGGTGACTTAAACTTGCTCTTTTAGATGCTATGATGAAATTGCTGTTTTAGGACTTAGTGGATTTTCACTAAGTCTGAAATCTGTAACGTTCCGATGCCATGTTCGTGTGATGTTCTAGGACAAAGCATGATAGTTTTGGAGTGGATCTTGATTGTTCCTTGTAGTATATATTGTTGTCTTTCCATTCATGTCCTCACATGTCTATTTAAGTGGCTGTAGCATGTTTATCTTTTGCTCCAAAGTTTCAATAAAATTCTGTTGCCAGAATTTTATTGTCAAGTTCCATATGTCCAAGATCATTGCTATTGATCCGTGGCTCCGTTGGGGGTGCACCTTTGGACTTAGTTGCTGTAGTATATGTCTAGTTTGTGTTCATGTCCTTTGCCATGTTGTTTGATTGCTGTAGCTCAATTATTTTGAGCTCCGAAGTTGCTATGTTGCTGTAATTTTCAGCTTTCGCTCATTTCTTGTTTCGGGCATAACTTTTAGCCCGTAACTCCGATTTCAGCGAATCTTACATGAAACTTGATTGATTTTCTGTGTAGATTAATAATATCAGTTTGTTATCATGTTTTGAGGTGTTTTGCTTGAGTGATATTTTACGTGCTCCGTATGCATCCTTAGTGCATCCATCATGCATCCATCATTTTCGAGTGCGCATTGCATCTTGTTGATTTGTGCTTGGTGTGATTGTTTTGTTTAGAGACGGAAGCAGAGTCTGAGTTCGAGTACGAGCACGAGGTTTCCAACGAGGTTGAGCACGAGGACCCTTCTTACAATCCGAACGACTTCTCTTCAGGCAAGATCACCGAACCCCGATAACATTACTATCTTTGCCTATTGCTAGTAGTTCCGATCTATAGTTTTGCCTCGATGCCCATGATCTTCTTGTCAGCCTCCTACTTGTAGCCAATTGCCATGTTTAACCAACCTACCTATGCAAACCGTTGCTTGGCTAAGTACGCTTCGCTCAGCCCTTCTTATAGCATTGCTAGTTGCAGGTGAAGATCGAAGATGCTTGCTTCATGTTGAAGTTTGGTTGGGTTATATCACACTATATAAATGCTTAAAATGAAATCATCTATACATTGGCAAGGGTGGAAGGCTAAGCCTTTTGCTTGGTGATTTGTTCCACTCATGCCGTTAGGAACCGTATAAACCGGTGTTATGTTCCTTGATTATGCGTTCCTAACACGGTTGGGGTGTATGGGACCCCCTCGATAAACCGCTAAGTGCTAAGTCTTTTCCAGCAAGTCCCAACATTGGTACTATTTGCCTAATAACAAACTAAACTTGCATAGGGACTAATTAACCCTCTTTCTTAATCAACAACCCCGGGCCAGTGCTCCACATGAGTGTTGGTCCGAAACGGGGAGTCTGCGGGGCCGCCTTGGGGCAACCCGAGGTATCTGGTATACACCCATAGAATCGCCCATCTGGTCGTGTCCTGAGACTTAGATACGCGCGGCTACTATCAGGGTGTCGACACGCCGGGAGGATTTGCTGGATTAGCTTTACCTTAGTTCGGTATATCTTGAGCACGGGATTCCGAGAATACTCGGGTCTTCCCACTTTGGAGTTGCGACTCCGCGGATCGTGGGCTTGTAATGGGTCAAGTTGGAACACCCCTGCAGGGTTTGAACTTTCGAAAGCCGTGCCCGCGGTTATGTGGCAGATGGGAGCTTGTTAATTCCGGTTGTAGATAACTTGACACAATGTTTCTAATACACTACCAGCGTGTGTTCCGTGACTGTCAATTTCCGAATAGGGATTCGGGAGTTGAACACGGAGGGGTTATGTTTGTGGAGCTTGTAGCTAGGATCACTTCGTGATCACTTCTCGACCGAGGCTTTCTCTTCTCGCTCTCACTCACGTAAGCTAGTTGCTAGTTGCTGCTGCAGACACTTATTCTTTTCTTCAGCCTTTCCTCCCCCAAAGGCTTAAATAGTCTTGTTACCCGGTAACGGGATTGCTGAGTCCTCTGTGGCTCACAGTTACTTCACACACCAGATGCAGGTCCAGCTGTGAGCTATCCAGGTGATGGCACCGAGCTGGATTGGGAGTACGACGAGGAGCGTAGTCGGTACTATGTGCGATACCCGGATGATCAGTAGTGGAGACTCCTACTAGGATTCGGTCCGCCTGTGGTTGATATTTAAGTTTGGTATCTTGCATTTGGATTTTGCCCTTAGAGGGTTGTGATGTTCTTAATGTATGTTGATTGAGACTTGAATTGTAATTCTGTGACGTGGCGAGTGTAAGCCAACTATTTATGTTTACAATCCCCTCTTTTACATGAGTTGTGCAAAGATTACCAAACTTGAGATCATTCTAGGATGGATTTATGCCTTTAAGTCGTGCCTCGACACGTAGGAGGTATAACTCCATCCTGGGCATTACAAGTTGGTATTCAGAGCCTTCTCCGACCTAGGAGCCCCCACTGTTTGATCGAATCGTTGACGGTCGAGTCTAGGCACACACTGAAAACTTTTTGAGTCCTATATTATATCGGAGAGTAGGATTTCTTTGTTTCTTATCCCCTTTCTCTCTGGTGAGGACTCCTGACGACTACTCTTGTCTCTCCTATCTTCAAAAAATTGCACAAATTTTTTTTAGGAATCCCGCGAGTATTCTGGGATTGTTTCGATGTTCTTGTGACAAGGATATTGTTCTCGATGCCTCCTGTTACCGAGGAGTTGAGCTTCGGGGTATTGTTGTCACAAGCATATCGCGGTAGTACTAAATACTTAAGACGGCCGACATCGAAAATCTCTCCTATACGGCCAGTGGCAAGATAACCCCGACATCACCCAGTACTGGGGAGGTAGTTCGGGAGTATTGCCATAGCTTGTTATAGTGGATGCTTTTCGAAGGTCCGAGGTACACAGTTTCCGAGAAAGACTGGTTATGTGTTGAAGGATGGATACACCTGGATGTAGGTTTAGAGTTGATTGCGCGGTGCTTCCCGTGTATCCCCAACACCTGATTGCATAACTGGAATCTTTCGGAAATCTATAGGTGGGTTTTATCCAGTAGATCGTAGGCATTCTTCCAACGAATGCAGGTTAGTGAGTTCGGGGTTCTACATTGAGTGAAGTGGTTTATGACCGATGTTACTATCAGGAGTTGCATCTTAAAGGATCCTTGGCTATGCTGATCCGGGGATTGCAAAACCTTTTCGTAACGCGTTCATATGCTTTCAGCACAAAGATGTTAGAACGAAACTCCTCTCTTGTGTTTGTTCCCATCCGTACCTTGTTGTTTTTTCTTATTTTCATTTTGATCCCTATGTGGCTTCTCGTGAAGATTGATGTTATCATTTAACTGAGAATATCATTCGTTCCTCTTGTTCGAATGATTTCATTCGTTCTTATTGTTCGAATGATTATTGTGAAGACTTGATGCAATTCATGCCATTGATTCAGCTTATTCCTTTTGTCAATCAATTGCTGATTCGTGGTCATCTCTTTCAGGATGGCTCCGAAAAGGGTTCCCAACGCTAACCCAGAGGTGGAAGAGGTTCCAGAACATCCTCCTTCCCCTCCTCCTCCGCCTGAGGCTTGGAGAGCAATTATGCAGACTACAGCTCAGAACACCCAGTTGATGATGCAGATGATGCAGCAGATGCAAGCTATTCAAGCTAATCAGGGTGTTCCAGGGAACCAAGGCAACTTCTTCAACCAGCAGCACCATGCTACTCTCAACCAGTTCTTGGCCAACAATCCTAAAGCTTTCAGTTACTGTGTCGACCCTCTTGATGCTGAAGATTGGTTAACCGATATAAAGAAGCATTTTGAGTGCAGTAACGTAAGAGAAGATGATTATGTGAAGTTTGCAGCCTTCCAACTGAAAGATCAAGCAGCTGACTGGTGGCAGCAGTACAAAGACTCCAGGCCGGGTCAAGTGATCTCTTGGGAGAATTTCTGCAAGGACTTTCGCTCGCACCACATTCCAACAAGTGTCATCGAGGGTATGCGTGAGCAATTCCGCAACCTGAAGCAGGGCTCCATGATAGTCTATCAGTATAATGTCAAGTTCCAAAACCTTGCTCGCTATGCTAAGCAAGACATTCCTGATGCCAAGAGTAAAATCTATCAGTTCCGTGGAGGTCTCAAAGATGAACTTCAGCTTGCTCTCACTTTGTTCGAGCCCGATGAATTCGACAAGTTCTATAACATGGCTTTGAAACAAGAAGCAGCTCATCTTAAGATGGAGGCTTCTAAGAAGAGAATTCGAGATGCCGTTCACTCTTCCTCATCGTCTCAGATGGTCTCGAAGCATCAGAAATTCTGGCTTCCTCCTCCTCCAGTGATTCGAGCTCCATACAACAACTCCAACAACTCCAACAACAAGAACTCTAGTGGTCGTGGTTTCTCCCACCCACCCAACCCGAGCAACCAGTCGAAGAAGCAGTTTCAGTCTCAAGGATCCAAGTCAAGTGGCTCTCATTTCCGTCCTCTCTCTGAAGTGGTGTGCAACAAGTGTGGCCAGAAGGGTCATCATGCCAACAGATGTCCGAATCCGAAGCGTCTTCCTCCTCCTCCACCTGTGAGTTCAGCTATTGCCAGGCATGATCCAAAGGCTGCAAGGGTCAATCTGATGAATGCAGCACAAGCAGAGACTTCTTCTGATGTCATTTTGGGTAACCTTCCAGTGAACTCTTTTCCAGCTAAAGTTTTGTTTGATTCGGGTGCTTCATGCTCTTTCATGTCTCAACCATTTGCATCCAAGCACAATATTGCCACTTCAAATTTGCCTCAGAAGTTGCAAGTTGTTTCTCCGGGCAGGATTATGACTTCTAGTGTCTATGCTCCGGATGTTTCTATTCGCATGGGAGATTATCGCTTTCTGGTCAAACCGGTGGTTCTTGGTAATTCTGACATTGACCTCATCCTCGGAATGGATTGGCTTTCTCAGCACGATGCTCACATTGATTGTGCACAGAAGGAAGTCAAGATGACTCATTCTGATGAAGATGTGATTATCTTTGCCTCAAGGGATAACACTATCAGACTTTTCTCTCTCAATGATAAGGGCGAAATTAATGCCATATCTCAAATTCCGGTGGTGAACGAATATCAAGACGTCTTTCCTGAAGAACTTCCAGGCATGCCTCCACACCGTCAGGTGGAGTTTGTCATTGAACTCGAGCCGGGTACTGAGCCAGCATGCCGGCGTCCGTACAAGCTCTCTCCCGACGAATTGAAGGAATTGAAGAAGCAGCTTGATAAGCAGGAGAGTATGGGTCTCATCAGGCCTAGTACGTCTCCGTGGGGCTGTGGCGTCTTATTTGTCAAGAAGAAAGATGGCACGGAGCGTCTCTGTGTTGACTACCGGCCATTGAACAAGAAGACGATTAAGAACAAGTATCCGCTCCCCAACATCAACGAACTCTTTGAGCAGCTCAAAGGAGCTAAAGTGTTCTCTAAGCTTGACCTCCAAATGGGCTATCATCAAATTCGCATTTGCGAGGAAGACATTCCCAAGACGGCCTTTAGAACGAGCTACGGTTCATACGAGTATACCATCATGTCCTTCGGTCTCGCCAATGCTCCTCCTACCTTTTCAAGTATGATGCATTACATCTTCAATCCCTATACTGGCGAGTTTGTGCTTGTGTATCTGGATGATATTCTGGTGTTTTCCAAGAATGAAGAAGATCACGAAAAGCACTTACGTCTGGTTCTTGATCGACTCCGAGAGCATAAATTCTATGCCAAGTTCTCCAAGTGCGAGTTATGGCTCGATAAGGTTTTATACCTGGGCCACATTATCTCAGCTGACGGTATTGCGGTTAATCCCGAGAAAGTTGAAGCAATTGTCAACTGGGAAGCTCCTCAGAACGTCAAGCAGCTCCTCAGTTTTCTGGGTCTTGCCAGCTATTGCAGAAGGTTCGTTGAGAACTTCTCCAAGATTGCCAAGCCTCTTTCCAACTTGCTTCAGAAGAATGTCAAATACTTTTGGTCTCCAGAGTGTGAAGTGGCATTCAAAACTCTCAAAGATAAGCTTGTCTCTGCTCCAGTTCTGACTCCTCCAGATGAATCAAAGCCCTATGAAGTATTCTGTGATGCTTCTCTTCAAGGTCTAGGTGGTGTGCTTATGCAAGACAAGAGAATTGTGGCATACACTTCTCGTCAGCTAAAGCCAAGTGAGAAGAACTATCCCACACATGATCTCGAGCTAGCAGCTGTGGTACATGCTCTGATTACGTGGAGACATTTGTTGTTGGGCAGAAAGGTCGACATCTTCACTGATCACAAGAGCTTGAAGTACATCTTCACACAGCCGCATCTGAACCTCCGTCAGACTCGTTGGGTTGAAATGATCCAAGAGTATAATCCCAGCATCGAATACACTCCTGGCAAGGCGAATGTGATTGCAGATGCTTTGAGCAGAAAGGCATATTGCAACAGCCTTCTTATCAAGCCGCACCAGCCTGAGCTTTGTGAAGCATTCAGGAAACTCAACCTCCAAGTTGTTCCGCAGGGTTTTCTTGCAAATCTCCAAATTGCTCCTACCTTGGAAGATCGGGTCCGTGAGGCCCAGCTCAGTGATACCATGGTGAAGAAAGTGAAACATGGGATTGCAAAGGACACTCCAAAATACAAGTGCTTCCGTGTTGATGAGAGAGATACCTTGTTCTTCGAGGACAGACTCGTTGTTCCCAAAGGTGATCTCAGGAAGCTCATAATGGAAGAAGCTCATGATTCTCTCCTTTCCATTCATCCTGGCAATTCCAAGATGTATCAAGATCTCAAGCAATCTTACTGGTGGACACGCATGAAAAGGGAGATTGCCCAATTCGTGAATGAATGTGATGTGTGCAGAAGAGTGAACGCAGAATATCAACGTCCAGCCGGTCTTCTCCAACCTCTTCCTATCCCCGAGTGGAAGTTCTACCACATTGAAATGGACTTCGTCACTGGTTTTCCTAAATCCAAGCGAGGGAATGATGCTATCTTTGTGGTGATTGACAAGCTTACCAAAGTCGCTCACTTCCTGCCAGTCAAAGAATCAATCAATGCAGCTCAACTTGCAGAGCTGTACACTTCCAGAATTGTATCCCTACATGGCATTCCTCAAGTTATATCCTCAGACCGTGGAAGCTTGTTCACATCAAGGTTTTGGGACTCCTTTCAGTCCGCCATGGGCACTAAGATCAGGTTCAGCACTGCTTTTCACCCTCAGACTAGTGGTCAAGTCGAGCGCGTGAATCAGATTCTAGAAGACATGCTCAGAGCCTGTGTCATCTCCTTCGGCATGAAATGGGAAGACTGCCTTCCATTTGCCGAGTTCTCTTACAACAACATCTTTCAAGCAAGTGCAGGCAAAGCACCGTTTGAAATCCTCTATGGCAGAAAGTGCCGTACCCCTCTCAACTGGTCTGAAACAGGCGAACGTCAACTCCTTGGCAATGACTTGATCTCAGAAGCCGAAGAAATGTGCAAAGTCATACGTGAGAATCTCAAGGCCGCTCAGTCGCGTCAGAAGAGCTACTATGATGGCAAGCATCGTGATTTGGCTTTCAACATTGATGATCATGTCTATCTCCGTGTGTCTCCGATGAAAGGCACCCAAAGATTCGGTATCAAAGGAAAGCTTGCTCCTAGATACGTCGGGCCTTTCAAGATTCTTGGCAAAAGAGGCGATCTAGCCTATCAACTTGAGCTCCCTTCAAACTTCGCCAATGTTCATGATGTCTTCCATGTGTCTCAACTTCGCAAATGCTTCAAGGCACCTGAGCGCATGATTCCGTTTGAAGAGATTGATCTTCAACAAGACCTGTCCTACCGAGAGCACCCAGTTGCCATTCTCGAAGAAACCGAACGCAAGACCCACAACAAGTCCATCAAGTTTCTGAAAGTCAAGTGGTCACATCACACCGATCGAGAAGCTACCTGGGAACGAGAAGATCATCTTCGTTCCGAGTACCCTTCCTTTTTCCAGTCCTAGATCTCGGGACGAGATCTTTTTGTCGTAGAGGAGAGTTTGTAATGCCCCGGATGTAATACTTTCCCTTTTGGGCATATAATATATCTCCGGCTTCATCTATTTCCATTCCGGGTTCTTGTCTTTCGGGTTTTTGTCGTTTTGTTGTGTGAGTGTGTGGCATTCATTCATATCATGTAGACATGTGCATCGCATTGCATTTGTGTTGTCGGTTGCATCCGGTTCCACGTGTTTCTTCCCGTTGTCCGTTTCGCGTTCCGGAGCTCCCTCACGTGTCCGTGACGTCCCGTAGGCCTACTTTGTTGTTTGGGCGTGTAACGTTACCGGTGTGCCGCGAGGTTGTTGTCTGTTTTGTTGTTTTGTTGTGTGCAACCCGCCTCTCAAATCTCGTCTCGTTTGGACTCCGTTGGCTATCCCATCCGTTGTTCGTGTGGGTCCAAAGTGCCTTCACTTTGTGTCCCGGAAACACCCCTAGTGCAGTCTACTACTTTCTCCTAGGCCCTTCTTAACTACCCCCGCGATTGGATCCATCGGATCGCGATCGGAGGGCTCCAAACACCCCTAAATTCCCCCCTAACCCTAAAAACTGCTATATAATAGACCCTAGTCTATTTTGGGCATCTAGATTCTTCTCCACTCTCTCCCCCTCTTTTTTTTCCTCAGATCTAGCCCCTTCTTCTCCATCTGGCCAGTTCCCGAGGGAACCAGCCAGATCCATCGAAGCCAAGCGGCAGCGCCGACCGGATCCATCGATCCCGCAGCTTCCCCGTTCGAAGCCAGCGCCAAGTCAACGCCAGGCCAGCGACCGCACGTCGCCTGGTTCGATCGCTCCATCCGAACGGGCGCCTCGCTCCCCCAGCGGCCCGTACGCCTCCCCGCGAGGCCCATCGTCAGCAGCTCGCCAGGTGGAAGCCCAGCCAGGCCGCCGCACTTCCTCCGTCGGGTCCCCACATCGCCAGCGCAGCGCTCCGTCGTTCGCCCGAGGCCACCTGGGCCTCGCCATCCCCCCCCCCCGCTCGGCCCGACCGCGCCACCCTCCAGGCCACGCCACCGCAGGCGCCAGGCCCCCCGCGCGGGCCGCTTCTCCGGTCGCCAGCCGCCGGCCAATCCCGAGGCCGCTCCGCGGGCCGCCACCGCGGGCCACCGCCTCTGCCTCGCCGGCTGGGCCATCCCAGCCGCCGCGGTCCGAAGCCGCCGCCACCACGGGCCGCGCCAGGCCCGTCTTCGCCTCCCCGGCCCGATTATCTCCAGATCTAGGTTGACCCTCAAATTTTTCTTCTAAGTCCCAGAATTTTGATCTGTGATGCTACCTTTCAACTGTTGTATCTTTTTGTGTGTTGCTCCGATTCGCGCATATAGCATGTCCAGACGTTCGTGGGTTCGTGCACTACGTTTCATCTGCTGTTGTCATGCATGTTAGGAGTCATCTAGGTGCTCGTTTTGCTGTTGCAAGAGTGCATCATGATATAAACTGCTGCTATGTGATGTTTTTGTGTCATCTTTGCCATGTGATATCTTTTAGCTCGTTTGTCCGAATGATGCAAATGACATGTCCACGTGTTCGTCTTGCCATGATCTACATGTTGTATGTGCTACGAAGCATGTTAGATTTATTCTTGCCATGTTTATCATCGTTGCAAAGTGCCATGTGGCTGTGATGTTGTTTCACTTGTTATGAAATGCCATCTTGTTGAGCTCGTTGCAATCGTTGTGTTTATCTCCATGAAGCATGCTTGTGTGTTTCGGGATCACCTTCATGTGTACTTTGATGAGGTGCTTACCTCTTGCCATGTTTAGTTTCGAGGTGACTTAAAATTGCTCTTTTAGATGCTATGATGAAATTGCTGTTTTAGGACTTAGTGGATTTTCACTAAGTCTGAAATCTGTAACGTTCCGATGCCATGTTCGTGTGATGTTCTAGGACAAAGCATGATAGTTTTGGAGTGGATCTTGATTGTTCCTTGTAGTATATATTGTTGTCTTTCCATTCATGTCCTCACATGTCTATTTAAGTGGCTGTAGCATGTTTATCTTTTGCTCCAAAGTTTCAATAAAATTCTGCTGCCAGAATTTTATTGTCAAGTTCCATATGTCCAAGATCATTGCTATTGATCCGTGGCTCCGTTGGGGGTGCACCTTTGGACTTAGTTGCTGTAGTATATGTCTAGTTTGTGTTCATATCCTTTGCCATGTTGTTTGATTGCTGTAGCTCAATTATTTTGAGCTCCGAAGTTGCTATGTTGCTGTAATTTTCAGCTTTCGCTCATTTCTTGTTTCGGGCATAACTTTTAGCCCGTAACTCCGATTTCAGCGAATCTTACATGAAACTTGATTGATTTTCCGTGTAGATTAATAATATCAGTTTGTTATCATGTTTTGAGGTGTTTTGCTTGAGTGATATTTTACGTGCTCCGTATGCATCCTTAGTGCATCCATCATTTTCGAGTGCGCATTGCATCTTGTTGATTTGTGCTTGGTGTGATTGTTTTGTTTAGAGCCGGAAGCAGAGTCTGAGTTCGAGTACGAGCACGAGGTTTCCAACGAGGTTGAGCACGAGGACCCTTCTTACAATCCGAACGACTTCTCTTCAGGCAAGATGACCGAACCCCGATAACATTACTATCTTTGCCTATTGCTAGTAGTTCCGATCTATAGTTTTGCCTCGATGCCCATGATCTTCTTGTCAGCCTCCTACTTGTAGCCAATTGCCATGTTTAACCAACCTACCTATGCAAACCGTTGCTTGGCTAAGTACGCTTCGCTCAGCCCTTCTTATAGCATTGCTAGTTGCAGGTGAAGATCGAAGATGCTTGCTTCATGTTGAAGTTTGGTTGGGTTATATCACACTATATAAATGCTTAAAATGAAATCATCTATACATTGGCAAGGGTGGAAGGCTAAGCCTTTTGCTTGGTGATTTTTTCCACTCATGCCGTTAGGAACCGTATAAACCGGTGTTATGTTCCTTGATTATGCGTTCCTAACATGGTTGGGGTGTATGGGACCCCCTCGATAAACTGCTAAGTGCTAAGTCTTTTCCAGCAAGTCCCAACATTGGTACTATTTGCCTAATAACAAACTAAACTTGCATAGGGAGTAATTAACCCTCTTTCTTAATCAACAACCCCGGGCCAGTGCTCCACATGAGTGTTGGTCCGAAACGGGGAGTCTGCGGGGCCGCCTTGGGGCAACCCGAGGTATCTGGTATACACCGGTAGAATCGCCCATCCGGTCGTGTCCTGAGACTTAGATACGTGCGGCTACTATCAGGGTGTCGACACGCCGGGAGGATTTGCTGGATTAGCTTTACCTTAGTTCGGTATATCTTGAGCACGGGATTCCGAGAATACTCGGGTCTTCCCACTTTGGAGTTGCGACTCCGCGGATCGTGGGCTTGTAATGGGTCAAGTTGGAACACCCCTGCAGGGTTTGAACTTTCGAAAGCCGTGCCCGCGGTTATGTGGCAGATGGGAGCTTGTTAATTCAGGTTGTAGATAACTTGACACAATGTTTCTAATACACTACCAGCGTGTGTTTCGTGACTGTCAATTTCCGAATAGGGATTTGGGAGTTGAACACGGAGGGGTTATGTTTATGGAGCTTGTAGCTAGGATCACTTCGTTATCACTTCTCGACCGAGGCTTTCTCTTCTCGCTCTCACTCACGTAAGCTAGTTGCTAGTTGCTGCTGCAGACACTTATTCTTTTCTTCAGCCTTTCCTCCCCCAAAGGCTTAAATAGTCTTGTTACCCGGTAACGGGATTGCTGAGTCCTCTGTGGCTCACAGTTACTTCACACACCAGATGCAGGTCCAGCTGTGAGCTATCTAGGTGATGGCACCGAGCTGGATTGGGAGTACGACGAGGAGCGTAGTCGGTACTATGTGCGATACCCGGATAATCAGTAGTGGAGACTCCTACTAGGATTCGATCCGCCTATGGTTGATATTTAAGTTTGGTATCTTGCATTTGGATTTTGCCCTTAGAGGGTTGTGATGTTCTTAATGTATGTTGATTGAGACTTGAATTGTAATTCTGTGACGTGGCGAGTGTAAGCCAACTATTTATGTTTACAATCCCCTCTTTTACATGAGTTGTGCAAAGATTACCAAACTTGAGATCATTCTAGGATGGATTTATGCCTTTAAGTCGTGCCTCGACACGTAGGAGGTATAATTCCATCCTGGGCATTACACCGGCACGGCTGGCCGGGGCGCGGCGGCGGGGAAGGGCCCTGGTCGGCGGCGAGGAGAAGGCCGGCGGGAGGAGGCCGGTCCGGCGGTGGTGAGGGGCCGGCGCGGCCTGGCCGGTGGCGGGCCTGGCCGGCGGCGGCGGGCAAGGGAACAGCGGCGGGGCCGGCGCGGCTGGAGGTTGAAGGAGACCCTGCGGGGCCCACATGTCGAAACGGAAGCACGGCCGCAGAACTACGGAAGCAAGGTGGAGACTCTCGGAAGCATGGTTTCCTGGGACGTCGGAAGCACGGATTTTCAACGGTGGAAGCACCGCGGATCAACGGTGGAAGCACCGGCGGCGCACTGTGGAAGCATTAGGGTTTCTGGACGCAAATTTTGGGGGAAGTGGACGTTTATATAGGCACAAGGAGCTAGGGTTGTCCAAATGAGGTGAGGTTTTCGGCCACGCGATCAGAATTGGATGGCCTAGATGAAGGGAGGGGTTTGGGTTGGTTTGGTGGGCTGTTGGAGGGGTGTCTTGGGCCTCAAAGAGGGGGTACTTTCAGCCCACGAGAATAACTGTTAGAGTAGCAAACGAACTCTAAACACGACGAGATTCGACAGGCGGGTTACACACACCAAAACAACATCGCACGACAAGTCTCACTCCAAACCGGAAACGTTACACGGCCAAACACCAAAGTAGGCCTCGGGGATGCCACATACACGTGAGGGAGCTCCGGAACTCGAAACGGACAACGGAAAGAAACGAGTGAGACCGGATGCAAACGACAACACATACATATCATTCTCATTAGACCGATATTTTACAAGACGCTTTTGTAACCACTCTGAGTTAGGATCCATTTAAATACATCATACCTTGGAGCCGATTATCGCCAACCGACTTTAAAGAAACGGGCACGAAAACACTTTTTGTGGCGCTAAGAAAATCAAATTTTGATAAGTCGCGCCCCATCAAGCAAGTAGCATTGGGATGCTGCCAATCCACCGATGCATCGGCCAAAGCAACACAAGCCGAATTATCCGCATGAATGACTTCTACTTCATCATCAACCCACTGAATTAGAAACCAGTGCATAGTAGATGGCACACATTGGTTTGCATGAACCAATCGCGGCCTAATATCACATTGTAGTTACCTTGCACCTCGGCGACAAAGAATGCGGTAGCCAAAGTTTTACTTCCCACCGTGAGCTCCACATACATCACACCTTTGGCTTCAGTTTTTTCTTTGCCTTCAAATCCATTGAGCACCATGTTGGTCTTTATCAACTCTTCATCACGCAGCCCCAATTTCTTGAAGACCGAATATGGCATAAGATTCACCATAGCACCACCATCAACAAGCATTCTAGCAACCAGTGATCCATTAATATGACCTTTAAGGAACAATGGCTTCAAGTGCGTCACCGGTTCTTTTGGCTTCTCGAATATAGCATTTTTAGGACCAAAATACAACTGAGCTACTTCCCCTTCTTCATCTATAGCATGAAATTCAGCGGGTAAGTAATACACCATATTAATAACCATACCTTCATGAACCGGTGTAGACTCATAATCAAGCATATCATCTCCATCCTCAAGCATGTCCCCTGACTCCGGAATATCTCCAAGTGAAGAGAAAGTAATAGGTGAAGTGGACGATGTAATGGCAGCCGCATCGTCCTCCATTGGTAGTGTAGGTGTTGCTATGATCAATGCATAAGTTGCTACGTTTTCCTTTGGCTTAGGCTTCCATACATGTTTTAGGGGTACCATGGGACGACTTTCATTAAACAATTTATCCCTTTGCCTCTCCGCTTCTTGTTCCTCCTTCTCATGGCTCCTCATGCGCTACAATTGAAGGAAATATGCCCTAGAGGCAACAATAAAGTTGTTATTTGTATTTCCTTATATCATGATACATGTTTATTATTCATGCTAGAATTGTATTAACCGGAAACTTAGTACATGTGTGAATACATAGACAAAACAGAGTGTCCCTAGTATGCCTCTACTTGACTAGCTCATTAACCAAAGATGGTTATGTTTACTAACCATAGACATGTGTTGTCATTTCATGAACGTGATCACATCATTAGGAGAAAGATGTGATGTACAAGACCCATTCGTTAACTTAGCACTATGATAGTTTAGTTTTACTGCTATTGCTTTCTTCATGACTTATACATGTTCCTATGACTATGAGATTATGCAACTCCCGAATACCGAAGGAACACCTTGTCTGCTATCAAACATCACAACATAACTGGGTGATTATAAAGATGCTCTACAGGTGTCTGCGAAGGTGTTTGTGGTGTTGGCGTAGATCAAGAATAGGATTTGTCACTCCGAGTGTCGGAGAGGTATCTCTGGGCCCTCTCGGTAATACACATCGTAATAAGCCTTCCAAACAAATGACTAATGAGTTAGTCACGAGATGATGTATTACGGAACAAGTAAAGAGACTTGCCAGCGACGAGATTGAAGTAGGTATGATGATACCGACGATCGAATCTCGGGTAAGTAACATACCGGTGACAAAGGGAACAACGTATGTTGTTGTGCGGTTTGACCGATAAAGATCTTCGTAGAATATGCAGGAACCAATATGAGCATCTAGGTTCTGCTATTGGTTATTGATCGGAGATGAGTCTCGGTCATGTCTACATAGTTCTCGAACCCGTAGGGTCCGCACGCTTAACGTTCGATGACGATCGGTATTATGAGTTTATGTGTTTTGATGTACCGGAGGTAGTTCGGAGTCCCGGATGTGATCACATACATGACGAGGAGTCTCGAAATGTCCGAGACATAAATATTGATATATTGGAAGGTTATATTCGGACACCGAAAGTGTTCCGGGGGTCACCGGATAAATACCGGAGTACCGGAAGGTTACCAGAACCCCCCGGGGAGTCTATGGGCCTTAATGTGCCCTAGTGGAGGAAGAGGGCAGCAAGGGAAGTGTGGGGCGCCCCCCTAGGCCCAAACCGAATTTGTTTGGGGCTAGGGGGCCGCCCCCCTCTTTCCTTCTTCTCCTCTCCTCTTTCACTCCCTCTCCTTGTAGGAATAGGAAAGGAGGGTCAATCCTACTTGGACTAGGATTGCCCCTCCCTTGGCGCACCTCCTCCTCCTTGGCAGCCTCCTCCTCCCTCCACAGACACACAAGTTGATTTGCAAGTCGTGTGCGGTGCCCTCCTCCACAGTTACACACCTTAGTCATATCGTTGCAGTGCTTAGGCGAAGCCCTGCGCCGTTAACTTCATCATTACCGTCACCACGCCATCGTGCTGACAAAACTCTCCTGCGACGCTCAACTGGATCAAGAGTTCGTGGGACGTCATCGAGCTGAACGTGTGCTGAATGCGGAGCGCCGTACGTTCAGTGCTTGGATCGGTTGGATCGCGAAGACGTTCGACTACATCAACCGCGTCACTAGACGCTTCCGCTTTCGGTCTACGAGGGTACGTGGACACACTCTCGCCGCTCGTTTCTATGCTTCTCCTAAATAGATCTTGCGTGATCGTAGGATTTTTTTGAAATACTACGTTCCCCAACAGTGGCATCATGAGCCAGGTCTATGCGTAGATGATATGCACGAGTAGAACACAATGAGTTGTGGGCGATAATAGTCATACTACTTACCAGCATGTCATACTTTGATTCGACGGTATTGTGAGATGAAGCGGCCTAGACCGACATTATGCGTACGCTTATGCGAGACTGGTTTCACCGTTACGAGCACTCATTGCTTAAAGGTGACCGACGAGTGTTTGTCTCTCTCACTTTAGTTGAATCGAGTGTGGCTACGCCCAGTCCTTGTGAAGGTTAAAACAACACATTTCACGAAAAATCATTGTGGTTTTGTATGCGTAGGTAAGAACGGTTCTTGCTAAGCCCATAGCAGCCACGTAAAACTTGCAACAACAAAGTAGAGGACGTCTAACTTGTTTTTGCAGGGCATGTTGTGATGTGATATGGTCAAGACATGATGAGTTATACGTTATTGTATGAGATGATCATGTTTTGTAAATTAACGGAAACCGGTAGGAGCCTTATTGTTTTCTCTTTATTGTATGAATTGCGAAGGCCATGTAATTGCTTTACTTTATCACTATGAGTCAGCGATAGTAGTAGTAGCAATAGTCGGCGATACGACCACGACGCTATGATGAAGATCATGGTGTCAAGCCGGTGACGATGGAGATCATGACGATGCTTTGGAGATGGAGATCAAAAGCACAAGCTGATGATGGCCATATCATGTCACATATTTTGATTACATGTGATGTTTATCTTATTACACTTCTTATTTTGCTTAGTACGGCGGTAGCATTATAAGAAGATCCCTTACAAAATTTCAAGGTACAAGTGTTCTCCCTGAGTATGCACCGTTGCGAAAGTTCGTCGTGCCGAGACACCATGTGATGATCGGGTGTGATAAGCTCTACGTTCAAATACAACGGGTGTAAGACAGTTTTGCACATGCAGAATACTCGAGTTAAACTTGACGAGCCTAGCATGTACGGACATGGCCTCGGAACACTAGAGACCGAAAGGATATAATCAACATAAGATGTTCACCATTGAAAACTACTCCATCTCATGTGATGATCGGACATGGTTTAGTTGATTTGGATCAAGTGATCATTTAGATGACTAGAGGGATGTTTATCTAAGTGGGAGTTCTCTAGTAATATGATTAATTGAACTTTAATTTATGATGAATTTAGTCCTGATAGTATTTGCAAATTATGTTGTAGATCAATAGCTCGCTTTATAGCTCCCCTATGTTTTTGATATGTTCCTAGAGAAAACTAAGTTGAAAGATATTAGTAGCAATGATGCGGACTAGGTGATGATAAATGTTTCTTATTAATGCTAGAATTGTATTAACTGGAAACTTAGTACATGGTGAATACATAGACAAAACAAAATGTCCCCAGTATGCCTCTACTAGACTAGCTCATTGATCAAAGATGGTTATGTTTCCTAGACATGGACATGTGTTGTCATTTGATCAACGGGATCACATCATTAGGATAATGATGTGATGGACAAGACCCATCCGTTAGCTTAGCAACTTGATCGTTTAGTTTTACTCCTAATGCTTTCTTCATGACTTATACATGTTCCTATGACTATGAGATTATGCAACTCCGGAACGCCGGAGGAACACCTTGTGTGCTATCAAACGTCACAACATAACTGGATGATCATAAAGATGATCTACATGTGTCGCCGAAAGTGTTTGTGGTGTTGGCATGGATCGAGAATAGGATTTGTCATTCCGAGTGTCGGAGAGGTATCTCTGGGCCCTCTCGGTAATACACATCATAATAAGCCTTGCAAGCAAACAACTAAGGAGTTAGTCACCAGATGATGTATTATGGAGCGAGTAAAGAGACTTGCCGGTAACAAGATTGAACTAGGTATGATGATACCGACGATCGAATCTCGGGCAAGTAACATACCGATGACAAAGGGAACAACATATGTTGTTATGCGGTTTGACCGATAAAGATCTTCATAGAATAGGTAGGAACCAATATGAGCATCCAGGTTCCGCTATTGGTTATTGACCAGAGATGAGTCTCGGTCATGTCTACATAGTTCTCGAACCCGTAGGGTCCGCACGCTTAATGTTTGATGACGATTGGTATTATGAGTTTATGTGTTTTGATGTACCGAAGATAGTTCGGAGTCCCGGATGTGATCACGGACATGACGAGGAGTCTCGGAATGTTTGAGACATAAAGATTGATATATTGGACGGCTATATTCGGACACCGGAAGTGTTCCGGGTGGTTTCGAAGAAAACTGGAGTGCCGGAGGGTTACCGGAATCCCCCGGAGAGATAGTGGGCCTAATGGGCCTTAGTGGAGAGAGAGAGAGGGCCGGCCAGGGCACGCTGCGCATCCCTCCCCCTATAGTCCGAATTGGACTAGATAAGGGGGGTGGCGCCCCCCTTTCCTTCTCCCTCTCCTCCTTCCTTTCCCCCTCCTAGTAGGAGTAGGAAAGGGGAGTCCTACTCCTACTAGGAGGAGGACTCCTCCTCTCTCTCCCACGTGCCCTAGGCCGGCCGGCCTCCCCCTTTCTCCTTTATATATGGGGACAGGAGGCACCTTAGAACACACAATGGAACATCAGTTTTAGCCGTGTGCGGTGCCCCCTCCACAGATACACACCTCAGTCATATCATTGCAGTGCTTAGGCGAAGCCCTGCGTCGGTAGCTTCATCATCACCGTCGCCATGCCGTCGTGCTAATGAAATTCTCCCGTGATGCTCAACTAGATCAAGAGCTCGTTGGACGTCATCGAGCTGAACGTGTGCAGAATGCGGAGGTGCCGTACGTTCGGTGCTTGTATCGGTTGGATCGCGAAGACGTTCGACTACATCAACCGCATCACTAGACGCTTCCGCTTTTGGTCTACGAGGGTACGTAGACACACTCTCCCCGCTCGTTGCTATGCTTCTCCTAGATAGATCTTGTGTGATCGTAGGAAAATTTTGAAATACTACGTTCCCCATCAGTGGCATCATGAGCCAGGTCTATGCGTAGATGATATGCCCGAGTAGAACACAATGAGTCATGGGCGATAATAGTCGTACTTTTTACCAGCATGTCATACTTTCATTCGACGTTATTGTGAGATGAAGCGGCCTGGAACGACATTACGTGTACACTTACGCGAGACTGGTTTCACTGTTACGAGCACTCGTTGCTTAAAGGTGACCGGCGGGTGTCTGTCTCTCTCACTTTAGTTGAATCGAGTGTGGCTACGCCCTCTCCTTGTGAAGGTTAAAACAACACACTTGACGAAAAATCGTTGTGGCTTTTTGTATGCGTAGGTAAGAACGGTTCTTGCTAAGCCTGTAGTAGCCACGTAAAACTTGCAACAACAAAGTAGAGGACGTCTAACTTGTTTTTGCTGTGCATGTTGTGATGTGATATGGTCAAGACATGACGAGTTATACGTTATTGTATGAGATGATCATGTTTTATAAAGTTATCGGCAATCGACAGGAGCCTTATAGTTGTCTCTTTATTGTATGAATTGCGAAGGCCATGTAATTGCATTACTTTATCACTATGACTTAGCGATAGTAGTAGTAGCAATAGTTGGCGAGACGACCACGACGCTACGATGAAGATCATGGTGTCAAGCCGGTGACAATGGAGATTATGACGATGCTTTGGAGATGGAGATCAAAAGCACAAGATGATGATGGCCATACCATGTCACATATTTTGACTGCATGTGATGTTTATCTTATTATGCTTCTTATTTTGCTTAGCACGGTGGTAGCATTATAAGATGACCCCTTACTAAATTTCAAGGTACAAGTGTTCTCCCTGAGTATGCACCGTTGCGAAAGTTCGTCGTGCGAAGACACCACGTGATGATCGGGTGTGATAAGCTCTATGTTCAAATACAACGGGTGTAAGATAGTTTTGCACATGCAAAATACTCGGGTTAAACTTGACGAGCCTAGCATGTACATACATGGCCTCAGAACACTAGAGACCGAAAGGTCGAGATATGATCAACATAAGATGTTCACCATTGAAAATTACTCGATCTCACGTGATGATCAGACATGGTTTAGTTGATTTGGATCACGTGATCATTTAGATGACTAGAGGGATGTCTATCTAAGTGGGAGTTCTTTAGTAATATGATTAATTGAACTTTAATTTATCATGAAATTTGTCCTGATAGTTTTTGCATATCTATGTTGTTATAGATCAATGGCTCGTGCTACCAGTCCGTTGAATTTTAATGCGTTCCTAGAGAAATCTAAGTTGAAAGATGATGGTAGCAACTACACGGACTGGGTCCGTAACTTGAGGATTATCCTCATTGCTGCACAGAAGAATTATGTCCTGGAAGCGCCACTAGGTGACAGGCCTGCTGCAGGAGCAACTCTGGATGTTATGAACCTCTGGCAAGCTCGTTCTGATGACTACTCGATAGTTCAGTGTGCCATGCTTTAAGGCTTAGAATCGGGATTTCAAAGACGTTTTGAACGTCATGGAGCATATGAGATGTTATAAGAGTTGAAGTTAATATTTCAAGCAAATGCCTGAATTGAGAGATATGAAGTCTCCAATAAGTTCTATAGCTGCAAGATGGAGGAGAACAGTTCAATCAGTGAACACTTGCTCAGAATGTTTGGGTACTACAATCATATGACTCAACTTGGTTGCAAAGTTGACGAAGATAGTGTTATTGATAGAGTTCTTCAATCACTGCCACCAAGCTATAAAGGCTTAGTGATGAACTATAACATGCAAGGGATGCAGAAAACAATTCCCGAGCTCTTCGCTATGCTCAAAGCTGCGGAGGTAGAAATCAAAAAGGAGCATCAAGTGTTGATGGTTAACAAGACCACTAGTTTCAAGAAAAAGGGCAAGGGAAAGAAGGGGAACTTCAAGAAGAATAGCAAGACAGTTGCTACTCCTGCGAAGAAACCCAAGCCTCGAGGCAAGCCTGAAACTGAGTGCTTCTACTACAAAGGGACTGGACACTAGAAACGGAACTGCCCCAAGTATTTGGCTGATAAGAGGGATGGCAAAGTGAACAAAGGTATATTTGATATACATGTTATTGATGTGTACCTTAATAATGCTCGTAGTAGCACCTGGGTATTTGATACTGGTTCAGTTGCTAATATTTGTAACTCGAAACAGGGGCTACGAATTAAACGAAGATTAGCTAAGGACGAGGTGATGATGCGCGTGGGAAATGGTTCCAAAGTCGATGTGATCGCTGTCGGCACACTACCTCTACATCTACCATCGGGATTAGTTTTAGACCTAAATAATTATTTGGTGCCAGCGTTGAGCATGAACATTATATCTGGATCTTGTTTGTTGCGAGACGGTTATTCATTTAAATCAGAGAATAATCGTTGTTCTGTTTATATGAGTAATATCTTTTATGGTCATGCACCCTTAAAGAGTGGTCTATTCTTGTTAGATCTCGATCATAGTGATACACATATTCATAATATTGAAGCCAAAAGATGCAAGGTTGATAATGATAGTGCTACTTATTTGTGGCACTGCCGTTTAGGTCATATTGGTGTAAAGCGCATGAAGAAACTCTATGCTGATGGACTTTTAGAATCACTTGATTATGAATAAATTGGTGCTTGCGAACCATGCCTCATGGGCAAGATGACTAAAACTCCGTTCTCCAGAACAATGGAGCGAGCAACTGATTTGTTGGAAATCATATATACTGATGTATGTGGACCGATAAGTGTTGAGGCTCGCGGCGGGCATCGTTATTTTCTGACCTTCACTGATGATTTGTGCAGATATGGGTATATCTACTTGATGAAGCACAAGTCTGAAACATTTGAAAAGTTCAAAGAATTCCAGAGTGAAGTAGAGAATCATCTTAACAAGAAAATAAAGTTTCTATGATATGATCATGGAGGCGAATATTTGAGTTACGAGTTTGGTCCTCATTTGAAATAATGTGGAATATTTTCAGAACTCACGCCACCCGGAACACCACAGTGTAATGGTGTGTCCGAACATCGTAACCGTACTTTATTAGATATGGTGCGATCTATGATGCCTCTTACCAATTTACCACAACCGTTTTGGGGTTATGCTTTAGAGACAGCTGCATTCACGTTAAATAGGGTACCATCTAAATCCATTGAGACGACGCCTTATGAATTGTGGTTTGGCAAGAAACCAAAGTTGTCGTTTCTTAAAGTTCGGGGCTGCGATGCTTATATGAAAAAACTTCAACCTGATAAGCTCGAACCCAAGTCGGAGAAATGTGTCTTCATAGGATACCCAAAGGAAACTGTTGGGTACACCTTCTATCACAAATCCGAAGGCAAGATATTCATTGCTAAGAATGGATCCTTTCTAGAGAAGGAGTTTCTCTCGAAAGAAGTGAGTGGGAGGAAAGTAGAACTTGATGAGGTAATTGTACCTTCTCCCGAATTGGAAATTAGTACATCACAAAAACTAGTTCAAGTGATTCCTACACCAATCTGCGAGGAAGCTAATGATGATGATCATGAAACTTTAGATCAAGTTACTACTGAACCTCGTAGGTCAACCAGAGCATTCCGCGCCAGAGTGGTACGGTAACCCAGTTCTGGAAGTCATGTTACTAGACCATGATGAACCTACAAACTATGAGGAAGCGATGACGAGCCCTGATTCCGCAAAATGGCTTGAAGCTATGAAATCTGAGATGGGATCCATGTATGAGAACAAAGTGTGGAATTTGGTTGTCTTGCCCGATGATCGGCAAGCCACTGAAAATAAATGGATCTTCAAGAGGAAGACAGACGCCGATGGTAATGTTATTGTCTACAAAGCTCGACTTGTTGCGAAAGGTTTTTGACAAGTTCAAGGAGTTGACTACGATGAGACTTTCTCACCTGTAGCGATGCTTAAATCTATCCGAATCATGTTAGCGATTGCCGCATTTTATGATTACGAAATCTGGCAAATGGATGTCAAAACTGCATTCCTTAATGGATACCTCAAAGAAGAGTTGTATATGATGCAACCAGAAGGTTTTGTCAATCCTAAAGGTGCTAACAAAGTGTGCAAGCTACATCGATCCATCTATGGACTGGTGCAAGCATCTCAGAGTTGGAATATATGCTCTGATGAGGTGATCAAAGCATATTGTTTTATATAGACTTTTGGAGAAGCCTGTATTTACAAGAAAGTGAGTGGGAGCTTTGTAGCATTTTTTAATATTATATGTAGATGACATGTTATTGATTGGAAATGATATAGAATTTCTGGATGACATAAAATGATAATTGAATAAGAATTTTTCAATGAAAGACCTCGGTGAAGCTGCTTATATATTAGGCATCAAGATCTATCGAGATAGATCAAGACGCTTAATTAGACTTTCACAAAGCACATACCTTGATAAAGTTTTGAAGAAGGTCAAAATGGACCAGTCAAAGAAAGGGTTCTTGCCTGTGTTAAAAGGTGTGAAGTTGAGTAAGACTCAATGCCCAACCACTGTAGAAGATAGAGAGAAAATGAAAGGCATTCCCTATGCCACAACCATAGGATCTATCATGTATGCAATGCTGTGTACCAGACCTGATGTGTGCCTTGCTATAAGTTTAGCAGAGAGGTACCAAAGTAATCCAAGAGTGGATTACTGGACAGCGGCCAAGAACATCCTGAAGTACCTGAAAAGCACAAAGGATATGTTTCTTGTTTATGGAGGTGACAAAGAGCTCGTCGTAAACGGTTACGTCGATTCATGCTTTAAC
This sequence comes from Secale cereale, assembly GCA_902687465.1. Lineage (NCBI taxonomy): Eukaryota > Viridiplantae > Streptophyta > Magnoliopsida > Poales > Poaceae > Secale > Secale cereale. The sequence goes on along the minus strand of LR738714.1, from coordinate 156,030,649 downwards.
ACTGATCCGGATGACTCTAACTCACAAATCGGACATGTATTTTTATTGAACGGTGGAGCCGTCAGTTGGTGCAGTTCCAAGAAGAGCATCGTGGCGGGATCTACGTGTGAAGCGGAGTACATAGCTGCTTTGGAAGCAGCAAATGAAGGAGTCTGGATGAAGGAGTTCATATCCGATGAAGGAATCTTTTGTGACAACACTGGAGCAATAGCCTTGGCGAAGGAATCCAGGTTTCACAAGAGAACCAAGCACATCAAGAGACACTTCAATTCCATCTGCGCTGAAGTCAAGGAGGGAGACATAGAAATTTGCAAGGTACATACGGATCTGTATGTCGCAGACCCGTTGACTAAGCTCTTCCATGAGCAAAACATGATCAACACCAAGACTCCATGGGTGTTAGAATCATTACTATGCAATCTAGATTATTGACTCTAGTTCAAGTGGGAGACTGAAGGAAATATGCCCTAGAGGCAATAATAAAGTTGGTATTGGTATTTCCTTATACCTTGATAAATGTTTATTATTCATGCTATAATTGTATTTACCGGAAACTTAGTACATGTGTGAATACATAGACAAAACAAAGTGTCCCTTGTATGCCTCTACTAGACTAGCTCATTGATCAAAGATGGTTATGTTTCCTAGACATGGACATGCGTTGTCATTTTATCAACGGGATCACATCATTAGGATAATGATGTGATGGACAAGACCCATCCGTTAGCTTAGCAACTTGATCATTTAGTTTTACTCCTAATGCTTTCTTCATGACTTATACATGTTCCTATGACTATGAGATTATGCAACTCCCGAACGCCGGAGGAACACCTTGTGTGCTATCAAACGTCACAATGTAACTGGGTGATCATAAAGATGATCTACATGTGTCTTCGAAAGTGTTTGTGGTGTTGGCATGAATCGAGAATAGGATTTGTCACTCCGAGTGTCGGAGAGGTATCTCTGGGCCCTCTCGGTAATACACATCATAATAAGCCTTGCAAGAAAACAACTAGTGAGTTAGTCACAAGATGATATATTATGGAACGAGTAAAGAGACTTGCCTGTAACGAGATTGAACTAGGTATGATGATACCGACGATCGAATCTCGGGCAAGTAACATACCGATGACAAAGGGAACAACATATGTTGTTATGCGGTTTGACCGATAAAGATCGTCATAGAATAGGTAGGAACCAATATGAGCATCCAGGTTCCGCTATTGGTTATTGACCGGAGCTGAGTCTCGGTCATGTCTACATAGTTCTCGAACCCGTAGGGTCCGCACGCTTAACGTTTGATGACGATCGGTATTATGAGTTTATGTGTTTTGATATACCGAAGATAGTTCGGAGTCCCGAATGTGATCACGGACATGACGAGGAGTCTTGGAATGTCAGACATAAAGATTGATATATTGGTCGGCTATATTCGGACATCGGAAGTGTTCCGGGTGAGTTCGTAGAAGATCGGAGTGTCGGAGGGTTACCGGAACCCCCCAGGAGAGATAGTGGGCCTAGTGGGCCTTAGTAGAGAGAGAGGGCCTGCCACGGCAGGCCGCGCGTCCCCTCCCCCTCTAGTCAGAATTGGACTAGGTAGGGGGGGGGGCGGCGCCCCCCTTTCCTTCTCCCTCTCCTCCTTCCTTTCCCCCTCCTAGTAGGAGTAGAAAAGGGGAGTCCTACTCCTACTAGGAGGAGGACTCCTCCTCTCTCTCCCGCGCGCCCTAGGGCCGGCCGGCCTCCCCCTTGCTCCTTTATATTAGGGGGTAGGGGGTACCCTAGTACACACAATGGAACATCAGTTTTAGCCATGTGCGGTGCCCCCTCCACAGATACACACCTCGGTCATATCGTTGCAGTGCTTAGGCGAAGCACCATGTCGGTAGCTTCAGCATCACCGTCACCACGCCGTCGTGCTGACGAAACTCTCCCGTGACGCTCAACTGGAGCAAGAGCTCGTGGGACGTCATCGAGCTGAATGTGTGCTGAACGCGGAGGTGCCGCACGTTCGGTGCTTGGATCGGTTGGATCGCGAAGACGTTCGACTACATCAACCACGTCACTAGACGCTTCCGCTTTCGGTCTACGAGAGTACGTAGACACACTCTCCACGCTCGTTGCTATGCTTCTCCTAGATAGATCTTGCGTGATCATAGGAAAATTTTGAAATACAACGTTCCCCATCACAATCATTTTTAGTACTCCCGATTATGAAGTTCTTAATTTTAAACAAAGGGAGAGAGAAAATCTAAAAGATGCCTGGTATAGAATTTGCAATGCTCAAAATAGATCCACTAGGAAGCAATCTACTTCTGTTCTTCTTCGCAATTAGGTATCACTCCTTGGAATATATAGATTCTTGATACCATTACCGGAGGGAATTTCTTGGGTAGCCATAGTTTTGATTCTTATAATGCTATGATAGATTTGTTTGGCCCACCACCTCTTTTGGTTAATGGAACTATTTTAACTTTGGAACATGTAATGCAAAGGCTTGAAACTATTGAAAATAATGTTGCCACTGTGGAGTTGATTGAGAGTTTAGATAAAAAGATCCATAACCAAATTACCCAATATGGATCTAAGGTAGTAGTCACTCTGAAGAATTTTAAAGAAAAAGAACCCATAGTTAAAGAAAAAATAGATCAAGATTCCACTAGAATTGATAAACTTGAGGATATTATTACCGACACAGGGTCTGATTTTTCTGCTATGAGAAATACTTCAAACCCTTCTACTACCAAAGTTGCCAAATTTATGTATGTTCCTTAAAATACGGGTGAATCTTCTAGTAAGGAAACTGTGGATCTCAAATCAATAAGTGTTCACCCCAACTTTCTCGCTATCATTAAGGAACCTTTTGCTACAAATGAATTTCTTGATTTTTTGCCTAGGAGTTTGACTATTAATGAAAAGAAGGAAACTCCTAAGGGTTATAAGTGTTCAATTGAAGAATTGCCTACCAAAGATGATAATACCTAGATCTATTCTTGTGCCTAGCTAGGGGCGTTAAACGATAGCGCTTGTTGGGAGGTAACCCAATTTTATTTTCTTTGATTTTACTTCTGTTTAGTAATAAATAATTCATATAGCTTCTTTTTAGATGTGGTTTTGTGTTTTAATTAGTGTTTGTGCCAAGTAGAACGTTTGGGAAGACTTGGGTGAAGTCTTTGCGATCTTGCTGTAAAAAACAGAAACTTTTGTGCTCACGAGATTAGCTGCCATTTTTTACTGGAGAGTGCTTTTAAGTTGATTCTTTTTGCAGATGATTAATAGACAAATTCCTCACGTCCACCAATTTATTTCAAAAAAAATAGAGTTACATAAGTATTCAAAAGTCACAGATTGCTACAGACTGTTCTGTTTTTGACATATTCAGTTTTTTGTGTGTTGTTTGCTTATTTTGATGAATCTATGAGTAGTATCGGGGGGTATGAACCATAGAGAAGTTGGAATACAGAAGGTTTAACACCAATATAAATAAATAATGAGTTCAATACAGTACCGTAAAGTGGTTGTTTGTTTTCTTATACTAACAGAGCTCACGGGATTTTCAGTTAAGTTTTGTGTTGAGAAGTTTTCAAATTTTTGGGTAAGGATTTGATGGACTATGGAATAAAGAGTGGAAAGAGCCTAAGATCGGGGATTCCCAAGGCACCCCAAGGTAAAAGTCAAGGACAACCAAAATCCTAAGCTTGGGGATGCCCCGGGAAGGCATCCCCTCTTTCGTCTTCGTCTATCGGTAACTTTACTTGACACTATATTTTTATTCACCACATGATATGTGTTTTGCTTGGAGCGTCTTGTATGATTTGAGTCTTTGCTTTTTAGTTTACCACAATCATCCTTGCTGTACACACCTTTTGGGAGAGACACACATGAATCAGAATTTATTAGAATACTCTATGTGCTTCACTTATATCTTTTGAGCTAGATAGTTTTGCTCTAGTACTTCACTTATATCTTTTCAGAGCACGATGACCATGATGGGTATAATAAAAACTATTATTATATAGAAATTATTGATCTCTCATGCTTCACTTATATTATTTTGAGATTCCTTTAGAACAGCATGGTAATTTTCTTTGGCTATAAAATTAGTCCTAATATGATAGGCATCCAAGATGGGTATAATAAAAACTTTCATATAAAGTGCATTGAATACTATGAGAAGTTTGATACTTGGTGATTATTTTGAGATATTAGGATGGTGATATTAGAGTCATGCTAGTGGAGTAATTGTGAATTTGAGGAATACTTGTGTTCAAGTTTGTGATTCCGTAGCATGCACTTATGGTGAACTGTTATGTGATGAAGTTGGAGCATGATTTATTTATTGATTGTCTTCTGATACGTCTCCAACGTATCTATAATTTATGAAGTATTCATGCTATTATATTATCCATCTTAGATGTTTTATATACATTTATATGCTATTTTATATGAACTTTGGGACTGACCTATTAACCTATAGCTCAGTGCCAGTTTATGTTTTTCCTTGTTTTCGAGTTTTACAGAAAAGGAATACCAAACGGAGTCCAATTGACGTGCCAAATTTTGATGATTTTTTATGGACCAAAAGAAGCCCGTGGAGTAACATAGTTGGGCCAGAAGAGTCTCGGGCTGTCCACGAGGGTGGGGGGCGCGCCCACCCCCTGGGCGTGGGCCCCTATCTCGTGGACGACTCCCCTGGACGTGAGACCGATGCCAAAAATTCCTATAAATACTAAAACCTCCAGAAAATAAACCTAGATCGGAAGTTCCGCTGCCGCAAGCCTCTGTAACCATGAGAAATCAATCTAGGCCCTCTCTGGCACCCTGTCGGAGGGGGCCATCATCACCGGAGGCCATGGAGGAGGATCCCGGAGGGGCCATCATCGCCATGAAGGCCAAGGACCAGAGGGAGAACCTCTCCCAATCTAGGGGGGGAGGCCATGGAGGAGGAATCACAAGGGGGAGAATCTCTCCTCCTCTCTCTCAATGGCGCCGGAGTGCCATCGGGAGGGGAATCATCGCCGCAATGATCGTCTTCATCAACATCACCATCCTCATCTCTTTTACGCGGTCCACTCTCATGCACCCCACTGTAATCCCTACTTGAACATGGTGATTTATGCCACATATTATGATCCAATGATGTGTTGCCATCCTATGATGTTTTGAGTAGATATCCTTTGCCTTTGGGTTGACTGATGATCTAGATTGGTATGAGTTGTATGTTTTATTTTGGTGATGTCCTATGGTGCCCTCCGTGTCGCGCAAGCGTGAGGGATTCCCGCTGTAGGGTGTTGCAATACGTTCATGATTCGCTTATAGTGGGTTGCTTGAGTGACAGAAGCATAAACCCGAGTAAGGGTATTGTTGCGTATGGGATAAAGGGGACTTGATGCTTTAATGCTATGGTTGGGTTTTACCTTAATGATCTTTAGCAGTTGCGGATTCTTGCTAGAGTTCCAATCATAAGTGCATATGATCCAAGAAGAGAAAGTATGTTAGCTTATGCCTCTCCCTCATATGAAATTTCAATGACGACTACCGGTCTTGTTAACAATTGCCTAGGACAATTCCGCACACCGATCCATCATTATTCCACACTCGCTATTTATAATATTTAGTAATATATTCTAACTTTATGATAACATCACCTACTTTTATATTTTAGCTCTCCGATATCATGCAAAGTTATCCTCTTCATACCCACAACGTAGTTTTATTTCTCGTTTCTAGTTGGAAGCAAATGTTCGGTGTACGTAGAGTCGTATTAGTGGCAGATAGGACTTGGGATAATATTGATCTTACCTTTAGCTCCTTGTGGGTTCGACACTCCATACTTATCACTTCCACCATTGGGAATTGCTATGATGATTCCCTGCACTTGGAGACCATCAACCTCTTTTCTGGTGCCGTTGCCGGGGAGCAATAGCGTGGGGTTGACATTCTCGTGTGTGCTTGTTTGCTTTCTTCACTAAGTAGATTTTATTTTTCCTTTTTTCTGTTTAGTTGTGGGTGAAACATACAAAAAAAATTAAAAGAATGAAAATACAAAAAAATTTACTTGCCTCTTATGCCTAATTTTTTTTTCAAAAAGAGAAGTGATTGGAAAGTTATGCATTGAAGAAGTGAGGGTCGACCTTCAACACTTGTGTTCATGCTCACAGAAACAATGTAGAATTTTTCATGGAAGTTTCTCTGTAAAGAATTATCCCCTTGTATATATCTATTGTATTATAAAAATAATGTGCCAAGCTTTGGTTTTAGGATGTTTAGATTGCTTGTTTTCTATGTGCAAAACAAAAAACAGAAACTTTGGCTGTAGCGCGTGATTTTACATTTTTTACTGGAAGGTCAAATGGGTCTGAAACTTTTTGCACATTACTTCTGTAATTTTTTTATTTGAAATTGTCATATATTTTTAGAATTTTTTAGAGTTACATAAGTTTACTAAACTTCCAGATTACTACACACTGTCCTGTTTTTGACAGATTCTGTTTTCTATGTGTTGATCGCTTATTTTGATGAATCTATGGGTAGTATCGGGGGGTATGAACCATGGTGAAGTTGGAATATAATAGATAAAGTGCTAATATGAAATTGGAATAAGTTTGCAACAGTACCTAAAGGTAGTGATTTGCTTTATTATACTAACGGATCTCAGAAAGTTTCTGTTAAAGTTTTGTGTTGATGAAGTGTTCGAAGATCGAGGAGCTATCAATATGAGAAAAACTAAGAGAGGCAAGAGTTCAAGCTTGGGGATGCCCAAGGCACCCCAAGTAAATATTTCAAGGATACTCAAGCATCTAAGCTTGGGGATGCCCCGGTTGGCATCCCATCTTTCTTCTTCAACAATTATTGGTATACCTTGGTTTTTGTTTTGTTCACATGATTTGTGTCCCTTGTGTTTTTATTTTTTTATTTAAGAACCATGCTAGCATGAGATAGCCCTTCCTTGATTTATACTCCCTCCGTTCCTAAATATTTGTCTTTCTAGACATTTCAAATGGTTGCAACATACGAATGTATGTAGACATATTTTAGAGTGTAGATTCACTTATTTTGCTTCATATGTAGTCATTTGTTGAAATCTCTAGAAAGACAAATATTTTGGAACGGAGGGAGTAGAATTCTTCATGTGCTTCACTTATATCTTTTGAGTATGATCTTATAGAATGATCTTTGTGCTTCACTTAAATCTTTTGAGTACGATTTTATAGAATGCTTCGTGTGCTTTGCTTATATATTTTGAGCTTGGATATTTGCTAGTCGATATTAATCCTAGAATACTCCATGAACTTCACTTCTATCTTTTGGAGTATGAATAATACTATCATCTAAAGTGGATTTGGAAGAGTGTCAACTTTAGTTAGTAATGATTCCACTATTTTGAATTTGCTCCCACTATTCAGAATGAGAAGAATTTTGCTTATGTGGAGAGTAGTAAAATTTATATGCTTGTAAATCATGAAAATAATGCTTTATGTGATGGTTATATTGTTGAACCCATTCATGATTCTACTGAATGTTTTTATGAGGGAGGAATACATGCTTGTAGAAGTTGCAATAATATCAAGTTTCCTCTCTATGTGCTTAAAGTTTTGAAGTTATACTTGTCTTGCCTTCCTATGCTAGTTGATTCTTGTTCCTATAAATTATGTGCTCACAAAATCCCTAGGCATAAGAAGTGGGTTAGATTTAAATATGCTAGTCATATTCTTCATGATGCTCTCTTTATGTTTCAATTCTTATCTTTTATGTGAGCATCATTGAAATCATCAAGCCTAGCTAAAAGGCATTAAAGAAAAGCGCTTGTTGGGAGACAACATAATATTTACCCTTACTTTTTGTGTGTGTTTACATGATTAAGCTACTGTAGTAATCATGTTTTATAGCTTTTGTTTCAATAAAGTGCCAAGTAAGACCTTTGGGAAGACTTGGGTGAAAGTTAATGTGATCTTGCTGTAAAAAAACAGAAACTTTGCGCTCACGGTATTAGCTGTCGTTTTTTAGAGAAGAGTGATTTTGATTTGATTCTTTTTTCAGAAGATTAATAGACAAATTCCTCACGTCCACCAATTTATTTCATAATTTTTAGAGTAGCAGAAGTATGGTTGTTGTTCAGATCATTATAGACTGTTCTGTTTCTGACAGATTCTGTTTTCATTGCATAGTTTGCTTGTTTTCTAGTTTCTATGGCTTATATTTCTCAATATAAATGGTAGAAATGATATGGTATGGTAGGCATTGTGTGATAACAATTATGAACCTTGTCTTTGACAGTACCAAAGTGAATGGTTTACTCTTTATCATACTAACCTATCTCACGAAGTTACGCTAAGTTTTGTGTGGTTGAAGTTTTCAAGATTTGGGTGAGATATCAATATGAGGAGAATAAGGAGTGGAAAGACCCTAATCTTGGGGATGCCCAAGGCACCCCAAGGTAATATTCAAGGAAGACTCAAGCGCCTAAGCTTGGGGATGCCCCGAAAGGCATCCCCTCTTTCGTCTTCAAAACTATCGGTATACCTTACTCGGAGCTATATTTTTATTCGTCACATGATATGTGTTTTGCTTGGAGCGTATTTTCAATTTTACTTGATGTTTGAATAAAATCATTGGATCTGAAATCTTGAATGAAAAAGAATCCTCCCATGGCTAGTTAATTATTTGACTACCCAGTGTCCTTCACTTATATCTTTTGGAGTAGTTTGTCATTTACTCACGTGCTTCACGTACATCCTATGAGTAAATGGTTGAATGAGTTGAATATCATAAATCTGAATTTATATATGTTTCATATGGTTATACCATGGGGAGTAATGACTTAACATAGAATAAGTAAGGTAGTAAACTTATTGAAAGTTAGCAAACACAGAATTGGTCACTTGAACAATTCATGAAAGAATATTGAAGGAAGAGAGATTTCACATATAAATATACTATCTTGGACATCTTTTTTAATTGTGAGCACTCATTAAAATATGACATGCTAAAAGGTTGATGTTGGACAAGGAAGACAACTTAATGGGTTATGTTTTCCTATATCCGAAACATTATATTGTCTTGGATCATCCAACATGTTGGGCTTGCCTTTCCCTCTCATGCTAGCCAAATTCTTTGCACCAAGTAGAAATACTACTTGTGCTTCCAAACATCCCTTAAACCAGTTTTGCCATGAGAGTCCATCATACCTACCTAAGGATTGAGTAAGATCCTTCAAGTAAGTTGTCATCGGTGCATGAAATAAAAATTGCTTTCTAAATATGTATGATCTATTAGTGCGAAGAAAATAAGCTTTATATGAACTTGTGATAGGGAGGAAATAAAAGCGATGGACTGCATAATAAAGGTCTTTATCACAAGCGGCAATATAAAGTGACGTTCTATTGCATTAAGATTTTGTGCATCCAACCATAAAAGCGCATGACGACCTCTGCTTCCCTCTGCGAAGGGCCTATCTTTTACTTTTATCTTCTACCCTTATACAAGAGTCATGGTAATCATCACCTTTCCTTTTTACACTTTTTCCTTTGGCAAGCACTTTGTGTTGGAGCGATCCGGATATATATATATATATATATATATATATATATATATATATATATATATATATATATATATATCCACTTGGATGTAGGTTTCATAAATTATTATTGTTGACATTACCCTTGAGGTAAAAGGTTGGGAGGCGAAACTATAACCCCCTATCTTTCTTTGTGTCCTATTAAAACTTTGAACCCATAAATATCACATGAGTGTTAGCAATTGTGAAAGATTAAATGATATTTGAGTATGTGGAGTTTGCTTAATCAAAGCTCTTACATAGACCCTTCCCAAAAATAAGATGAATTGCAATTGTTTGATGACTAAGAGCACTGTTTGTTAGTTTTCAAGAAAGTTTATGATCTATACTTTAACATGTGAATAGCTTGTTACTTGATCATGAAAAGTTTTATGAGATGAGCTACTGTTATGACACATAATGATGCTAGAAAAGGTGATTGAAATTATCATTGATCAAACTTGTGCACCCGCTAGCATTCACACTTCATAAATTATTTCTTTTATCATTTACCTACTCGAGGACGAGCAGGAATTAAGCTTGGGGATGCTGATACATCTCCAACGTATCTATAATTTATGAAGTATTCATGCTATTATATTATCCATCTTAGATGTTGTATATACATTTATATGCTATTTTATATGATTTTCGGGACTAACCTATTAACCTAGAGCCCAGTGCCAGTTTCTGTTTTTTCCTTGTTTTTGAGTTTTATAGAACAGGAATACCAAACGGAGTCAAATTGACGTGCCAATTTTTGATGATTTTTATGGACCAAAAGAAGCCCTTGGAGTAAAAGAGTTGGGCCAGAAGAGTCCCGGGCTGTCCACGAGGGTGGGGGCGCGCCCACCCCCCTAGGCGTGGGCCCCTATCTCGTGGATGACTCGGAGACCCCTGGACATGAGACCGATGCCAAAAATTCCTATAAATACAGAAACCTCCAGAAAATAACCTAGATCAGAAGTTCCGCTTTCGCAAGCCTCAGTAACCACAAGAAATCAATCTAGGCCCTCTCTGGCACCCTGCCGGAGGGGGCTATCATCACCGGAGTCCATGGAGGAGGATCCTGGAGGGGCCATCATCACCATGAAGGCCAAGGACCAGAGGAGAACCTCTCCCAATCTAGGGGGAGGCCATGGAGGAGGAAGCACAAGGGGGAGAACCTCTCCTCCTCTCTCTCGGTGGCGCCGGAGTGCCATCGGTAGGGGAATCATCGCCGCGGTGATCGTCTTCATCAACATCACCATCATCATCACCATCCTCATCTCTTTTACGCGGTCCACTCTCTCGCACCCCGTTGTAATCCCTACTTGAACATGGTGCTTCATGCCACATATTATGATCTAATGATGTGTTGCCATCCTATGATGTTTTGAGTAGATATCCTTTGTCTTTGGGTTGATTGATGATCTAGATTGGTACGAGTTGTATGTTTTATTTTGCTGCTGTCCTATGGTGCCCTCCGTGTCACGCAAGCATGAGGGATTCCCGCTGTAGGGTGTTGCAATACGTTCATGATTCGCTTATAGTGGGTTGCTTGAGTGATAGAAGCATAAACCTGAGTAAGGGGATTGTTCTGTATGGGATAAAGGGGACTTGATGCTTTAATGCTATGGTTGGGTTTTACCTTAATTATCTTTAGCAGTTGCGGATGCTTGCTAGAGTTCCAATCATAAGTGCATATGATCCAAGAAGAGAAAGTATGTTAGCTTATGCCTCTCCCTCATATAAAATTGCAATGACGACTACCGGTCTTGTTAACAATTGCCTAGGACAATTCCGCACACCGATCCATCATTATTCCACACTCGCTATTTATAATATTTAGTAATATATTCTAACTTTATGATAACAACACCTACTTTTATATTTTAGCTCTCTGATATCATGCAAAGTTATCGTCTTCATACCCACAACATAGTTTTATTTCTCGTTTCTAGTTGGAAGCAAATGTTCGATGTACGTAGAGTCGTATCAGTGGCAGATAGGACTTGAGAGAATATTGATCTTACCTTTAGCTCCTTGTGGGTTCGACACTCCATACTTATCACTTCCACCATTGGGAATTGCTATGATGATTCCCTGCACTTGGGGACCATCATCTTCCTTTGTGTGGAGGTCGGGATCGTGATACGTCTCCAACGTATCTATAATTTTGATTGTTCCATGCTATTATATTATCTGTTTTGGATGTTTAATGGGCTTTAATATGAACTTTTAAATTATTATTGGGACTAACCTACTAACCAAAGGCCTAGTGCAAATTGTTTTTTTCCTATTTCAGTGTTTCGTAGAAAAGGAATATCAAACGGAATGAAACCTTCGCGAGGATCGTATTTGGAACAAACGCAATCCAGAAGATTTGGAGTACACGTCTGGGATGCCACGAGGCGGGCGCAAGGCCGGAGGGCGCGCCCCCACCCTCGTGGGCCCCTCGTAGCTCCACCGACGTACTTCTTCCTCCTATATATACTCATATACCCTTAAAACACTCGAGAGCACCACGAAACCCTATTTCCAACGCTGCAACCTTCTGTACCCATGAGATCCCATCTTGGGACCTTTTCTGGTGCTCCACCGGAGGGGGAATCGATCATGGAGGGCTTCTACATCAACACCATAGCCTCTCCGATGAGTTGTGAGTAGTTTACCGCAGACCTTCGGGTCCATAGTTATTAGCTAGATGGCTTCTTCTCTTTCATTGGATCTCAATACAAAGTTCTCCTCAATCTTCTTGGAGATCTACTCGATGTAATACTTTTTGCGGTGTGTTTGTCGAGATCCGATGAATTGTGGGTTTATGATCAATATTATCTATGAACAATATTTAATTCTTCTCTGAATTCTTATATGCATGATTTAAATATCTTTGCAAGTCTCTTAGAATTATCAGTTTGGTTTGGCCAACTAGATTGATCTTTCTTGCAATGGGAGAAGTGCTTAGCTTTGGGTTCAATCTTGCGGGGTCCTTTCCCAGTGACAACAGGGGCAGCAAGGCACATATTGTATTGTTGCCATCGAGGATAAAAAGATGGGGTTTATATCATATTGCATGAATTTATCCCTCTACATCATGTCATCTTGCTTAAGGCGTTACTCTATTCTTATGAACTTAATACTCTAGATGCATGCTGGATAGCGGTCGATGTGTGGAATAATAGTAGTAGACGCATATTCGTTTCAGGATACTTGTCGCGGACGTGATGCCTATATACATGATCATGCCTAGATATTCTCATAACTATGAGCTTTTCTATCAATTGCTCGACAGTAATTTGTTCACCCACCGTAGAATATGCTATCTTGAGAGAAGCCACTAGTGAAACCTATGGCCCCTGGGTCTATCTTCCATCATATTAATCTTCCATCAACTAGTTATCTTTACTATTCTTTTATTTTGCAATCTTTAGTTTTCAATCTATACAACAAAAATACCAAAAATATTTATCTTATCATCTCTATCAGATCTCACTTTTGCAAGTGGCCGAGAAGGGATTGACAACCCCTTTATTGCGTTGGTTGCAAGGTTGTTATTTGTTTGTGCAGGTACGAGAGATTTGTGTGTAGTCTCCTACTGGATTGATACCTTGGTTCTCAAAAACTAAGGGAAATACTTATGCTACATTGCTGCATCACCCTTTCCTCTTCAAGGGAAAAACAACGCATGCTCCAGAGGTAGCAATTTATGGCTCTCCCCCACTTCACCTTTGCCATTTTATTCGCCCTTTTCTGTTCGCCTTTTTTCGCTCGCCTCTAGTTTGCTTGTGTGTTGGATTGCTTGTTCATCACTATGGCCCAAGACAATACTAAATTGTGTGACTTTTCCAATACCAACAATAATGATTTTATTAGCACGCCGATTGCTCCTATTACCAATGATGAATCTTGTGAAATCAATGCTTCTCTGTTGAATCTTATCATGAAAGATCAATTTTCTGGCCTTCCTAGTGAAGATGCCGCTACCCATCTAAACAACTTTGTTGATTTGTGCGATATGTAAAAGAAGAGAGATGTGGGTAATGATATAGTTAAATTGAAGCTATTTCCGTTTTCGCTTAGAGATCATGCTAAAACTTGGTTCTCTTCTTTGCCTAAAAATAGTATTGATTCATGAAATAAGTGCAAAGATGCCTTTATCTCTAAATATTTTCCTCCTGCTAAGATTATCTCTCTTAGAAATGATATTATGAATTTTAAGCAACTTGATCATGAGAATGTTGCACAAGCTTGGGAGAGGATGAAATTAATGATACGTAATTGCCCTACACATGGTTTGAATTTATGGATGATTATACAAAAAAAATATGCTGGATTGAATTTTACTTCTTGAAATATTTTAGATTCGGTCGCGGGAGGCACTTTCATGGAAATCACCTTAGGATAAGCTACTAAACTCCTAGATAATATTATGGTTAATTACTCTCAATGGCACACCGAAAGATTGTCGGGACCCCGATCCTAAGTCACACAGGTCTAGCATGTAACACACCATATCACTTTCTGGCCTCACGCACGGTATCCCCACGGGTGCCACCTTACCTGGCCCGGGACCGTTTGCGCATTTTGGCTCACGTATATGATAGTGTCGCTAGCATCCAAATGACAGAGAACCCGGGCCGACATGACTAGTTATAATCCCAAGGTGGCACTAACTTACAGGGACAGACATACATGACCCAACAACGAATGTGTCGGTCATCAACGTATGAACCCAAGTCGTAGCAAGCTACATGGACTTAAAGGAATAACGCGTGACATTTCCCAGAGGGACATACACAGGAACGAAGAAGGACACATGGCGGCCAGCCTAAGTGTTCCGGAGCAGTAGCAAGCTACCAAGGCTCAGTGGAAGCACTAGGAAACATTTTCCCATAAGAGAGGCTACTAAGAGGAAACAACTAGGTTGTCGGATCCCACACATACCAAGCATTTCAATAACATACACACAATATGCTCGATATGTGCAAATACAACATGGCATCACAACAAGACTCTAAGAAACAAAGTATTTATTCATTAGGCTCCGAGGAGCCAGATATTACAAACATGGGTCTCATGACCCAACATTCAGAGAATACAAGCAACAAGCGGAAGCACAACATGTCTGAGTACAGACATCTACCAATGGAAAAGGCTGAAGAGCCTGACTATCTACAACACTCGTCCAAGATCATAGCTGAGGTAACAAGCTACTTGTCGAAGTCCAAGCGGAACTACTAGTGAGACTGAAGTCTCCTCTGCAAAACATAAATTAAGCAAACATGAGTACAAAGGTACTCAACAAGACTTACATCAGATCCGATCATACATGCACTTGTATCAAGAATGCAAAGTGGGGTTTAGTTGCAGCAAGCCAGCTTTGACTCAGTGGCTATTCTGTTCTACGACTGCTGGTAACTCTTTTGAGGTGGCACACACGAGTCCACTAAGCACCACACAATACACCACTATGGATTCATCCCCGTCTCCCTACGAGAAGGCCGTCCATAGCACTCACACTTGTCTTGAGTATTTTAGAGTATCCACTTCAAGTTGTCTATGTACCACGTAAGCATCCAAGAAGTCCATAACCATGGACCCGGCTTTTCGAATAGATCATGCTAACCCTGCAGGGGTGTACTTCTTCACACACGCTCTCGCCACTTACCGCCATGTACACCTCGTGTATCTCGGCAACCTTCAAGCGGAAGCCTGGCGAGGGTGTCGGCCACGACGTGACTAACCACACAAGACTCTAGTCCAGGTTTATCGCCTACTCAGGTTCCATCCGTAAGGAGATCCGGCCGGGGTGTCGCTCACGGCCCCAAATGATGTGCGCAGGGTTCCCAAGCCCACCTCGCCGGATGGATCTACGCTTGGTACACTGTGCCACGGTAGCTAGTCTGTACCAAGCCCACCTGGCCGAGTGCCACTTGGTAGACTACTAGCACTACCTACAAACACCAGAAACTAGTTGCAACTCCTGGACAGAGATCATGTTGATTAATAAGTCGAGAGGGGTCGAGTTACCGGAACCCAATGTGTGGTAGTAGCTAGTCATTGGACAACAAACACATAACTCAGTTCTTAAGGACGGTTCCAGTGAGACAACCCACCATGTACTCCTACATGGCCTCTCACCGCTACCTTTACCAAAACGTGTTCACACACTTGACTCTCAACATCAGAACATATCACTGCACTCCAATTCATTCCAAGTGGATCAGACCTGACACACTCTAAGCAATAGCAGGCATGGCATGGTAAGATCACAACATGGCTTCAATCAACTCCTACACATGCTAGTGGGTTTCAACTATTTACTGTGGCAATGACAGGTCATGAGAGGAATAGGTTCAAGTACCGCAGCATGAAGTAGCAGTTGAATCGTTGTTGTCCTAATGCAATAACAGAGAGCAGGAGCGAGAGAGGGATTGTATCGGAATGAACAAGGGGGTTTGCTTGCCTGGTATAACAACGTGCAGAGCACTGCTCCTCTGACAGGTACTCTGGAACGGTCTCCGGAGCTGGACCTATCGAGAAGAACGGTGCCGACAATCAAACACAAGCATATGCAACAATATGATGCATGAACATGGCATGAAGATGTGATGTTATTTGAGCTAATGCAACTAGCATTCTATTTGAAAGAAGTCCATTTGAACCAAGGGTTCAAATGCAATTCCAAATTTAACATTTAAAAGTGCCATTTATGTGTTTTCACCTATACAGCAAGTATAAGTTGGTTTATCATGCATGAAACTGGTACAGATGGGTAGATTGAATTTTTCTGATAAATTTTCATATATAAATTATTTCATTCTGAGCTACGGTTGAATTTTTGTAATTTTTTGAAGTTTAAACAATTTTCTGGATTTTCTTGAAATAAAACAATTCCAGAAAATTGTTTATTGCATCAGCACTGCGTCATGCTTGCGTTAGCAAGTCAGCAGCGCTGACTCAAGTCAAACCTGACGTGTGGGGTCCACACGTCAGTGACACGGGTTAAATAGAGGGTTTTAGAACTAAACTAATTAAAAGGTTAAGGCGTTGGGGTCCACTGTCAGTGTCATAGTTCTAACTAACAAAGTTAATTAGCACTAACACTAATCCTAACAACAAATTAGCTGGGCAGGGCCCACATGTCAGTGACTCACAGGCGAGTCAAACCCAGCCAACCGTGGTCAAACTCGCCGGAGTTGACCCATGGCTCGTCGCTGGCGTCCACAGACGCGGCGGAGGTGATCGGAAACGTCGCTCCAGCGGCCATTTGGACAGCGGAGACCACGGGTGAGGAGGTGGAGGTCGTCCGCGTTGGTTGGAGCAAGCGGGAGGGCACAGGGTGGCCGGAGCTCGCCGGAGCGGAGCTCGCGGCGGTGGCCGGAGCTCGGTAGAGCTCGGGCCCGTTGCTGCAGGGGCCTAGGCGGGGCAGCGCTAGCATCTATAGCTCCTACGCGATGCGGGGAACATGCTAGGCACGCCGGAGTGACCAAATGGTCATCGGAGCTGCGTTGGCGACGAGCTCAGGCGGCGGTGGTTTTCGGTCGTCGACGAAACGGTAGCTGCGGCGTGCGAGAGAGGGTGCGGAGAGGGGGAGCAGGGGCAGGAGTTCACGGCGATTCTGACGGCGGTCTCAATGAGCTCGGGGGAGGCAGGACGACGACGTGCAGGCGATGTGGATCCACGGCGGCCGGCGGTGAAGAAGACGACGGTGGCGTCGATGGAGGCCGTCCGGGGGTGCGTGGCTCTACGAGGAGGACGAGGAGGACACGACGAAACCCGTGGACTAGTCAGAGAGGCGAGGCCGTGGCTGTGGGCGCGGCAACGGCGGACGGCGACGACGGCAGCGCTCGGGTCCGAGCGAGAAAGCGAGGGAGAGGGAGAGGGAGAGGACTGGGAGAGCGAGAGAGAGGACTGGGGGGTGCGTGGCGTCTCTCTAAGGCATCCAGGTGTCGAGGGAGAGGAGCAGGCATGCAGGAGGTGACGCGACGCGGCGGTGCACGCGTCGGGCACGCGCCCCTGCCTCCTGGCGAGAGGTTGGGGGTGACTAGCATTGCGAGTCACCTGGGCCGGCTGCTGGGCCAAAGCAGATGGGCCGCCAGGTGAGCAGGTAAAACTCTTCCCTTTTATTTTTATTTTCTATTTCTGACATTTGTTTTGATTTAAACTAAATCATTTAAAAAAACTTTTGACAAATTTTGTAGGGACTAGAAAGAGTATTCCAAAGCCCCTCATAAAATCCAGAATTATTGGACATATATTAATAATATAATAAATACATATCCAATGCAAGTAATTATTGCATTAAATCCAAATGCCCAGAATAAATATTTATGAGCTCCTAAAAATATTGGTTTGAATTTTACTTCTGACCAGTATTTTCATAGAGAAACATGAACATTTTCTTGGACCCTTTTGGAGCAATTTTTATCTGGGTCATTTTCAAAAAGATTTCTAAGGCTTTCACATGTCCTCAATTCAAATTCATTTGAAACTTTAAACATGATGCAAACACCAAAACTAGCCTAGTGCATACCAGAACAAGGGTTGTGACAAAGATCCACTAGTAAAAAAGTCCATGAGATTGAAGAGATTAATGTTTTGAGTGGAAAGATGGATGAACTTATGAAATTATTTGCTAATAAGAGTGTTTCTTCTGATCCTAATGATATGCCTTTGTCCACGTTGATTGAGAATAATAATGAATCTATGGATGTGAATTTTGTTGGTAAGAACAATTTTGGTAACAACGCATATAGATGAAACTTTAATTCTAGGCCGTTCCCTAGTAATTCCTCTAATAATTATGGTAATTCCTACAACAACTCTTATGAAATTTTAATATGATGCCCTCTGATTTTGAGACTAGTGTTAAAGAATTTATGAATTCACAAAAGAATTTCAATGCTTTGCTTGACCAAAAATTGCTTAAGATTGATGAGTTGGCTAGGAACGTGGATAGAATTTCTCTTGATGTTGATTCTTTGAAACTTAGATCTATTCCACCTAAGCAGGATATCAATGAGTCTCTCAAAGCCATGAGAATTTCCATCGATGAGTGCAAAGAAAGAACCACTAGGATGCTTGTTAAAAGAGATTGCTTTGTGAAAGCATGTTATTCTAGTTTTCATGATAATAAAGATGAAGATCTAAAAGTGATTAATGTGTCTCCTATTAAATCTATGTTTTCCAATATGAATCTTGATAAAGATGGGACTGGAGATGAGTCAACTTTAATTAAAAGGCGTCCCAATGATTCGGAGTTTTTAGACCTTGATGCAAAAACTGTTAAAAGTGGGATTGAAGAGGTCGAAACTTGACATAGTAATGAACCCACTATTTTGGATTGCGAGGAATTTAATTATGATAATTTCTCTTTCATAGATTGTATTTCCTTGTTGCAATCTGTGTTAAATTCTCCTCATGCTTATAGGCAAAATAAAGCTTTTACCAAACACATAGTTGATGCTTTAATGCAATTTATGAAGAAAAACTTGAATTAAAAGTTTCTATCCCTAGAAAACTTTATGATGAGTGGGAACCTACTATTAAAATTAAGATTAAAGATCATGAATGCTATGCCTTGTGTGATTTGGGTGCTAGTGTTTTCACAATTCTAAAACTTTGTGTGATGCATTGGGTTTCCATGAACTTGATGATTGTTCTTTAAATTGGCATCTTGCGGATTGTACCATTAAGAAACCTATGGGGAGGATTAATGTGGTTCTTATTGTAGCAAATAGAAATTATGTACCCATAGATTTCAACGTTCTTGATATAGATTGCAATCCTACGTGTCCTATTATTCTTGGTAGACCTTTCCTAAGAACGATTGGCGCATTTATTGATATGAAAAAAGGAAATATTAGATCCCAATTTCCGTTAAGGAAAGGCATGGAACACTTTCCTAGAATGAGAATCAAATTACCATATGAATCTATTATGAGAGCCACTTATGGATTGCCTACCAAAGATGGCAATACCTAGATCGATTCTTGCCTTATGCCTAGCTAGGGGCGTTAAACGATAGCGCTTGTTGGGAGGCAACCCAATTTTATTTTATTTGCTTTTACTTCTGTTTAGTAATAAATAATGCATCTAGCTGCTGTTTAGATGTGGTTTTGTGTTTTAATTAGTGTTTGTGCCAAGTAGAACCTTTGGGAAGACTTGGGTGAAGTCTTTGCGATCTTGCTGTAAAAAACTGAAACTTTTGCGCTCACGAGATTAGCTGCCATTTTTTTACTGGAGAGTTCTTTTAGGTTGATTATTTTTGAATATGATTAATAGACAAATTCCTCACGTCCACCAATTTATTTCAGAATTTTAAGAGTTACAGAACTATTCGAAAGTTACAGATTGCTACAGACTGTTCTGTTTTTGACAGATTCTATTTTGTGTGTGTTGTTTGCTTATTTTGATGAATCTATGAGTAGTATCGGGGGTATGAACCATAGAGAAGCTGGAATACAGTAGGTTTAACACCAATATTAGTAAATAATGAGTTCAATACAGTACCTTAAAGTGGTGGTTTGTTTTCTTATACTAACGGAGCTCACGAGATTTTCTGTTAAGTTTTGTGTTGTGAAGTTTTCAAGTTTTGGGGTAAGGACTTGATGGACTATGGAACAAAGAGTGGAAAGGGCCTAATATTGGGGATGCTCAAGGCAACCCAAGGTAAAATTCAAGGACAACCAAAAAGCCTAAGCTTGGGGATGCCCTAGGAAGGCATCGCCTCTTTCGTCTTCGTCTATCGGTAACTCTACTTGAGACTATATTTTAATTCACCACATGATATGTGTTTTGCTTGGAGCGTCTTGTATGGTTTGATTCTGTGTTTTTTAGTTTACCACAATCATACTTTCTGTACACACCTTTTGGGAGAGACACACATGAATCGGAATTTAGTATAATACTCTATGTGCTTCACTTATATCCTTTGAGCTCGATAATTTTGCTCTAGTGCTTCACTTTATATCTTTTTAGATCACGGTGGTAGTTTTATTTTATAGGAATTATTGATCTCTCATGCTTCACTTAAATTATTTTGAGAGTCCTTTAAAACAACATGGTAATTTTCTTTGGCTATAAAATTAGTCCTGATATGATAGGCATCCAAGATGGGTATAATAAAAACTTTCATATAAAGTGCATTGAATACTATGAGAAGTTTGATACTCGATGATTGTTTTGAGAGATGAGGATGGTGATATTAGAGTCATGCTAGTAGAGTAGTTGTGAATTTGAGAAATACTTGTGTTGAAGTTTGTGATTCTCGTAGCATGCACGTATGGTCAACCGTTATGTGATGAAGTTGGAGCATGATTTATTTATTGATTGTCTTCCTTTGTGTGGAGGTCGGGATCGCGCGATAGTTAACTCCTACCAACCCTTCCCCTAGGAGCATGCATTTAGTGCCTTGTTTTGATAACTTGTAGATTTTTGCAATAATGATATGAGTTCTTTATGACTAATGTTGAGTCCATGGATTATACGCACTGTCGGGGTTTTGGGGCAACATATGCCAACGGATGGCTTATCATGCATGGGGACAATAGAGTGTCGCCGGGGCCTGGAAGCGGGATAAGGCGGAACTAAGGACGCCTACGGATCTTACCCAGGTTCGGGGCTCTGCGCGGAGATAACACCCCTAGTCCTGCTCAACGGGGACTCCGCGTCATGACTGATGTCAATAGGGTGGCTACAAGGTTGCTCCTCGAGCTGCATCATCTAGAGGAGGTAGATGAGCAAGGCTAGCTCTCTACCTTCACTCTAAGGAATCGGGTGGTAGCTAGGGTTTCTCCCTCTCTCTCTCTCTCTCTCTCTCTCTCTCTCTCTCTCTCTCTACGTTACTCTCTTTCTTCTAGGGTTCGATCTTCCAACCCCCCCCGCCCTCATGGAGGACCCTGGGGGGTTTATATAGGCCTACCCCCCAGGGGTACAGTTGTAATCTCGACGGAGTGGCCCCCGGCTGACAGCGTCTTCTGGTGTCAGCCTCGCCGTCTGTCTGCTGGGGCCCTTCGCCTGCGGGCCCAAGTGATTGCCTTTCACTGTAGGCGTGCTTCTGCTGACGGCAACATCATCAGGAGGGAAGTGGATACAGTACCGCCGTCTCCTACCGTACACTGCAACCATGCCCTGTCTTGTCATCTTGATGAGGTTCAGACTTCTAGGGCAGGATTCGCCGTCTGTTACCAGGCGGCTGCCTCCCCTGGCCGCCTGCCAGGGGCGGCTTGTTTAGACTTACCCACTGGTCGGTGGGGCCAGCCGCCTGCTGGCCTCGCCGTCTGCGGGTAGTGGGATCGTGGCTTCCTCTGACCGAAGCTTGGTCACTGGCAGCGTGGCTACAGTGACCCGCCGCTTAAGAGACGGCCACAAGGTACTCAGTCACTGTAGCCACGCCCTTATAGATTCTCTAAGGACGAGCTCAACTGTAGCCATGCCTCAGCTGCGCGGTGGTCCCTCAGCATGCATCCCGAGGGAGAGGCGTGGGACCGTCTGCTAGCTGCTGGCTGTGGAGCTGCCGCCTATTTTGGCCCCTGCCGCCTGCTAGCAGCCGGCTCCTAGGGTAAGCCATCCTAGGAGGCGGCCTGATGAGCAGACGGCTGGGGAGTAATAGGCGGCCCCAATTTGTCTTGAAATACCATGGGTGGTCGATGGGGACACCCGTGGTCAATATCTCCGACAGTAGTCCCCGAAGCTGGTGGAACTCTGCGGTTTGTATCTGAGGGCTGCAGGGTTCCAGCAGCTCCCACCCCCCTAAGCAGGACCAGCATCCTTTGTCCGTCTTCCGAAAAGATCTGTCTGCGAGCGGCCGGGCCTTCGTAAAGGGGGCCGGCTCCTGGCAGTCGGACCTCCGTCTTCGAATCTTCGATGGTAAGGCTCTGCCTGGTCGGCAGGCAGCCGTGCAGGTCTGCCGACCGTTGGCGGCTCCCCACGCGTCGCCGCCCCATCGCGTCAGTCTGCCAGCCCACGCGCGTGACGGGACGTAACAGTGGGTCGGGGCCCGCCACTACAGGTCCTTGGTCCGCGCGCGGATCCGGTGTGGCAGGGGCAATCGATTGCCCTCCTCACGCGCATTTAATGCGTGCAGATTTGGCGCACAAAAGGCGAGGGTCGTGCGGGGCGTGGAGCAGTTGATCCCACGCCCGCTCCCTCGGCTTCACAGCCCCGAGCCTATAAGTAGGCCGGGGGAGAGGGGTTAGCGCCGTTCTCGCGCCCGCCCCTCTCCATTCTCCTTCTTCTTCCTTGCTCCCGTCCGCTCCTCTTGCCAACTCCGCAGTGAGCCGCCGCCTAAGCCTTGCCGCCGCAGCGCCAGTCTGCCACCCCGGCGAGTGGGATGGTAGCGACGTCCTCGAGGAACACATCGACTACCTCCGCCGGGCGCGGAAGCTACCTCCCGCAGACAAGGTCGCCGTGCGCCTAGCGTCGGCGGCGGAGATTAGGCCGGCGCCGCGGCTCGGCGAGCGGGTCATCTTCCGCTCGCACTTCCCGTGCGGCTTCGGCATCCCAGCGAGCGGGTTCTTCCGGTCCTTCTTGGAGTTCTTCAACGTCCAACCTCACCACCTCACACCGAACACGGTGGTGACGTTGTCCTCCTTCGCCGTCATGTGCGAGGCATACTTCGGCATCCTCCCCACGATGGAGCTGTGGACCGAGCTTTTCTATATGAAGCTCAGTACCGCAGTCCAAGGCGTGGCCACCTAGTGCGGGGGTGTATTGCGGTGAAGCGCGGTGGGGCGAGAAACTACTTCCCGGCGCCGCAGCTCGTGGCGTCGATGAAGTTGTGGCAGAAGACATATTTCTATGTCTCTAATGTCGATCCCGCCCATGATTTCATCGGCTTGCCGGACTGGGCACCCGGCCCGCCTGCCGAGCCCCGCGCCTCCTGGAAGACCCGGCCCACCTCCCTCACGGAAGGCGCATCCATCGCCGTGCGGCGCCTCAGGGAGCTGAGGGCCAGCGAGAGCTTGGTTTTCGTGGACCTTTTGCTCACGTTCGCGGAGGGCCGGGTGCTGCCGCTGTAGCGCCGCCCTCACTTGATTTGTGACATGAGTGGGCACCGGGACCCAAGCCGGACGTGCACCAAGTTAATGCCATACAAGGAGGTGGCGTACTTGGTGAACTACGTGTCCAACTGCAAGGTCTCCGACTCCGGCTGGGCCTTTGGCAAGGCGCCGTACAGCCGCAGCAACCAGCCGCCTGCGGTGAGTTTTTCTTCTTTCTCAATTCTTCTTTCTTCTTCTTCTGCCCGCCACAGTCGTCTGATCTTGGTGCCGTCTGCATATCTTCCCTTGCCAGCCGGCGCCGGGTACTGGCCAGCCAGGCCGCCCTCTGGAACCAGATCCCTTCTAGAGCGACACGAGCGGCCCCGATCTTGGGGCCGCCGCCTTGGAGGAGGCAGAGGTGACAGGCGGCGGGGGCCAGCAAGCAGGCGGTCATCTACAAGGCGGAGTCGAGAGCTGGCCGGACGACGGTGAGGAGGAGGAGGAGGCGCTGATCCACGTCCAGGAGGCGGATCCGCCTGGTCGCGGCAGCCAGCAGGCGGGGCCATCAGCCGCAGCCGGCGGCGTGAAGCGCCGGTCTTCTGCGGGGCCGTCTCGCACCCAGCCCAAGAGGCTCCGGCTGTCGACCACCACCACCAGGCGCCGGGAGGCGGTCGCCAAGGCGGTCCTTCCCAAGCTCCCCAAGCCCAGGCCGGTCGTATCCGGGTATGTACCTTGCTTTCTTCTTTTTCTTTGATGCTTATCTACTTCTGCCGTTCCCAACTTGGCTGATTTTCCATCTTCTTCGGGATACCCACGCAGCGCGCCGCTCTCCCTCTCGCAGGCGCGAGGGGGATCCATTATGGGGGGCACGGATGTCCCCCCTGCGCCCCGCCGCGTGGATCCTGCCGCCGTGCTCCGGGAAGTGACGGAGAGGACCGCCCACGTGGCACGCGAGGAGCAGGAGGCCGTGGACCGTGAGCGAGCAGTGGCTGATGCTGCTGCCAGTGCAGAGGCCAAGGCAGCTACTAAGGCCCAGGCAGACGCCACCGCCCGAGCCCAGGAGCAAGAGGCGGGCTCCCAGCAGCCAGCGGGCCGCGCCGTCCTCCAAAAGGCGGGCTCTCTGGAGCCGTTTGCCCGAGTGCCGGCTACTGACGAGCATCCGGCTCTAGACAACGAGGGGGACGGTCGTGTCGTCATGGAGACAGAGGCGCCGCCCCCCGCGCCGCCTGCTGGGACGCAGGGCAGCTGGCCTGCAGGAGCGGAGGTGCCGCCAGCTGA
Source organism: Secale cereale (assembly GCA_902687465.1). NCBI lineage: Eukaryota > Viridiplantae > Streptophyta > Magnoliopsida > Poales > Poaceae > Secale > Secale cereale. The sequence goes on along the minus strand of LR738714.1, from coordinate 156,005,848 downwards.
GGGAGTGCTGGTGACAGGCCCGCAGCCGGGCCCCCAAGCTCCTGCCCGTCCGCGCCCTATGAGGGCGGTCTCCGTGCCGCAGCAGGTAGAGGCCGGCGGCACCAGCTCGTCCGCGCCAGAGAGTGAACCCACCAGCGCTGCGCCATCAGGCTGGAGGCCCGGAGGCGGCGGCGCGCTGATTTTCGCGTCGCGGGACGTCCTCGGCCGCTTCAACTCCCTGAGCGATGTCTTGAAGACGATGATGCGGGAGTTCGTTGCTACGCGAACTTCTGTTCGGGTATGTTGACTCCATATTTTTTTGCTTTTATTCCTTCAATTTCTTCTGTGGGGGCGCGTTAGTGCACCCACTGGGTGTAGTCCCCGAGTTCCGAGCCGGCTGCTAAGCAGGTGGCTTGGAACTCCCAAGAGTACCTTGCGGGCTAACTTGTGTCTTGCTATAGGACAACCACAACCTTCGGGTGGCTTCCTTCAACACCCAGCGCCAGGAGCTGGCGCAACTGCGGGCTGCCTTGGCAGATAGTCAGGGTGAGTGCTCCTCTTCTCCTCCTTGCGGGGGCGCGTCAGCGCACCCGCTGGGTGTAGCCCCCGAGTTCCGAGCCGGCTGCTGAGCAGGCGGCTTGGAACTCCAAGGTTGTCTTTTTGCTGATGTTGATATTCTTCTTCTTCTTCCCTTGCCAGCGGTCACAGCCAACCTCCGCAACCAGCTGGGCGAAGCTTAGTCAGAGCTTGCTGCCAAGGAGCGAGAGTGCGATCTTGCCGCCCAGGACCATGACAGTCTGGCCAAGGAGCTGGCAAACCAGGCGGTAGCCCACAAGGTTGAGCTTGGGAAGATGTCGGACGCCAAGATGCTCCTTCAGGCAGAATTCGAGGCCGAGCACTCGAACTGGGTTGAGAAGGAGGCGGCTCTGCAAGACGGCTATGGGGCCATTGCAGACATGGTTGACGGTAAGATGCCTGCCCCTTCTTCTTGTGCCTGCCGTCTGTTACAGCTGCTTTTCTTTCTTTTGATTCTTCCTCTAGCTTTTGCAGAGTTCTTCCCGGGCCACTCTGTGGCCGCCAGCCAGGCCATCAAGGCCCAATGTGATGAGAAGCGCAAGGCGGGCCAGGTGATGGCACCCAACGCCCCAAGAACTCCGACGGAGCAGCTTCTTACTGTCAAGGCGTGCCTCCAGCCGGCCCACCGCCTGCTTAGCCGTCTGCAACATGCTGGTGCCCAAGTGTTGGCCGCCCTCTGGCCAGGCGTCTCGGTACTCCGCACTCCCAGCTGGACCGCCGACTGGCCGGAGGCGGCCGGCCACCGCTTCGTGGCCTGGAAGGGTGCCGCAGCGAGAGCGGGTGCGCAGACCGCCCTGGAGTTTGCCAAGGGCTGGTACCCGGACCTGAGCCTCGACCAGTTGAAGACCTTCCATGTGGAGGCTGAGCCCGAGCTGGCTGCGGTGCAAGGAAATCTCGCCCGCCGCCCTTGTCGAGTACGCCGATACCGCCATTTTCGTCCCAGAGCTGGATGAGAATGGTCATGTGGTGCCACCCACCCACTTCGGGCTGGACTTGGCGGCGTCCGAAGAGCTGGATGAAGAGATCGCCTCCAGCGATGAAGGCGAGGAGGAGGAAGACAGTGACGAGGAGGCCAGCTCCCAGGAGGCGGATCCTTCTGTTGGCCATCGGCCTGACCAATCCTCGATAAGCGGACCTGGCGTGGTGGCTCCGCCTGCTGCAGGAGGCGGCCAGGTGGAGACCCGTCAGGCGGCCCCCTCAGAAGCCGGCTCCGTCGTGGCGCCCGCTCCGCCTGCTGCGCCCTAGGCTTTACTCTTGTATCATTTGATTCCCGTTTCTTCGTAAGACTTGGTAGGATTAGTCCGAACAATTCCACCCGCTGGGTGTATAAGTAAGCTGCTACTGGAAGGCGGCCCTTGAGGCCTATTTTGATGTAAATATTCTTTAATGCTGCATGTGTTTAGGCAATTTGGCCGGGTTCTATGTTTAGCACCGTCCTTTGTTCCTTAGGGCGATTTTCTTTTGCTGTCTCCTTCAACTGCCGTCCTTCCAGCCAGACAGCCACTCTGTGGTTCTGCGGCTGGGTCAGGTACTTAGCTGTTTTCCGGATTGGCAAGTATCCCGCCCTCTGGGAGGCGGCGTAGCTAAACCAGAAGCCGGCTGGCTGGCTGCGTTACAACCGGCTAATTTGTATGAAGGGCTATCTTGCCCTATGTTTGTTTCCCTTAGCCATTTTTCATGTGGGCACCGCTTCCTGCCTTGGGCTCCTGCCAGTCGGACATCCGCGTTCTGCGAGTCTGTGAATGAAAGCGGGAGAAGGCTTGGATGCCATCACATTACTTGTCCGACTATTTTAAGGAAAAAGTTTTAAACATAGGGTTAGGCGGCCAGTCCCCGGGCCGTCTGCTAGGCTCTGGTGCCGGACAAAGGAATGAACAATACTCATTCACAGGCATAATTCTTATCATATAGATAAAGGGTTGGGCAGTCCCCGAGAACTCCTCGGGGGTCCCATTGGTTCTCAAAATAAAGTGGATAGTGCGACACATACTGTCTTTTAGCTATAAAAGCGACGAAGTAGGTTTGCGTTCCACAGGTGCTCCGACTCCTTGCCCGAGTCGTCTCTCTTGCGTGCTCTTGGCTTCTGGGCATCGATGAGGTAGTAGGCATCGTTGCCTAGCACCTTGCTGATGATGAACGTTCCTTCCCAAGGAGCCGAAAGCTTGCGCTGGCCGGCTGTTCGCTGGATCAGATGGAGCACAAAGTCCCCCTCGCGGAAGGAGCGTGGCTTGACTCGCTGGCTATGGTAGCGGTGGAGCCCCTGCTGATAGATGGTGGAGCGGCTGAGTGCTACCAGTCGGGCCTCCTCCAGCAGGTCTACGCCGTGTTGTCATGCTTCTTTGGCTTCGCCTTCTGTGTACATGGTGATGCGAGGCGAGTCAAACTCAACATCTGTTGGGATGATGGCCTCGGCCCCGTAAACGAGGAAGAAAGGAGTGAAGCCGGTGGACTTGTTCGGAGTTGTTCTAAGGCTCCAGAGGACGGACGACAACTCTTCAATCCAGCAGCTGGTTGATCGTTCCAAGGGTTCGACCATCCGGGGCTTGATGCCAGACATGATAAGGCTGTTGGCGCGCTCAACTTGGCCGTTGGACAGTGGGTGAGCAACGGTCGCTAGGTCCAGTCGGATGCCCTGTGTTGCACAGAAACGGGCCAACGCGCCTTTGGCAAAGTTTGTGCCGTTGTCGGTGATGATGCTGTGCGGTATGCCATACCGGACTGTGATGTGTGCGATGAATGTCATAGCAGTTGGGCCGTTGAATTTCTTGATTGGTTTTGCTTCGATCCACTTGGTGAATTTGTCGAGTGCCACGAGTAAATGTGTCAAGCCGCCTCAGGCTGTCTTGAAGGGGCCCACCATATCTAGCCCCCAGACGGCAAATGGCCAAGTGATCGGAATGGTCTTCAGTGCAGAAGCCGGCAAGTGTTGCTTGGAACTGAAGCGCTGGCAGCCATTGTACTTTTTCACCAAGTCTTTGGCGTCGTCCAAAGCAGTCGGCCAGAAGAAGCCATGGCGGAAGGCTTTGGCGACGAGAGATCTTGAGGCCGCGTGGTGGCCACATTCCCCTTGGTGAATGTCCTTCAGAATAGCCAGACCTTTTTTTGCTTCCACGCAGCGCTGGAAGACGCCTGTTGCACTTCTTTTGACAAGCTCTTTGTTGACTATTGTGTATGCTGAAGCTCGGCGTTGAACTTGCCGTGCTAAGGTTTCATCTGCTGGCAGCTCTCTTCTGAGCAGGAAGGTGAGGATTGGCTGTGCCCAAGACGGCGCTGAGACTCCTGTTGTTTCTGCCAAAGAGACCAGGGCGGTTGGGCTGGGAGGCGGAGGGCTGGGTTGAGCCGCATGTTGTGCTTCCGAAGTCCCCGAGCCAGCTGCGACGGTCCCCGGGCCGTCTGCTTGGGCTGGCGCCTCCTGGCCATCTGCTGGAGCAGTCCCCAGGCCAGGAACCGGCGCAGCGACTACTGGACCGTCTGCCGGAGTTGGAGTATCAAGGCCGCCTGTTGAAGCAGTCTTCGGGCCGGTTGCTGAAGTTGCCGGGTCGTCTGCTCCAGGATCGACAGGTATGAAGATTGACTCCGATTTTCGTGAGGGCTTGATAGACGGCTTGCGCAGACATTGGAGAGACACGTCGGCTGGTATAGCTTGACGGGTGGAGCCGATTCGTGCCAAGGTGTCGGCTTGCATGTTGTCGGCTTGTGGCACGTGGAGGAACTCGCAGCCGTCAAAATGCCCACTGATTTGCTGGACAAGAAAACGATAACTTGCCATATTTGCCTCCTTGGCGTCCCAGTCCCCACATGACTACTGGACAACCAAGTCTGAGTCACCATAGCACAGCACTCGGCGGATACCAATCTCTTTGGCCATCCTGAGCCCGTGGATGAGTGCCTCATACTCGGCCACATTGTTGGAGGCGGCAAAGGGGATTTGCAGGGTGTACTTGAGTTTGTCGCCCTTGGGGGAGGTGAGGACGAGCCGGCTCCCAAGCCAGTGCGCATCTTTGACCCATCAAAGTGCATCCGCCAATGGGTTGAGTCTGGAGCAGGCGGCAGGTACCGGGTCTCGGCCCAGTCGACGAGGAAGTCGGCCAACGCTTGCGATTTGATTGTGGTGCGGGGCTGGTAGAAGATGGTAAAGGGGGCCAGCTCGATGGCCCATTTGGCCACTCTTCCTGAAGCATCTTTGTTGCCCATGATCTCAGCAAGCAGGGCCGTGCAGATGACCGTGATCGGATGCTCTTGGAAGTACTGCTTGAGTTTCTTGGCAGTGAAGTACACACCATATCACATCTTCTGGCAGTGGGGGTAATTCTGCTTGGAGACTGATAGCACCTTGTTCAAGTAGTAGACCGACCTCTGGACCGGCAAGGCTCTGCCGTCTTCTGGGCGCTCGACCACAATGACTGTGCTGACCACCTGGCTGGTGGCGGCTATGTAAAGGAACATGGGTTCCTTGTCTGTTGGCGCCGCCAGGACAGGTGGGGTAGACAGCAGTTTCTTGAGCTGCTGGAAGGCTTCGTCTGCCTGGTCGTTCCACTCGAAGCAAGCAGTTTTCTTCATCAGTTGGTACAGGGGGAGTGCCTTCTCTCGCAACCGGCTGATGAAACGGTTGAGAGACGCCAGGCACCCTGTGAATTTCTGGACATCTCGCACACGAGTTGGCTGCTCCATTCTCTCAATGGCCTTGATCTTTGCAGGATTGCACTCGATGCCGCGTTCAGATACAGGGAAACCAAGGAGCTGGCCTACTGGTACCTCGAAGACGCATTTCTCCGGGTTTAGCTTGATCTGAAAGCGGCGCAAGTTTTCAAATGTCTCTTGGAGATCCTCCAAAAGAGTTCCTCTCTTCTCTGTCTTCACCACGATATCATCCATGTAAACGTGAGCATTTCTGCCAAGTTTCTTGAGGAGACACTTCTGCATGCAACGCTGAAAAGTGGTGTCGACGTTTCCAGGCCGAACGTCATGGTCAGGTAGCAGAAGGCCCCAAATGGCGTGAGGAAGGCGGTCTTCAGGCGGTCAGCCGGATCAAGTTTGACCTGGTGGTACCCGGAATAAGCATCAAGGAACGACAGCAGCTCGCATATGGCTGTGGAGTCAATCACTTGATCTATTCGCGGCAGAGCAAACGGATCTTTAGGGCAGGCTTTGTTGAGGCTGGTGTAATCAATACACATGCACCATTTGTTCTTCTTCTTCAGCACTAGGACTAGGTTTGCGAGCCACTATGGGTAGAAAACTTCCATAATGAAGCCGGCTGCTAGCAGGCGGGCAACTTCTTCCCCAACATCTCTTCTCTTCTCTTCTAATGGGCGGCGGAGCGGCTGCCTGATAGGCTTTGCATCTTCTCTCACATGGAGCTTGTGCTCGGCAAAATCCGTCGGGACACCCGGCATGTCCTTGGAGGACCATGCAAAGATGTCCCGATTCTCATGGAGGAAATTGACGAGCTCGCTTTTCTATTTGCTGTCTAGGTTTGACCCTATGACAGCAAACCGCTCTGGGTGAGACGGGTCCAAGGCAATCTTCTTTGTCTCCTTGGACGGCTGGAACGAGCCCTACGGCTCCGCCTCCCTGGGGTCGGCTGGTATGGCTGGCTGCTCGCTAGCCATTGCCACTAGCCGTTCCAGGCGGCGCTTCTCTTCAGCTATGACAAGGGTCGGCCAGACGGCTGCTGGCTGTTGCACATGCGATGGATTTCTCATAGTCCCCAGCTATGGTGATTATGCTCTTGGGGCCCGGCATCTTCATCTTGAGATAGGCGTAGTGGGGCACTGCCATGAACTCTGCAAGAGCAGGCCGGCCCAAGATCACGTGATAGGGACTTTCCAGGTTCACCACTTCAAACCAGACTGGCTCCCTCCGGAAATGCATCTTGTTACCAAACATGACATCAATCTTGGCCTTGCCGGTTGGTGAGCAAGAGAGGCCTGGCACAATGCCGTGAAACACAGTCCTGGTAGGCTGGAGCTGCTTTTCTTTGATGCCCAACTTCTCCATGGTGTCGCGGTACATGATGTTGATGCTGCTGCCGCCGTCTATTAGTGCTCAGGAGAAATGACAGACCCGCCTGTCGGTGGAGAGAGTTGCATCCAAAACCAAGGCATAGGCCCCAGGTGATGGCATGACAGCCGGGTGATCTTCTTGGCTCCAGCTAATGGGCCTCTCAGACCAGTGCTTGAACTCTGGCAACAGTGTTGACTTCTCTGCGCTACTGGCGCCGGGTGTGCCTATCGTCCGCTTGGCTAGTGAAGACGACATAGGCCCCATTTTCTTCTGGGAATTCATACTGGACCTGGCCGCCCGGTCGAGCAGCTGGAGGATTGGGAGGCGGGGCCGCCTGCACAGCAGGCGGCGGTGGCAGAGCTTCTCCTCGGGCAATCCGTGTGAGACAATGGCACTTTCGTGTGGTGTGGTTGGAAGGCTTCGCGCCGCTGTGGAACTTGCAGGGAGCGTCCAGGGCTTGGTCGAAGGAGAAAGCTGGCTGCCAGGCTGGCTTGCCGCCCTTCTGGCGCTTGGGTCCTGCTTGTGCCTCTGGCTACTGGCCATCAACTGCTGCCACAAGCCGGCTGTTGGCAGCCGGCGCGTGGGTCTTGAGTTTGTGATCGTTCGGCTGCTGGCGTCGGCTGGACTCTCCAGCCGGCGTTTTTGGAGTTGGAGGAGTCATCTTCCGAGAGGCGTCTACTTGCAGCTCGGTCTTCATGGAGGAGTCAGCAGTGGCGTATTTGTCTGCTATGCTCAGCAGCTCGTCCAGCGTGGCCGGCTCGTCGCAGAGGAGTTTGTGCTTGAGCAAGGTGCCTTCTCTGCACCTGGCCGTGAAATACTCGATGGCTTGTACCTCGTGCACTCCCTCGCAAGAGTTTCGCAGCTCCGCCCAGCGCGTCAAGTAATCGCGGGCTGACTCATCTGGGCCTTGAACAGATAAGGAGAGCTGGCGCGGCTTGGGAGGACGCTTGTAGGTGCTGGTGAAGTTGCGAGTGAATGCATCGGTGAAGTCTAGCCAGCCATTGATGATGTTGGGTTTGAGGCTGTTCAGCCACGTCCGGACCGTGCCCTCGAGCATGAGTGGCACGTACTTCACCGCAACACGCCTGTTGCCGGTTGCTATGCTGACGGCAGTGGAGTAATCCGCCAGCCAGTCCTCTGGCTTCACAGACCCGTTGTACTTGGGGGTATCTCTGGGGAGCGAGAAGACCTTGGGGAAAGGCTCGTTGCGGATGCGGTGGGCGAAACAGGCAGGGCCGAGGTCATCCTCTTCTTCGACCGCCTGGGACCGAGCCAGTTTGTCAAGGCGGTGGCGGGCCTCGTTCTCCCCAACCGCCTCACGGCGGCCTAAGCGGTCTGCCAGAGAGGGGTGGTCGACAGGCGGGAGTGACACACGCCTCTCCCGTCTAGGGGGAGGCGGGCGTTCCTGTCGCCGCTCTACGGCCCTTTGGCGGCCGTCTTCGTCGCGCTCTATGGTGATGCGAGTCTGCTGGCTGCGGCTGGCAGCCGGCTCTGAGTCTCGCGAGTTGGGGGCACCGACTGTTGGAGAGCGGGACGTAGCTCCTTGCTCCCGCCGAAGGAGGCGATTATCGGCCTGCGCCACAGCCTCTGATGCCCGGCGACGGGCCTCCTGCTGCACAGCAGCAGCGTCGAGGAGCTGGCGGGCGCGCTCAGTCACGCAGCGAAGCTCGTCTCCCTCCATGTGGCCCATCTCATCGACTGCCGCCTAAGCAGCCCTTAGGTTCTCCGATGGAGTGAGGTAAACGGGTCGTGGGGCCCCCAGTATGTCTGCTAGCAGCCCGCCGCGATCACGAACAGCAGCAGCCCGGCTAGGCTCGCCAGCAGCCGGCGTGCCGCAAATGGCACGGTCCATCTCGCGGCGGTAGGCTTCAGTGAGGCGTCGCGAAGCGGCCAGCTTGTTGGCGTTGTCGAGGAGCGAGACGCGAAGTGCCTCCAGCGCCGCGCCGTCTGCCCCTGCCGCAACGGGTGCGGCGAGGCTCTGTAGGGCGGTCTGGAGTGGATCTTGGCCCGACCCGCTGCACGGCTCGTCGTGGTTGGTGGCAAGCACCTCTGTGACGGTGTTGGCGGTGCTGTCACCCGTTGGAGCAGGGAGGGGGTCGTCGATGATCACCACGTTCCCGGGGAAGGAATCGACGGGCTCTGCGTCTAGGTCGATGATCATGTCTACTGGTGGGTCAGAAGAGCCCACTGACTCCACGTCAGAGGCGCGCTCGTCGATGATGTGGAGCTTGTCGAGGAGCTCGACGAGGCAGCTCTCCGCAGCCACTGGCTCGGCCATCGGAGAGGGCTCGTCATGAATGTGGACGCCGCCGAGAAGGTCAGCGAGTCCGCTCGCGGCGCATGCGGCCTCAGCGCCGCGAAGCATCCCGGTATCCACGCCTGCGGGCGTGCTGGGCTGGCTGTGCTCGCCAGGGAGGAACAAAGTTCCTGTCGAGAACATGTCTCCGGACGACGGTGCACCTTGCCCCATGGTGGGCGCCAAATGTCGGGGTTTTGGGGCGACATATGCCAACGGATGGCTTATCATGCATGGGGACAATAGAGCGTCGCCGGGCCCTAGAAGCGGGATAAGGCGGAACTTAGGACGCCTACGGATCTTACCCAGGTTCGGGGCTCTCCACGGAGATAACACACCTAGTCCTACTCGGTGGGGACTCCGCGTCATGACTGATGTCAATAGGGTGGCTACGAGGTTGCTCCTCGAGCTGCGTCGTCTAGAGGAGGTAGATGAGCAAGGCTAGCTCTCTACCTTCGCTCTAAGGAATCGGGGTGGTAGCTAGGGTTTCTCCCTCTCTCTCTCTCTACGTGACTCTCTTTCTTCTAGGGTTCGATCTTCCAACCCCCCCCTCATGGAGGACCCTAGGGGGTTTATATAGGCCTACCCCCCAAGGGTACAGTTGTAATCTCGACGGAGTGGCCCCCGGCTGTCAGCGTCTTCTGGTGCCGGCCTCGCCATCTGTCAGCTGTGGCCCACCGCCTGCGGGCCTAGGTGATTGCCTTTCACTATAGGCGTGCTTCTGCTGACGGCATCATCGTCAGGAGGGAAGTGGCTATAGTGCCGCCATCTCCTGCCGTACACTGCCACCACGCCATGTCTTGTCATCTTGATGAGGTTCAGACTTCTAGGGCAGGATTCGACGTCTGTTACTAGGTGGCCGCCTCCCCTGGCCGCCTGCCAGGGGCAGCTTGTTTAGACTTACCCACTGGTCGGTGGGGCCAGCCGCCTGCTGGCCCCGCCGTCTGCGGGTAGTGGGATCGTGGCTTCCTCTGACCGAAGCTTGGTCACTGGCAGCGTGGCTACAGTGACCCGCCGCTTAAGAGACGGCCACAAGGTACTCAGTCACTGTAGCCACGCCCTTATAGATTCTCTAAGGATGAGCTCAACTGTAGCCATGCCTCAGCTGCGCGGTGGTCCCTCAGCACGCATCCCGAGGGAGAGGCGTGGGACCGCCTGCCAGCTGCTGGCTGTGGAGCTGCCGCCTGTTCGGGCCCCTGCCGCCTGCTAGCAGTCGGCTCCTAGGGTAAGCCGTCCTAGGAGGCGGCCTGATGAGCAGACGGCTAGGGAGTAACAGGCGGCCCCAATTTGTCTTGAAATACCATGGGTGGTCGATGGGGACACCCGTGGTCAATATCTCCGACACACACTCTCACCCTTCCACCATTGTTAGCCTCTCTAGTACCGCACAACTTTCGCCGGTACCATACACCCACCATATACCTTCCCAAAAATAGCTACCATACCTACCTATTATGGCATTTTCATAGCCATTCCGAGATATATTGCCATGCAATTTTCCACCGTTCCGTTCATTATGACACGTTTCATCATTGCCATATTGCTTGGCATGATCATGTACTTGACATCGTATTTGTGGCAAAGCCACTATGCATATTTTTTCATACATGTCACTCTTCATTCATTGCACATCCCGGTACACAGCCGGAGGCATTCACATAGAGTCATATTTTGTTCTAGCATCGAGTTGTAATTCTTGAGTTGTAAGTAAATAAATGTGTGATGATCTTCATTAGTAGAGCATTGTCCAAGTGAGGAAAGGATGATGGAGACTATGATTCCCCCACAAGTCAGGATAAGACTCCGGACAAAAAAAAAAGAAAAGAAAAAAAGAGGCCAAAAAAAGGGGGAGAAAAAAAGTCCCAAAATAAAAAAAAGAGAGAGAAAGAGAGAAGGGGCAATGCTACTATCCTTTTTCCACACTTGTGCTTCAAAGTAGCACCATGATCTTCATGATAGAGAGTCTCTTGTTTAGTCACTTTCATATACTAGTGGGAATTTTCATTATAGAACTTGGCTTGTAAATTTCAGTGATGGGCCTCCTCAAAATGCCCTAGGTCTTCGTGACAAGCGAGTTGGATGCACACCCACTTAGTTTCTTTAGTTGAGCTTTCATACACTTATAGCTATAGTGCATCCGTTGCATGGCAATCCCTACTCACTCACATTGATATCTATTGATGGGCATCTCCATAGCCCATTGATACGTGTAGTTGATGTGAGACTATCATCCTCCCTTTGCCTTCTCCACAACCACCACTCTATTTCACCTATAGTGTTATATCCATGGCTCGCGCTCATGTATTGCGTGAAAGTTGAAAAAGTTTGAAAAAATTGAAGTATGAAACAATTGCTTGGCTGAAACCAGGGTTGTGCATGATTTAAATATTTTGTGTGATGAAGATAGAGCATAGCCAGACTATATGATTTTGTCGTGATGAACTTTCTTTGGCCATGTTATTTTGAGAAGACATAATTGCTTTGTTAGTATGCTTGAAGTATTATTATTCTTATGTCAATATTAAACTTTTGTCTTGAATCTTTCGGATCTGAACATTCATGCCACAATAAAGAAAATTACATTGAGAATTATGTTGGCTAGCATTCCACATCAAAAATTCTGTGTTTATCATTTCCCTACTCGAGGACGAGCAGGAATTAAGCTTGGGGATGCTTGATACATCTCCAACGTATCTATACTTTTTGATTATTCCATGCTATTATATTATCTGTTTTGGATGTTTAATGGGCTTTAATATGCACTTTTATATTATTTTTGGGACTAACCTACTAACCAAAGGCCTAGTGCAAATTGCTGTTTTTTTTTTCCTATTTCAAGTTTTCGCGGAAAAGGAATATCAAAGGGAGTCCAAACAGAATGAAACCTTCGTGACGATCGTTTTTGGAACAAACGCAATCCAGAAGACTTGGAGTACACGTCTGGGAAGCCACGAGGCGGCCACGAGGCAGGAGGGCGCGCCCCCACCCTCCTGGGCCCCTCGTAGCTCCACCGACATACCTCTTCCTCCTATATATACTCATATACCCTGATAACATCCGAGAGCACCACGAAACCCTATTTCCACTGCCGCAACCTTCTGTACCTGTGAGATCCCATCTTGGGGCCTTTTCCAAAGCACCACCAGAGGGGAATCGATCACGGAGGGCTTCTACATCAACACCATAGCCTCTCCGATGAGTTGTGAGTAGTTTACCACAGAACTTCAGGTCCATAGTTATTAGCTAGATGTCTTCTTCTCTCTCTTTGGATCTCAATACAAAGTTCTCCTCGATCTTCTTGGAGATCTATTCGATGTAATACTTTTTGCAGTGTGTTTGTCGAGATGCGATGAATTGTGGGTTTATGATCAAGATTATCTATGAACAATATTTAATTCTCCTCTGAATTATTATATGCATGATTTAAATATCTTTGCAAGTCTCTTAGAATTATCAGTTTGGTTAGGCCAACTAGATTGATCTTTCTTGCAATGGGAGAAGTGCTTAGCCTTGGGTTCAATCTTGCGGTGTCCTTTCCCAGTGATAGCAGGGGCAGCAAGGCACATATTGTATTGTTGCCATCAAGGATAAAAAGATGGGGTTTATATCATATTGCATGAGTTTATCCCTCTATATCATGTCATCTTTCTTAAGGCGTTACTCTGTTCTTATGAACTTAATACTCTAGATGCATGCTGGATACCGGTCGATGTGTGGAGTAATAGTAGTAGACGCAGAATTGTTTCGGTCTACTTGTTGCGGGCGTGATGCCTATATACATGATCATACCTAGATATTCTCATAACTATGCGCATTTCTATCAATTGCTCGACTGTAATTTGTTCACCCACCGTAGAATATGCTATCTTGAGAGAGGTCACTAGTGAAACCTATGGCCCCCGGGTCTATCTTCCATCATATTAATCTTCCATCAACTAGTTATCTTTACTGTTCTTTTATTTTGCAATCTTTACTTTTCAATCTATACAACAAAAATACCAAAAATATTTGTCTTGTCATCTCTATCAGATCTCACTTTTGCAAGTGGCCGAGAAGGGATTGACAACCCCTTTATCGCGTTGGTTGCAAGGTGGTTATTTGTTTGTGCAGGTACGAGGGATTTGCGTGTAGTCTCCTACTGGATTGATACCTTGGTTCTCAAAAACTTAGGGAAATACTTACGCTACTTTGCTGCATCACCCTTTCCTCTTCAAGGGAAAAACAACGCATGATCAAGAGGTAGCAGATCGCGCGATGGTTAAATCCTACCAACCCTTCCCCTAGGAGCATGCGTGTAGTGCTTTGTTTTGATAACTTGTAGATTTTTGCAATAAGTATATGAGTTCTTTATGACTAATGTTGAGTCCATGGATTATACGCACTGTCACCCTTCCACCATTGCTAGCCTCTCTAGTATCGCACAACTTTCGCAAGTACCATACACCCACCATATACCTTCCTCAAAATAACCACCATACCTACCTTTATGGTATTTCAATAGCCATTCTGAGATATGTTGCCATGCAACTTTCCACCGTTCTATTTGTTATGACACGCTACATCATTGTCATGTTGCCTTGCATGATCATGTAGTTGACATCGTATTTGTGGCAAGGCCACAATGCATAATTTTTCATACATGTCACTCTTGATTCATTGCACATTCCGGTACACTGCCGGAGGCATTCACATAGAGTCATATTTTGTTCTAAGCATCGATTTGTAATTCTTGAGTTGTAAGTAAATAAAAGTGGGATGATCTTCATTATTAGAGCATTGTCCCTGTAATGCCAGGATGGGACTATATCTCCTACGTGTCGAGGCACGACTTAGAGACATAACCCCATGCTGGAATGATCGCAAGTCTGGTATCTTTGCACAACTCATGTAAAAGATGGGGATGGAAAACATAAAATAGTTGGCTTACACTCGCCACGTCACACAAATACAATACATGTCCAAATCATCATTCAATAAAACATCACAGCCCTCTAAGGGTAAAATCCAAATGACAAGATACCAAACATAATTTAAATCCACAGGTCGGATCGAATCCTAGTAGAAGTCTCCACTACTGATCATCAGGATAACGAACATAGTAATGACTACGCTCCTCGTCATACTCCCAGTCTAGCTTGATGCCATCACTTGGATAGCTCACCATCGGACCTGCATCTGGTGTGGTGAAGTAACTGTGAGCCACAGAGGACTCAGCAATCCCGTTCCCGGGTAACATGACTATATAAGCCTTGGGAGAGGATAAGGCTGAAGAAAAGAATAAGTGTCTGCAGCAGCAACTAGCACTAGCTTACGTGAAAGAGTGCGAGATGAGAAGTGCCTCGGTCGAGAGATGATCACGAAGTGATCCTAGCTAAAGCTCAGCAAACATAACCCCACCGTGTTCAACTCCCGAATCCCTATTCGGAAATTGACAGTCACGGTACACACGCTGGTAGTGTATTAGAACAATGTGTCAAGTTTTCTACAACCGGATATTAACAAGCTCCCATCTACCACATAACCGCGGGCACGGCTTTCGAAAGTTCGTAACCCTGCAGGGGTGTTCCAACTTGGCCCATGACAAGCCCACGATCCGCGGAGTCGCAACTCCAAGGTGGGAAGACCCGAGTATTCTCGGAATCCCGTGCTCAAGATACTCTGAACTAAGGTAAGGCTAATCCAGCAAATCCTCCCGACGTGCTGACACCCTGATAGTAGCAGCGCGTATCTCGTCTCAGGCCACGACCGGATGAGACATCCTACAGGTGTATGCCAGATACCTCGGGTTTCCCCAAGGTGGCCCCGCAGTCTGCTCGTTTCAGACCAACACTCATGTGGAGCACTGGCCCGGGGTTGTTGATTAAGAACTCGGGTTTGCAAGACCCTATGCAAGTTTTATTAGTTATTAGGCGAATAGTACCAATGTTGGGACTTGCTGGAAAAGACTTAGCACTTAGCGGTTTATCGAGGGGGGCCCATAAACCCCAACCGTGTGAGGAACGCATAATCAAGGAACATAACACCGGTTTATACGGTTCCTAGCGGCATGAGTGGAACAAATCACCAAGCAAAAGGCTTAGCCTTCCACCCATTGCCAATATATAGATGATTTCATTTTTAAGCATTTATATAGTGTGATATAACCCAACCAAACTTCATCATGAAGCAAGCATCTTCAACTTCACCTGCAACTAGCAACGCTATAAGAGGGGCTGAGCGAAGCGTACTTAGCCATTCAACGGTTTGCATAGGTAGGGTGGTTAAACAGGTTCATGGTTACAAGTAGGAGGCTGGCAGGAAAACATGGGCATCGAGGCAAAACTATAGAGCGGTACTCTAGCAATAGGCAAAGATAGTAATGTTATCGGGGTTCGGTCATCTTGCCTGAAGAGTAGTCGTTCGGATCGTAAGAAGGGTCCTCGTGCTCAACCTCATTGGTAACCTCGTGCTCGTACTCGTACTCGGTCTCAGCTTCTGGCTCTAAACAATATACAATCACCCAAGGCACGAATCAACAAGATGCAATGCGCACACGAAAATGATGGATGCATGATGGATGCACTAAGGGAGCACACGGAGCACGGAAAATAGCACTCAAGCAAAACACTTCAAAACATGATAACAATAGGATATTATGAAACTACACGGAAAATCAATCAAGTTTCATATAAGACTCGCTGAAAACGGAGCTACGGGCTAAAAGTTATGCCCGAAACAAGAAACATGCGAAAGCTGAAAATTACAGCCACATAGCAACTTCGGAGCACTAGATAAATAAGCTACAACACTCAAACATCATGGCAAAGAGCATGAACATAAACTAGACATATCCTACAGCAAATAAGTCCAGTGGTGCACCCCCAAAGGAGCCACCGATCAATAGCAACAAGCTTGGACATATTGAACTTGACAACAAAATCCTGACAGCAGTAATTTATTGCAACTTTGGAGCCAAAGTTAAATATGCTACAGCCACTCAAATAAGCATGTGAGAACATGAATGGATAGCCAACAATATATACTACAAGGAACCATCAAGAGTCACCCCAAAACTATCATGGATTGTCCTAGAGCAGCAAGCAAACATGGCATCTAAGAATTACAGATTCCAGACTTAGTGAAATTTCACTAAGTGTTAAAACAGCAGTTTCATCATGGCATCTAAGAGAGCAAGTTTGAGTCACCTCGAAACTAAACATGGCAAGTGGTAAGCACCACATCAAAGTACACATGATGGTGATTCCGAAACATGTAAGCATGCATCATGGAGATAATCACAACAATAGCAATGAGCTCAACAAGATGGCATCTCATAACAAGTAAAACAATATCACAACCACATGGCATTTTGCAACGAAGATAAACATGGCAAGATTAAATCTATCATGCAACCTAACACAAACGACATGTAGAGCATGGCAAGACGAACACGTGGACATGTCATTTGCATCATTCAGATAAACGAGCTAAAAGATATCACTATGCAAAGATGGCATAAAAACATCACTAACAGCAGTTTATATCGGGATGCACTCTTGCAACAGAAAAATAAGCATCTAGATGATCTCAAACATGCATGGCACAATGAAATGAATCGCAGTGCTAATCACCACGAACGTCTGGACATGTCATTTGCGCAAAACGAACCACCACACAAAAAGATATCACAGTTGCAAGATAGCATCAGAGAACAAAACACAAGGATTAGGGTTTTTCGAAGTCAACCTTCAGATCTGGAACCAACGAACGGGCCTCGGGCGCGGATCCGGCCCGATCTGGCCCGGCGGATCTGGCCGGCTGGAGGCGGAGATCTGGCGGCCCGGGAGGAGGGAACCGGCCTGCGGCGGCTGTTAGGCCGCGCGGTGGAGTCCAGCGGCTGGGCCCTGGCGGCGGGAGATCGGCCCAGACGGCGGAGGTTCGCTCGGCTGGCGATCGGGCGATGGAGGCGGCGGACTCGATGCGGCAGGGCGGGGCCGGCCTGGTGACGCGCGGGGAACG
This sequence comes from Secale cereale, assembly GCA_902687465.1. NCBI lineage: Eukaryota > Viridiplantae > Streptophyta > Magnoliopsida > Poales > Poaceae > Secale > Secale cereale. The sequence continues at coordinate 155,988,993 of LR738714.1, read as the reverse complement.
GGCCGTCTCCAAGTGGCGGCGGCGGCCTGGAGCGCTGGAGAAGGCCCTAGGGTTACGGCCCGGTGGAGGCGCTCCTGGCCCAGAAGGTTCGATCCGATCGGATCGACTGGGTCGCGACGGGGAACGGGGTTGACCCGATCGAGCGGAGGAGAGCGCCCTCGAGCTCCGAGAGAGTTTTTCGGCGGGAGAGGCAGGGACCTGGCGGCACCCTAGGAGGAGGGAGGTGTGGCGAGGTGGGTGGCGCGGCGTGGGGATGGACGAGGTGGCTGAGGTGGAGCTCCGGCGAGGGTCCGGCGGTGCTCCGGCGAGGTGCTCTGGCGGTGCTCCGGCGAGCTCCGGCCGGAGTGGAGAGAGGAGAGGCTAGAGGTAGGGGATGAAGTGGGGCTAGGGTTTCCTTGATTTGGGGCAAAATTTGGGGGAGTGGACAAATATATAGGCACAAGGAGCTAGGGTTGTCCAAATGGAGTGCGGTTTTCGGCCACACGATTAGAATTGGATGGCCTAGATGAAGGAAGCGGCTAGGAGAGGTTTGGTGGGCTGTTGGAGGGGTGTCTTGGGCCTCAAAGTGGAGGCACTTTGAGCCCACGAGAATAACTGTTGGGGTAGCAAACGGACTCGAAACGCGACGAGATTTGACAGGCGGGTTACACAAACCAAAACAACAACACACGACAAGTCTCGCGCCAAACCGGTAACGTTACACGGCCAAACACCAAAGTAGGCCTACGGGACGCCACAGACACGTGAGGGAGCTCCGGAACGCGAAACGGACAACGGGAAGGAACGCGAGGAACCGGATGCAAACAACAACACAAATGCAATGCGATGCACATGACTACATGATATGAATGAATGCCACACACGCACACGACAACACGACGAAAACCCGAAAGACAAAGAACCCGGAATGGAATAGATGAAGCAAGAGATATATTATATGCCCAAAAGGGAAAGTATTACATCCGGGGCATTACAGTCCCAGTGAGAAAAGGATGATGGAGACTATGATTCCCCCACAAGTCGGGATGAGACTCCAGACGAAAAAAGGAAAAAAAAAGAGGCCATAAAAAAAGAGAAAAAAAAAGAGAGAAAAGGGCCCCCAAAAATGAGAGGAAAAGAGAGAAGGGGCAACGCTACTATCCTTTTCCCACACTTGTGCTTCAAAGTAGCACCATGATCTTTATGATAAAGAGTCTCCTGTTTTGTCACTTTCATATACTAGTGAGAATTTTCATTATAGAACCTGGCTTGTATATTCCAATGACGGGCTTCCTCAAAATGCCCTAGGTCTTCGTGAGCAAGCGAGTTGGATGCACACCCACTTAGTTTCTTTAGTTGAGCTTTCATACACTTATAGCTCTAGTGCGTCCGTTGCATGGCAATCCCTACTCACTCACATTGATATCTATTGATGGGCATCCCCATAGCCCATTGATACACCTAGTTGATGTGAGACTATCTTCCTCCTTTTTGTCTTATCCACAACCACCACTCGGTCCACCTATAGTGCTATATCCATGCCTCACGCTCATGTATTGCGTGAAAGTTGAAAAGTTTGAGAATACTAAAGTATGAAACAATTGCTTGGCTGAAACCGGGGTTGTGCATGATTTAAATATTTTGTGTGACCAAGATAGAGTATAACTATACTATATGATTTTGTAGGGATAACTTTCTTTAGCCATGTTATTTTGAGAAGACATAATTGCTTTGCTAGTATGCTTGAAGTGTTATTATTTTTATGTCAATATTAAACTTTTGTCTTGAATCTTACGGATCTGAACATTCATGCCACAATAAAAGAAATTACATTGAATTATGTTAGGAAGCATTCCATATCAAAAATTCTGTTTTTATCATTTACCTACTAGTGGACGAGCAGGAATTAAGCTTGGGGATGCTTGATACGTCTCCAACGTATCTATAATTTTTTATTGTCCCATGCTATTATATTATCTGTTTTGGATGTTTAATGGGCTTTAATATGCACTTTTATATTATTTTGGGGACTAACCTACTAACCAAAGGCCCAGTGCAAATTGTTGTTTTTTGCCTATTTCAGTGTTTCAAAGAAAAGGAATATCAAACAGAATCCAAATGGAATGAAACCTTCATGAGGATCATTTTTGGAACAAATGCAGTCCACGAGACTTGGAGTACAAGTCTGGGAAGCCACGAGGTGGCCACGAGGCAGGAGGGCGCACCCCCACCCTCATGGGCCCCTCGTAGCTCCACCGACATACCTCTTCCTCCTATATATACTCATATACCCTGAAAACGTCAGGGAGGACCACGAAACCCTATTTCCACCGCCGCAACCTTCTGTACCCGTGAGATCCCATCTTGCGGCCTTTTCCGGAGCTCCGCCGGAGGGGGAAGCGATCACGGAGGGCTTCTACATCAACACCATAGCCTCTCCGATGATGTGTGAGTAGTTTACCACAGACCTTCGGGTCCATAGTTATTAGCTACATGGATTCTTCTCTCTATTTGGATCTCAATACGAAGTTCTCCTCGATCTTCTTGGAGATCTTCAATGTAATACTTTTTGTGGTTTGTTTGCCGAGATCCGATGAATTGTGGGTTAATGATCAAGATTATCTATGAACAATATTTGGTTCTTTTCTGAATTATTATATGCATGATTTAATATCTTTGCAAGTCTCTTTGAATTATCAGTTTGGTTTGGCCTACTAGATTGATCTTTCTTGCAATGGGAGAAGTGCTTAGCTTTGGGTTCAATCTTGTGGTGTCCTTTTCCAGTGACAACAGGGGTAGCAAGGCACGTATTGTATTGTTGCCATCGAGGATAAAAAGATGGGGTTTATATCATATTGCATGAGTTTATCCCTCTACATCATGTCATCTTGCTTAATGCATTACTCTGTTCTTATGAACTTAATACTCTAGATGCATGCTGGATAGCGGTCGATGTGTGGAGTAATAGTAGTAGATCCAGAATCGTTTCGGTCTACTTGTCATGGACATGATGCCTATATACATGATCATGCCTACATATTCTCATAACTATGCAATTTTCTATCAATTGCCCGGCAGTAATTTGTTCACTCACCGTAAAATATGCTATCTTGAGAGAAGCCACTAGTGAAACCTATGGCCCCCGGGTCTATTTTCCATCATATTAGTTTCCCGTCAACTTGCCAATTTTTGTCGCCGTTCTTTTATTTGCAATATTTACTTTTCAGTCTATACAACAAAAATACCAAAAATATTTATCTTATTATCTTTATTAGATCTCACTTTTGCAAGTGGCGGTGAAGGGATTGACAAACCCTTTATTGCGTTGGTTGCAAGGTTCTTAATTATTTGTGCAGGTACTAAGGATTTGCGTGTAGTCTCCTACTGGATTGATACCTTGGTTCTCAAAAACTTAGGGAAATACTTACGCTACTTTGTTGCATCACCCTTTCCTCTTCAAGGGAAAAACAATGCATGCTCAAGAGGTAGCAATGATGATCATGAAACTTTAGATCAAGTTACTACTGAACCTCGTAAGTCAACCAGCGTACGTTCCACGCCAGAGTGGTACGATAACCCGGTTCTGGAAGTCATGTTACTAGACCATGATGAACCTACGAACTATGAGGAAGCGATGATGAGCCCAGATTCTGCAAAATGGCTTGAGGCAATGAAATCTGAGATGGGATCCATGTATGAGAACAAAGTATGGACCTTGGTTGACATGCCTGATGATTGTCAAGCCATTGAAAATAAATGGATTTTTAAGAGGAAGACTGACACCGATGGTAATGTTACCATCTACAAAGATCGACTTGTTGCAAATAGTTTTTGACGAGTTCAAGGAGTTAACTATGATGAGACTTTCTCACACGTAGCGATGCTTAAGTCTGTCCGAATCATGTTAGCAATTGCCGCATTTTATGATTATGAAATCTGGCAAATGGGTGCCAAAACTACATTCCTTAATGGATACCTCAAAGAGGAGTTGTATATGATACAACGAAAAGGTTTTGTCGATCCTAAAGGTGCTAACAAAGTGTGCAAGTTGCAGCGATCCATCTATGGACTGGTGCAAGCATCTCGGAGTTGGAATATACGCTTTGATGAAGTGATCAAAGCATATGGTTTTATACAGACTTGCGGTGAAGCCTGTATTTACAAGAACGTGAGTGGGAGCACTACAGCCTTTCTGATAAGTATATGTGAATGACATATTGTTGGTCGGAAATGATGCAGAAAGTTCTGGAAAGCATAAAGGATTGTTTAAAAGAGTTTTTCAATAAAATACCTCGGTAAAGCTGCTTACATATTGGACACCAAGATCTATAGAGATAGATTAAGACGCTTGATAAGATTTTCAATGAGTACAGACCTTAATAAGATTTTGAAGAAGTTCAAAATGGATCAGTCAAAGAAGGAGTTCTTGCCTGAGTTGTAAGGTATGAAGTTGAGTAAGACTCAAAACCCGACCACGACAAAAGATAGAGAAAGAATGAAAGTCGTTCCTTATGCCTCAGCCATAGGTTCTATAAAGTATGCCATGCTGTGTACCGAAACTGTTTTGTCCCTTGCCATGAGTTTGGCAAGGAGGTACAAAATTCATCCTAGAGTAGATCATTGGACAACGGACAAAATTATCCTTCGTTACTGGATTACTAAGGAAATGTTTCTCGATTATGGAGGTGATAAAGAGTTCGTCGTAAAGAGTTACGCCGATGCAAGTTTTGACACTAATCTAGATGACTCTGAGTATCAATCTGGATACGTATTGAATGTGGGATCAATTAGCTAGAGTAGCTCCATGCACATCATTGTAGACATAGAAATTTGCGAAATACATACAGATCTGAATGTAACAGATCCGCTGACTAAATTACTCTCACAAAGCAAAACATGATCACATATGTAACACCCCAGATGTAACACCTTCCATTTATGGCAATATATGAAACGTTGACTTCATCAATTCCATTCTGGGCTCTTCTTTCATTTCGGGTTTATTCGTTTTGTCGTGTGCGTGTCTGCATTTCATCCATGTCATGTTATCATGTACATTGCATTGCATTCCTGTTGTCACTTGCACCTGGTCCCACTCGTCTCTTCCTGTTGTCCGTTTCGAGTTCCGACACTCACACACGTGCCCGTGGCACCCCGAGTCCTTCTTTCGTGTGTGACCGTGTAACGTTCCCGGAGTTACTTGAGACTTGTCGTGCGTTGTTGTTTTGGTACGTGTAGGCCGCCTGTCAAGTTTCATCGCGTTTGGAGTTTGTTTGGTACTCCAACGGTTAACCTAGTGGGCTAAAAGCTCCTCTTACTTTTGGCCCAAGACCCCCTCCACAACAGCCCACTAACCCAGCACAACCACTCCCATCCTCTCGGTCGTCGGATTGTGATCGTGTGGCCGAAAACCGCTCCCCATTTGGACCTTCCTAGCTCCCTATGCCTATAAATCAGTCCCCCACGTCCATTTTTTCAAGCAAAACCCTAGCAAACTCCTCCCCGCCGCCGCCGGACACGTCCAACCCGGCCGAACGTGTCCGACTTGCTCCACCGCCGCCACATGTCGCCCTCGGATTCGCCGTCACCGTCGCCCCACTTCCCCGCGCCGCCGGGCCCGCCGCGGCCCGAGACCGGCCCGCCCGGCCCGCGCGCCTCCGCCACCCCACGGCTGCCTCCTCCCCGCCGTCGGCCTGCCCCGCCGCCGCCGCCAGCCGCCTCCCGCACCACCGCGCCGGCCATCGCCGCCGCCGTCGCCGAGCACCGCCGCCGCAGCTCGCCTCCGCGACCGCGTCGGCCACCGACGACCCAGCCTCCTGCCAGATCCAGGCCGGCGCCACCCCGCGCCGTTCCCGGCCCCGTCGCCGGCGGGCGCCGCTGCCCTTGCCCCGATCCAGCGGATCGGGAGGACGATGCCCCACCCCGCTCGCCTGCGACCCAGATCCCGCGGGGCCCAGCCACCATCTCCCTCCGGCCCAAGCTAGTCCAGCTCCCCGCCCGATCCACCTCCGCGCCGACCTGGGCCGAGCCCAGTGGTGAGAAGCCTAACCCTCGCCTCTGTTCGTCATATAGTTATTCCCCGCTCGCTTGTGTTTTTTTTTCCTTAGACAAAATATTGGCTAAGTCCCAGAATTTCATAATTTGTTGGCATCTTGTGAGTGGTGTAACTTTTTGTGTGCTTATCCAAATGATGCAAATAATATGTCAAAATGATTGTGGTGATATGCTCTTCATCTTGTTCCATTGTGGCATGCTTGTTTGAGTTCATCTTGATGACCTAATCATCATGACAAGAGTGTTATATGTTTAAAACTGTTGTTACTTGTAATTTTGTTGCCATGTTTGAGATACGGTAACTTTGTGCATGTTAGTCCAAATGGAGCATATGATATGTCAAAATGTTCATTGTGAAGTGCTCTACATGATGGTTGTTGTAGCATTCATGTTAGGTGTCATATTGCCATGTTAATCTCGGTTGCAAAAGTGCATGTGGCTGTTAAGTGCTGAAACTTGTTGTGAGATGTTGTTTTGACATGCTCATTGCTATTGATGTGTTTGTCCTCATGTCACATGTCTATATGTTTTAGAAGCACCATCATATGGTCTTTGCTATGGTGCAAACCACTTTCCATGATATGCCTTGAGGTGACTTAAACAATCTTGTAAACATGCCATGCCAATGTTGCTGTTTTATACTTAGTGAAAAAACTGCTAAGTCTGGAAATCTGTTAACCTGATGCCATGTTTGCTTGATGCCCCACTCAATTCCATGCTTGTTTTGGAGTGGTCAATGGTCATATCTTGTTGTTCATGTTATGCTCTATGCATCCATGCCCTTACTTGCACATATGGCCTGTTGTAGCTTATTTATTGCTTGCTCTCAAGTTGCTATAAATTAAAACTGTCAGGTTTTTATCAGCATGATCAATTTGGTGTAGCTTGTTGCTATTGATCCATGCCTCCTATGGAGTTGCTCCAATGGAGTTGTTTGATGTATGATATGTCTATTACATGTCCATGATCTTTATATACTTAGTGGAGTTGATATGCATGTTGTTTTGTGCCTCCGAAGGCAGCATCATGATGATGTTTTTGCCTTCCCTGATTTTGACCAAGTCTGGATAATTTTATTGCAACTTTCCATTCTTGGTTAATTGTGTTCCAGTAGGTTTTTGGGTGTGTTCTAAGTTCATGCTTGTTAAGTATCATGTCTACTTCACATCCATGCCCTTTGTCTCCATGTTTGAGTGCTGTAGCATAATTATTTCTTGCTCCAGATGCCATGTGGCTGTAAACTGCAGCTTTGTGTGAATATTGTTTTGCTTGCATTTTGCAAACCGTGTGTCCGTTTCCGGCGATCTTTATATCGATTTCAATCGAAATCTTCCCCTCTATCCAATGGCACGCTTGGTTTTCCAAGATGAGGCCTTCTTCATTATCTTCTCCTTAGGTTCAAGTGCTTCCACATGCATACGCACATCATACTTGCATCATGCTGATTGTGCATTGCACCGTTTTTGATTTTGTGCCATGTTGTGTTCTTGTGTTGAGTAGAGCCGGAAGCCGAGATCGAGAACGAGGGTCCTACCGATGTTGAGTGTGAGGAGCAAGGTTACGATCCCATCGACGACTCAACAGGCAAGATGACCTGACCCAGATATCATTACTATCTTTGCCTATTGCTAGATGTCTCGCTATTTAGCTTATTGCCTCGATACCCATGTTTGTTTGTCAGCCTCCTATTGTAGCCATGAATCTCTCTAACCAACCAACCTAGCAAACCTTTGATTGGCTACGTAAGCTTCGCTAAGCCCCTCTTATAGCATTGTTAGTTGCAGGAGAAGATTTGAAGATTCTTGCTTCATGATGAAGTTATTGTTGGGATATCACACTATATAATATGTTAAACTAAATCATCTATATACTTGGCAATGGGTGGAAGGCTAATCCTCTTGCTTGGTGTTTTGTTCCACTCATTCCACCCTAGGAACCGTTTAAACCGGTGTTATGTTCCTTGATTATGCATCCCTAACACGGTTGGGGTTTATGGGGCCCCCTCGATAACCCGCTTAGTGCTAAAGCTTTTCCAGTAAGGCCCAACATTGGTTCTACATTTGCCTAACAACTAAAACTTGCATAGGGAGTTATAAACCCTTATCTTAATCAATAACCCGGGCCAGTGCTCCACATGAGTGTTGGTCCAAACTGGGCGTGCTGCGGGCCACCTCGAGGAAACTCAAGGGTTGGTAAAAACCTGTAGCTTGTCTCATCTGGTCGTGTCCTGAGACGAGATACGCGCGGCTACTATCAGGGTGTCGGCACACCGGGAGGTCTTGCTGGATTAGTTTTACCTTAGTCGGAATATCTTGAGCACAGGATTCCGAGAATATTCGAGTCTTCCCACCTTGGAGTTGCGACTCCGCAGATCGTGAGCTTGTGATGGGCTAAGTTGGGACACCCCTGCAGGTTTTGATCTTTCAAAAGCCGTGCCCGCGATTATGTGGCAGATGGGAATTTGTTAATATCCGGTTGTAGAAAACTTGACACCATGTTCAGAATACACTACCAGCGTGAGTAACCATGACGGTCATTTTCCGAAGGGGTTCGGGAAGTGAACACGGTTGGGTTATGAATGGCGTGCTTAGATAGGATCACTTCGTGATCACTTTGACGATCGTTGGCACTTCACTTCTCGCTCTAAACATGTAAGCTAGTGCTAGTGCAGCTGCAACCTTGTTCTTCAGCCTTGTTCCACACCCAAGGCTTAGATAGTTTTGCTACCCGGGAACGGGATTGCTGAGTCCTCCGTGGCTCACAGATTCTACACAACACCAGATGCAGGTACCACGATGAACTACACAGGTGATGGCACATAGTTGTATTGGGAGTTCGATGAAGAGCGTGGGCGATACTACGTGTCTTACCCAGAGGATCAGTAGTGGCTTCTACTAGGGGCGATTCGGACCTTGTGGTTTTATTTATGGTATCTTTCATTTGGATCTTCGTCCGTAGTCGGACTGTGATGTTATTTGGATGATGATTGCTTATGTAATGTATTGTGTGACGTGGCGAGTGTAAGCCAACTACTCTTTTGCAATTTCATCCATCTTTTACATGAGTCGTGCAAAGATACCATACGTGAGATCATTCTACTATGAGCTTATACCTTTAAGTCGTGCCTCGACACGTAGGAGGTATAATCTCATACTGGGCATTACAAGTTGGTAATCAGAGCCTTCTCCGACCTAGGGGCCCCCACTGATTGATCAAATCGTTGACGGTTGAGTCTAGGCACACACATGAAAATGTTTTGAGTCCTATATATATCGGAGAGTAGGATTTATTTTTACTCCTCATCTCTTATCACTCTGGTGAGGACTCCTGACGATTACTTTATCTCTTCTACTCTCAAAAAATCACTAATTTTTTTGAGGATCACGCGAGTATTATTTGGATTGTTCCGATGTCTTTGTGATGAGAACATTGTTCTCGATGCCTCCTGTCATTTAGGGGTTGTGGCAGTGTCCCGGGGAGTTGAGCTCCGAGGTGTTGTCGTCACAAATCTATCGCAACAGTTCTGGAATACTTAAGACGGCCGACATCAAAAACTCTTCTATGCGGTTAGTGGCAAGATAACCCCTACATCACCCAGTAGTGGGGAGGTAGTTCGGGACTATTGCCATAGCTTGTATAGCAGATGCGTTTCGAAGGTCCGAGGTAAACGATTTCCGGAAATAACTGGTTATGTGTTGAAGGATGGATACAGCTGGATGTAGGATTAGAGTTGAGTGCGCGGTGCTTCCCCTGTATCCCCAACACCTGATTGCATAACTGGAAACTTTTGGAAATTAATAGGTGGGTTCATCTAGTAGTTCATAGGCATTCTTCCAACGAATGCATGATATGGAGTTCGGGGTTCTACATTGAGTGAAGTGGTTTTATGGGCGTTTGTTCCGATCGGGAGTTGCATCTTAAAGGGTCCTTGGCTATGCTGATCCGATGATTGCAAAACCCTTTTGTAACATGTTCCATAAGCTTTCAGCACGAATATGTCAAACGAAGCTTCTATCTTGTATTTGTTCTACCTGCTCCTTGTTGTTTTTATTACCTTTTGTTCTCCCAAGTGGCTTCTTGAGAAGATTGTTGTACCATTAAACTGTGGATTACATTCGTTCATTTTGTTCGAATGTTCTTGTGAAGACTTATGTTGCAATTTCTAGCCATTGATTCAGCTTATATATTTCAATCAATGGCTAATAGTTGTAATATCATTTAGGATGGCTCCTAAAAGGGTTCCCAACGCTAACCCAGAGGGTGAAGAAGTTCATGATCGTCCTCCTTCCCCCCTCCTCCGTCTGAGGCCTAGAGAGCAATTATGCAAGCGACAAACCAAAACACCCAGATGCTTATGCAAATGATGCAGAATTTTCAAGCCAACCAAGCAAATCAAGGTGGTCATGGGAACCAAGGCCAAGGCAATTTGCTCAACCAACCGCACTTTGCAACTCTCAACCAATTCCTGGCAAACGAACCGAAGGCATTCAGTTACTGTGTGGATTCGCTAGATGCTGAAGACTGGATAACAGACATCAAAAAGCATTTCGAGTGCAGTAACGTGAGACCTGAGGATTATGTCAAGTTTGCCGCCAACTCAAGGACCAAGCCGCTGATTGGTGGCAACAGTCCAAAGATTCCAGAGAGGGACGTGAAATCTCGTGGACTGACTTTTGCAAGGATTTCCGCTCTCACCACATTCCAACTAGTGTCATCGAAGGCATGCGTGAGCAATTCCGCAACCTGAAGCAAGGCACCATGTCCGTTTATCAATACAATGTCAAGTTCCAGAACCTTGCCCTCTATGCCAAGCAAGACATCCCAGATTCCAAGAGCAAGATTTATTAGTTCCGCGGTGGTCTGAAGGATGAACTCCAGCTAGCTCTCACCTTGTTTTAGCTGGATGAATTTGATCAATTCTATAACATGGCACTTAAGCAAGAGGCAGCCCAGCTCAAGGTTGAAGCTTCCAAAAAGAGAATCAGAGATGCTGTCAACTCCTCCTCTTCTTCCCAAGTGGTCGCAAAGCAGCAGAAGTTTTGGCTTCCACCTCCTCCAATGCTTCGCCCTCCCAACAACAACAACAACAACAAGCATTCTGGTGGCCGTGGTTTCTCCCACCCACCCAACCCAAGCAATCAGTCCAAGAATCACTTTCAAGCTTCGAAGTCAAGTGCTCCTTATCACCGTCCTCTCTCAGAAGTGGTTTGCAACAAGTGCACTCAGAAGGGTCACTATGCTAACAAGTGTCCCAACCCAAGGCGCCTTCCGCCTCCTCCACCTGTCAGCACTGCTATTGTCAAGCACAATTGAAAGTGCAACTAATCCCCGGGTGGTTTTGGCAATTAATAACAACATATATATCATTGAACTAATATTTACTTGAGAATCATTTCAGAGAGTTCAGTGATATGGGTATGGCAAGGACTGAAGAAGTGGACCCCTCAAAATGCTAAGGCAAGCATTGGCAAAAGCTCAAGACTCCATTTTTGGTTTAGTGATCCAAGATCACATTGAGTCCATAGGAAAAGCCAATACTATTAAAAGGGGATGAGGTTATGATGATGATCTGGTTGCTCAAGTGCTCAGTGATACATTTCCTAAACTATCAGCAACTTTCACTGCCATATACACTCATAAGTAATCTCGGTCCCACCGATATTCCAAACTCAGTCACACCGAGATGAACCACCTCAGCCATAAGCCAAACCCTAGTAAACTCGGATATTCCGATTCTGAACTCGGTTTCACCGAAACATGAGTTGCCAAGGTTCTGTAACCTTTTGTCATCAAATCGGTGTCACCGAGATGATGAAGTCGGTCCCACCGAAACTGGTATGCTCTTGTCATTGCACGAATCGGACTAACCGAGATTGTATATTCGGTCCCACCGAAAACCCCAACGTTCACATCATTTGAACTTTCGGTCTCACCGAGTTGTCCACTTCGGTCCCACCGAGATTTCTCAAATGTGTGTAACGGTTGGATTTTGTGTGGAGGCTATTTATACCCCTCCACCCCCTCTTCATTCGTGGAGAGAGCCATCAAAAAGAACTACCACTCCTACCTTACATTTCTGAGAAGAGAACTACCTACCCTTGTGTTGAGATCAAGTTGCTCCACTCCCACCATATGAAGCTTGATCTCTAACCTTCCCAAGTTGCTTTCCACTCAATCCTTTCTTCCACCACAGCCAAATCAGTGAGGAGAGTTGAGTGTTGGGGAGATTATCATTTGAAGCACAAGAGCAAGGAGTTCATCATCATCTACAACATCTATTACCTTTTGGAGGGTGGTGCCTCCTAGATTGGTTAGGTGTCGCTTGGGAGCCTCCGTCATCGTGATGTGGAGTTGAACCAAGAAGTTTGTAAGGGCAAGGAGATCGCCTACTTTGTGAAGATCTACCCCGAGTAAGGCTAGCCCTCCGTGGGCGTAGGCCATGATGGAATAGACAAGGTTGCTTCTTCGTGGACCCTTCGTGGGTGGAGCCCTCCGTGGACTCACGCAGCCGTTACCCTCCGTGGGTTGAAGTCTCCATCAACGTGGATGTACGATAGCACCACCTATCGGAACCACGGGAAAAATCACCGCGTCTCCAAAATTGCGTTTGCTCTTCTCCACCTCTCTTTACTACATGTGCAATTTACTTTCCGCTGCCTATACTCTAAAATTGCATGTGTAGGGTGATGCTTGACTTGATCATAATTGTGAATCTGCCAAAAATTGTTCTTTGTCAAAAGGCAGAATTTTTATATTTACAAGTAGTCTAATCACCCCCCCCCTCTAGACATACTTTTGATCCTACAAGTGGTATCAGAGCTTTGGTCTCCATTGTATTGGTTTCCATTGCATTGGACTCCATAAGCTTGGTTTCACAACCTAGGAGAGTATGGCGTCTAGTGAGGGTAATTTTCGTAGAGGTCCTTACTTTGATGGTACAAATTTTGCTAGTTGGAAGCATAAAATGAAAATGCATATTCTTGGTCATAACCCAGCCGCATGGGGTATTATTTGTGTTGGTATGCAAGGTGAATTCTTCGAGGAAGGAAAAGTTTCGGATCGCGAAGCTACACCGGAAGAATTGCGGATGTTGCAAAACAATGCTCAAGCTTGTGACATTCTCTTCAATGCCTTGTGTCCCGAGGAGTTCAACAAAATCAGCCGTCTTGAAAATGCAAAAGAGATTTGGGATACTTTGGTTGAAATACACGAAGGTACCGAGTCTGTGAAGGAATCAAAGCTAGATATTCTTCAAGGTCAACTTGACAAGTTCAAGATGAAGGATGGTGAAGGAGTCGCTGAAATGTACTCTAGGCTTGCTCTCATCACAAATGAGATTGCCGGCTTAGGAAGCGAAGAAATGACCGACCGATTCATCATCAAGAAGATTCTCAGAGCTTTGGATGGAAAGTATGACACCGTGTGCACTTTGATCCAAATGATGCCAAACTACAAGACTCTCAAGCCAACCGAAGTCATTGGAAGAATTGTTGCTCATGAGATGACACTTAAGGATAAGGAAGAGCTTCACAACAAGTCAAGTGGTGCTTACAAAGCTACAAGTGATGCTCCCACAACCTCAAGTGACAAGTTAGTTTCTAATGAAGAGATAAGCCTAATGGTTAAGAACTTCAACAAATTCTACAAGAATAGAGGCAAAGAGAGAAGCTCAAAGTCTAGATCATATGATGAAAAGAGATCTTCTAGTCGTGATCGAAACTGCTACAATTGTGGAAGACCCGGACACTACTCAAATGAGTGTACGGCTCCCCACAAGAGAAGAGAAGAATCTCCAAGAAGAAGAAGTTCAAGAGATGAGTCACCTCGGAAAGAGAGAAGGATTAGAGATGATCGTTATGAACGAAGACCCTCTCGGAGAAGCAAGGATTCGGAGAGGAAAGACAAGTCATCAAGGAGCTACACAAGAAGAAAACATCAAGCTCATGTAGGTGAATGGGTCTCCGGCTCCGACTCCGACAATCAATCCGATGGAAGCTATCACTCCGACTCCGACTACAGTCAAGATGAAGGTGTTGCCGGTCTTGCTCTCGTATCCTCCAACTCCAACTCCTACGACTTATTTGATTCACCAAATGAGGGAATTGGAAGATGCTTCATGGCTAAAGGCCCCAAGGTAACACACCCTGAATTCATTGACTTCAATAATGATGAGGATGACTTGCTTGGTGAAGATGAGCTCTTGCATGATAAATCCAGTGAGCCTAGTAACGATGAACATGCTAGTAGTCTTTATAGTCAAGAAGAGTCGAATGACAATGCTATGAAGGAGATTGAGCGTCTAACTAAAGAACTAAACACTCTTAAGTTAGCTCATGAAACAACTCAAGAAGATCATAGAGAGCTCCTAAGATCTCATGAGAAGCTACGCTTCGAGAAGCTCACTCTAGAGCAAGAACATGAGTTTCTAAAAGCGATCAATGACGATCTTCGAAAGAAGAGTTCTTCATATCTTGCCAAACGACTTCTCTTGTCTAATTTCTTGCCACCCATTAAGACTAAGCATGACAAGCATAAGAAAAATTCTTCCTCTAGCAGTAACAATAACCATGCTAAATCCAATATTGTTGCTTCTAGTAGTTCTTCTGATTCCACTAACAATGTTTCAAGCCAAGTTACACTTGAGCAAGAGAATAGTTTATTGAAAGGGATCATAGAGAAAGGTGTCTACAAGAGCCTTGCCGGAAGCAAGAACTTTGAGGAAATTGTTCGCAAGCAAGGAAGGCACCGGAAGAATCACGGAATTGGTTTTGAGCGAAAGTTCAACGCCGAAGGTGTTGAGTGGGAAGAAGGTCAATATCCTACTCCACAGTTTGTTTCTCAAAAGGGGAAGTATGATCCTACTTCTTCCAATGTGGAACAAGCTCAAGATGACCTTCCACCACAAGACCACAAGCTAAAAGCCAAGGACAAGCTTCAAGAGGAGATTGATGCATTCGTTGAAGCACCTCAAGCCATGGTCAAGTGGGTTCCCAAGGAAACGTCAAGTTCTACTTCGTCAAGCTCAACTACAACCCCAAGGATTCCCATCAAGATGATGTGGATCCCGAAGAAGAAGAACTAGAAAGTTCTTGAGGGTGACTCCGCCAACATACTTCACTCACATTCATTTTGGCAAAGAACTTGTGCAATCAACTTCCATATCGTGCACTAGTTCATGGAGTCACAAACCCTCTTGTTGGTAAGTCAAGGGACAAGGTAATCATTGCTTTCATGGAAATCATCTATTGTGAACTTCAATCTATGTCCATGGATATCTTTGTTTGTTCCTTGTGGGACTAACCCATGTAGGTATTGAAAGTGCCCGAATCCAAATGATAGCTCCCAACTCTTGATGATCTCCATCAACATTGAGCATCCACATCTTCAACATCTACATGAAGTCTTCTACGACAACCCAAGGTTAGTTTGACCCTTTAAAAGGGGTTCTCACATCTAGGGGGAGCTTTGCTCTAAAAATTGAGCTAAAGCATCTTCAAATGATGTGAACACATCAATGCTTTATGTAAAAGTGGTAACCCCACTTGTGCTTAAACGATGAGTATGACCTATGATCAAATGTTCTCATTTGGCTCCTAAGTCAATATACTCATATAAAGATGACCTAGTCATCGACAAATTGTGTGTTAGTTGCTAGAGTTTTGGTTGTGCATGTTTGACACATATTTCATTCGCTATCTTATTGTGTGAGCATGTTGGATGCATGATTTTATCCATTCGAGGACATCCATTTGTTGTTTTGGTCGTTTTGATTTTTCTGACCAAATGGATGGACAAGAATGCCTAAGTACCTCCCCTAGCTATCTATGCTTTCTTGTCTCAAATTCTATTCATGCTTACATCACAAACTTTGAACAAGTCATTTTCGGACCCTCCGGGTGAGGAGCACTCGGAGCCACCGATCCGTCAAGGGCTAATCTCCAAAACCTTCTAATTGATTTTGGTCAGACCAACTCACTCAAACTCGGTCGAACCGAAAGCATTTAGACTGATCTAGGTTTTCATCTCGGTGAAACCGAGTTGTGATTTTCGGCGTGACCGAAGTGCATAACTACCTAGCAGTTATCCATCTCGGTGCCACCGAGTTTTACAACTCGGTCCCACCGACAGCAAAGGGGTATATATTCCAAGGGCCGCGTGCGTTGATTCCTCCTTCAAACGTTTCGCCCCCACATCCCTTGTTGCCGTCACCTTGGTCTCCGGATCGTCGCCGTCATCGCCTGTGCGCCCTCGCCGCAGGTCTCCGTCGCCGTCAACGGGCATCTCCTCCGCGCCGTTGCCGCCGTAGAGAAACTCCACCAAGTTAGGGTGAGTTTTGATCCCACTCGTGCTCCCATCTCCGATTCAATGCACGTTTGGATTGCCTAGTATCTTGCCACGATTGAAATCCTCCTGTACACCAGATTGGTTTGTTTGAACTAGATTCGAGTAAAAGTTTTAGGGTTAGGTTTTCACTGAACACATCTCGGTGAGACCGACTTTATAATTTCGGTGTGACCGATTTGGCCTATGGCCATTGCACTGCACCCTTCGGTCCAACCGAGTTGTGCAAATTCGGTGTGACCGAAATGAAGTTTTTGTGAAACCCTAGTGTTTTCGGCAGGACCGAAACCCACTTCGGTCAAACCGAAAGTGGTGTGCCAAGCTCCTGTTTAACACTTCGGATTCACCGAAACTTAAACTCGGTCTGACCGAAATGTCTTCTGTGAAAACTTAAAACTAGAATTTGAACTCATTTTTTTGTAAAAACTTCTGCAGTTTGTGATAACTCTTCTTCTCTGCCTATACCTTATCTATTCACAGGTTGTCAGCCATGTCAGATACCAGTGACAGTCAGAACAGGTCAGAGACACCCATTGCAGACATTCCAGAGGCAGACACTAGTCCTGATCCTAGTAGCCCATTTGATGATGGTGAGAGGAGTACACCAAGTGGCATGCCTCCTGCATCCACCGGAGCTAGAAAGGAGAAGAATTCCGATGATGAGGATTCAGATTTTGTTGTTGAGGAAGAGGTGACCTCAAAGCCTAAAAGGAAGGTTGTTGCCAAAGAGCAACAAGGTCAACAATCTAAGAAGGGCACCAGCAAAGTCAAGCAGTCAACTGTTGCTAAGAAGCTGAATTTGGGAGAGGCAGCTGCAAGCAAAGTGAAGAAAACCACTAAGAGAAAGAGGGTAGTGCATGTATCAGAAGCTCGAGCAGATATGTATGTTGATTCTCATGCAGATGCAGCAGTCGAGGATGAGGATGAGGAAGCACCCCAGCCTCCTCCTCAGAATCAGAAGCTCATGGGTGATGCCATTAAGGCTGGAACCACATCCAAGCCCAAGAAATCTGCTAAAGCTAAGGCAGCTCCAGCAAAGCCTGCTGCCAAGCCCAAGAGGACCATCAGAATCATTCCAGCGTCTGAAAAGAACAAGGATGATGTGCCACCAGCTGAGTCTGATGATGAAGGACAAGTTTTGCTGAAACTTCGTCCAAAACTGCCACTTCATAATGATGCTCATCCTCAAGCTGAGGATATGAAGGCAAGGTGTGACGCCCGGATAGTTAAGCTACAGTAACCCTCTACTAATGACGACACGTCACCACAATTACTGTTGATAATCTCGTGTTAGTTCGAAAACGATCCAAATTAAAATTTGAATTAAAGGAAAACACAAAAGTTTTCAAACATTAAAACTAAAATGTTCGGGACGTATCAAATAAATCATAAGGAATTATGATGGAGAATCCTTATTTTTATAACATATTTAAATGCACCAAAAGGATTGAAACAGTAGCTAAAACCATTAATTAAATGCCTTTTATATTTGGTAAAATCCTAAACTATATTATTTTGGGGATAAACCTCCTTTTTGTGGTTGTGACATAATTTGTAACATGAATTTAGGTGCCACTTTGGTATTTTAATATTATTATAATAATTAGGAACTAAAAGAAAACAGAAAAGAAAATAAGAAAAAGTAAATCAAAACAAAAACAAACAAAAGAAC